>VZTF01007977.1:0-126608 GCA_013397755.1 Cnemophilus loriae | reverse complement strand
CCCCTCACACCCATCCCCGCCCCACGGGCCGCGGAGCGCAGAGAGAAGCCCGGCGGGTGCCGGCGGGCTCGCTGAGCCGCGCAGAGTCCCACGCCTCGCCCGCCCCCGGTGTCCGCCCGGTACCTGGCGAGCGGCGGCCGGCGGCGGCTCCNGGGAGCGCCTAGGGATCGCACCGGCGAGCGGGGGCTGTGAGGTGGCGGCCCCTCCTCTGGGCGGCCCCTTCACTGGAAACATTCCAGAAAGTAAGCGCTTCTCTGCCTTGAATTTGTGAGACTTCGAGTTTACCCAATCAGTGCTTACCCGGAGGGCATAGGAAAGCTTTCTTGGTGGGATGTGCAAGGAAAACCAGGTCCGATGTCATAGATGCTAATTTGTGATTTCTTTTTAGTATCGGTGTTGTTGGCGAGGCCTCGCTATTCTCCTCAGGGAGGGCAATCTGCTGTAAAGAGTGATGAATCAGATAAAGAAAATACTGAGGTTCTAGTGAAAGTATGGGAAGAGGCCAAACTAATTAAAAGATGCAAAACGATGGTGCTGAAAGTTTAGTCGCTGGATATCGAGCTGAGACCAAGCAGCATCCAGCAGAAATATGCTTTGGAAACATGGAACAAGCCACACAAAGAAACATACATATTAAACAAAAACCCTTAGGAAGTCGCAGGCATTGATAAAAAATTGGAGGCAGTATTTAATTTTGTGAAGTATTGCCGGACATAAAATGTAGGGCCTACAAGAGTAAAAAAAAAACCCACCTAACTTTGGGAACTTACTCCAATTACTGGAGAGCATGATCAGAATGTGGACCCAAAATTTTCAACAAGATTAAATCATTATGGGGAAAAGATCCCTGAAAAATGACAACTAAATAGCAGAGAAAATAGAGCGTGCTAATTTCTTTTCTATAGTCTTAAGAACTCCTATATTCGATAATACTTTGCTAGGGTAAACTGTGGTGGTTAAAGGAGCACATGTACTGTGCATCAGTAATTTTGTCCTTAAAGATCTATGATGCATATGATTTAATATGGAGAACAAAGTGCACATAAAGAGCATATATGACATTTTTGTTCAATACTTTAAGCACATTAGCTTCAGCTCCTTCAAAAAAACTCTCTAATCATCTCCATGACAAGCTACAAACTGACATGTATTCTGGTGTGACTAGTCAGATGACATGACTCAGCGAAGAAACTTTGAGAGGCCTAAGATGCAATTCCTATGATTTATAACAGTGTTATTTTCTTTCTTGGACTGCACAACAAGTTCTGTGTAAAAACAGAGAATTAATCTGGTTTAAAGCAGAGTGTAATAAAACATATAGTAGGTTTTCAAGACAGTCTTCTACCAGACCCTCTGTGTTTGGTACTGTAGCAATTTCCTCACATAGCCTCTGTATCAAACACCCCATGCTCTACAATACTGCCCTGAATGATGTGAATTTGTTTTAATTCTTGTTTGGAGTGTTCATTAGTTACCTTTGAAAATAATTTCTGTGTTGTGCAAATACTTTCTCATGTATAACCTTATAATTAATCAGATATGTCCTTCAGGCTTTTTTTGACAAATTAAGTCAAGCTCCCACTACGCAGCTCCTAGTATGTGAGGGGGCTGGTGTCTGAATATGGCATCCACTTATTTAAGAGTCCTAGAGTTTTACTTCTATTGGCCACACTGGAGTCATTCCAAGCAGTGTTTATAAACTTAATAGTTTTAATTCAGTATAGTAATAGTGAATTAGGGAAAGGAATAGGCACTTTCCAGAATATTGTGCAGAGGTTCTTTTTCCTATACTATGAGCATAGTTTTTGATTACTTGGATTGCTCTGTGCTTCTTGTGGTATTTTGGAATGTGGTTATTGTATAGAATGCTCAATACTGGTTTTAGTCTTAGCAGTAAGACTAACAGTACATTGTGAATAAAATTACAGGGTGCACTGCAAGTCCATAATCCACTGTTTACATTATGTTCTCTGGGAGTTTCCTGTAGGACAGTTTGTACAATTGTTTACCTCTCTGGTTGCTGTTCAGGATCAAGCTCTGAAGGATGCCAACACAATTAAACCACAGGAGTTGGACAATTATTAAAAAAAATCCAAAAACCAGATGGCACCTTCCAAAAAGATGGGCACAAAGGAAGTTGTGTCTAAAAAAATGAAACAGAATGAAGCATAAATTTTTGTGAAATGCGGAAATCTACTAAGGAGGCTAAAATGAGTTAGAGCAACAACGACCAAAAAGGAGTCGTTATTAGTATCTTTAGTATTTATGAGCACAAATTCTGCAAGAGAATCCTGAGGATCCACAGAAATTTAAGGCTGGATAGGAAGAGCAATCACAATAAAACCAGAACAGAAAAAGTAAAGAAGGTGTTTTTTGTGTACTGGAGGGTTTGTCTGTCTGGTCCTCCCAGACATCTTTGGAAATGTTCCATGGCAAAACACTTTCCATAAGGAGGAAAGTGCTAAGTTTTTGCTTAACGTCAGCGGTACTGGTGGTATTGGAAAATGGCACAAGTGACGTGAATATGCCTGCCTGAAGGAACTCCAAGATTTATCCAGAATACTACGTACAAACATGCCTGACATCTCCACTGGGCAAGGTAGTAAAAAGTGTAATAAATAATAGGATGAGATGGCGTTGAACCGTATTGGCAGAGCTTTGTGGAGAAGCCTACACTGTTACAACTTTTGCTTTGCCAGAGTTACTGCTTGAGAACTAGATTTCTAAATGCCCATGAAACTACTGTCATCTTTCACAAGCATTAAACATATTAAAGCAAACAAGGCATTAAAAAAATCCAAAGAAGAGTCAATACTATGAGCTCTTTGTGTACTCCAAGGATGTCTAGATCATCTGAAATCATATAAGATAAAAGACATAGGACTACACACAAAGCAGGCCTAGAAAAAGAAATCATGTGATGCAAATTGACATATAAAGAAGAGACTACATTTCCTTTTATCTCTAAATGAAGGAATAAAACAGAAAAAAGAGCATTTTTTGCAAGGAATGATTGTTATAATCACATGACACTTTAATGTCAGATACTTTAGTCCTTTGTCAAAAGGTCAGTAACCTGTAACTTAATAGTGTCTTTGTCTTTGAGGCAAACATATTAAAAAAGGAGTAATGTTTTCAACAGCAAATTAATTTAGCTGTGAGATACATAATAGTCTGCCAGGAAGAGATTATGGACCATTTTTAAAAAAGATTTCTTTGAGAAATGAGCTTTGGCGATGCATGTGAGCGCTATAATTGAGAAATTAAGTAAGAGAATAAATGGTTGCTTGATATTCCGATTACTCAAAGATCAGTGCTGCGGACTGCATGTGGGTGCAGCTAACTGTGCTTGTGCGTAACTAAGGGTCTAGGATTAAAGGGGATACCACATTTTTAGCTGCTGGACTACCCTTGTTGGGGGGAAAACAGAAGCTGAACAGAGAAGTCAGTTGTGTCTCCTTGATTGTTAACTGGGTATGAGCTAAAATTTGAGTGAGGAGGAAGTTAAAAAAATTGGGATTTGCTTGAAGTATTGCTGTAACAGATTTTATACAAAAGGATCTAAAGAGAAGTAGAAGAACTAGAGGCAAGAAAGTAAAGCACAAGTGACTGATAACTTACCAGCCATCAGCTTGCCTGAAGGCATTCAGTGTTCAGAGAACAAAAGGTAAGGCCACAGAGGCAAGTTTGGCAGGCTTATATTTATGTTTACATTATATTTAGAGGTGTTTTTGTGAAGAATTCTTCGTTTCTTTGCCTCATGCATGGTTTTGATTTATGCTGAGTGTAATGGCACTGTTACCCATTTGTGAGCTTCATTGATTCAATTCTGTTGCTGAGCTGTAGCAGGAGATGCTAATATTGCAAGTGCTGGTGTTCTGCTGGGTGTTACTGATTCACTGGTAACATGAAGCCATGTGCAGTCCTAGAGCCTTTATTATAGTATTTCTCCAGTGTCTTAACAGATCCTATACAGAAGTAAACCAAGTTTCTTTGATTACTGCTTATGTACTTTTATTATCAAAGGATAAAAATAGGTGTTACGGTATTAATTTCTGTTACTAGAGCTTGTTGTTTCAGCTGTTTTTTTCGTTCTTTAATCCTTGAATGTCTTCAGAACAAGTCCTAGTCAATGGCATGTTTCCCTTCCTTTTTAGGGAATATATCTTCTGTGTATTCTCAAGCGAATCGTGAACCGATTACTTGTAGTAGCATAAAAATGCTGCCCTTAATATGGTAGGCTCTTGATTTATTTGAAAAACTAAGGTCCATTTACTCAACATTTTTCTTCTAGTTTAGAACGCAATATACCGTTGTGTATAAACAGACCCCTTTCCTCATGTTTTGACATGCAAATTCCCTTGTATCCCTAATCCACAATATTGATTATTTCCTGAAGTTCTTTGCTTCGTTTTTAACTCCTCTTTGCAGAACGGAGTGGTTCTTGCTCAGGTATATACTCCTACAGCTCATTTCTAAACGATACCGCGAGGCACTCGCCCAGCAAGGGTTAAGGATCACCGCTTTTTCGCTGGGCCTTGGAATCGGGCGTTACCGCAACGCTCCGCGCCTCCGCTGCACATCGCGCCGGCGGGGCTCGGCCCCGCAGGACAGCGAGCGGCCCGCCAGCACCAGGGGGCGCTGCGGGACCGCGCCGGCCGGGGCTCGGGGGCGTTCCCGCCGGGCAGGCCCGCGCTGCCGGCCCGCGCTGCCCGCACGGAGCCGCCGCGGGGGAGGGAAACGCTTTCTGCCAACGCAGCGGCAGCTGCAAAGAAATGCTCGAAACAGCCGCTGAATCCACTGTGGGCGTTTTGCCATGCTCAAAAAGATTTATCAGAGATGGAAAATAAAGATAAAATCAAGTGATAGAGTGTCGTATTATAAAAACATGACAAAACTTACGTAGAGTAATTAAGATGATTGTGTCAGAGATTAGTCAAACTCCTGTCTTTTGCCGACTTGTTCAGAACCGTGTTTGTAAGTTGGCATTCCTTACAATTGCCTGTTCAGTTATGAGTCTTGACCACTTCAAACTCATGTTTCTCTCTATTTCTATGCAGAGTGGTGAGATAAGATATTGCATATCTGATCCAGGACTTTGGTGTTTGAATGATGCTATGTAAGTATTTAAGATATTTATGGTGTAAAATGTTACAAGCAGTAAACTGATTATAGTTTATCTATGATGTACCAAAGGGCAGAATATTTTTGCTATCTTTTTGGAAACTATGAACTCCCCATAAGTTTTTGCTTGTTCGTTATTTTAAAATATGATTTATAGAGACAATATTAATGATGAAATATTGGGCAAAGAGCAGTCAAGGGTGAAACTCCTAAATGCTCTGTGGTATTGTAAGAATATAGCAGAAGAGCTAACCAATTCCGTACACCTCTAGGATGCAATGGATTATTTTGCCTCTTGTGTGTTTTTGCTATTTGTAGGTGTGACAGACTTGTTTGTATGTATCCTGTAGTTGATTCTGCAGTAATGCAGGTTTGGAATCCATTGGTAGGTGAAAGACTGATATGTTTTGTGGAGGAATAGAAGAACAGGTAGTTTTTGTTCTGCCAAAAGGACTAGCCCGGGGAAAGAAGAAAGAGGGAGAAAACTAGAAAGGACTGTGGGAAGGGATAATTTTAAAATGGTTGGGCAAAAATAAGTAGGAGGCAATCAGGCTTATCAAGTATTATTTTGCTAATGATTTCCCGGCCATTGAGCTTCTCTTTTGACTGCATTTGCAACCTCTTCTATTTTTTTTTTCAGAGGTATTTTCTGATTTGCCAGTCCTAATGTTTTATCTTAGTTAGGTGATTAAGTGCTTCCCAATCAGTATTCACTTCGTAATCATATCTGATTGCTAATTTTAATCCTAAATGAAAACATTACATTGTGAAATGCAGCCAAGAAGTATCTGGCAAAAGTTGTTGATTTTATTTCAGAGGCTGAAGAGCTACATGCAAATATTGCTTCCATTGAAGTTCAGTAAAAGAGTAGATCTCCTTTTAAGTATCTAGTTGATATAAACCAAGAGATTTGGTAAACATATATAGAGCAATGTTTGGTCCAACGTACTCCTACTGGTATGTAGGGGCTCCATATAACATACAGAGATTTTCCATTAGCAGTAGGATGTGGATGTACCTTACAAATCTCTCCTCTTTGTCGAAGCATATATGACAGATGGTTACAGTGACACCTTAGTTCTGTCTCCTGATTCAAAATAGACTTGCTGTCAATTAATTCAGACTAGGAGTGAATTAAATTTGGTTATCTATTTTTTATTGGTTACTTAATACATATTATTATTAGCTTTTCCAACTTGTTTGTTTGTTAACATTTGGCAGAATAAATCATGACCCATAACTGAGCTTCTATCCATTAATATAGTGTGATGAATTAGATCAAATAAAAAAGTTGATCCAACACTCCATTTAGTTAATGTCATGGAACAACAGTAAAAATATATAGAAATGTTTTCCAAAACACTGACAAAAGTTAGGAATGAAAAGGATTGTATTTTCAGAAAGGTATTCCTGATTTCAGCATATTCTTGTCTTAAGATGTTGCACATGCAATTCACTATCTATGCATGAGTTCCCTACTGCTAAAATAAAGGCAATGATATTTTCCATTTTATGGAACTACTGTGAAGAAAAATCCATTAATATTTTATCTCAGATATTAGTGTGGTATATGCTATAGAAAATGCTTCAAGTAAACAACAACCACTACCCCACTCCCCCAAATTTACTACCTTTATTTGAATTTGGAAAAAAAGGAAAAAGACATATTTTCAGTACGAAGTTAAAGGATAATGTCCCTTTGAGCATTGAGCTGATTTTTTTCCACTTTTGATCCATTTGGAGAATGACTTATGTAGGAAGAAATCTGAGAGAAGTTAGAAGTTGCTAATGTGGAGCCTGCATGAAGTTGCTAAAAAGGAAAGCTATGTAGGAAGAGCCTATAATTTTCATTCCTATCTTTGGACTTGGATTAATGCCCAGAATAGTGACAAATAGAGCGTCACTGGGGAAAGACTGAGAATCATCTCCATTGGCAATAACAACTAACTAAAGGAATGGATAACTGCAATTATAACAATAAAGTATTTGCTGGTAAAAACAATCCTTTTCTATTCTCTGTAATGATAACTGACAAGAGAGACTTTTGTAGCATTTTCAATGTGAGGAAGAAATGGAAAGTTAGTTGATAACTCTTTGTATGTGCAACTGTGTGAATAGATGCATGATCTATATACATATATCTATGTTCAACAGACAACTTCAGCTGGAGGTATTACAAAATATCTTCTACCTCTCAAGGCCAAAAATATGCTTTTTCTAGGAGATTTACTGAAGAGGCACTGTTTTGAAGAGCTTGGCATACCAGGTGCATATATACCTGAGAATACATTTTTCATAGAAGTGGGGGTGGCATGTAATATAGTAGTGGTATTTATTTGATTTGTCCTCTCTGTTATTTAATTTTATTTGTTTAAAAAAAAAAAATACAGACAGACATACTCTAGTTTAAGTGTTAAGTACTTCCCCACACATCTTAGTCCCATTTTGCTATTAATGCCAGCCTTCAGACCTGACTTTACTCTGTGCTTGTCAAGAAACACTACCTCACCTGCTGCCGTATTTCTGCCTACTTTCAGAAGACCTAGGCTTACGGAAAACCACTGTGTGCTGTCTGAGTTGATAATATCCTTTGAGAAGAAGGGTAATGGACTTTTCTGGCTGTCTTTGAAGCCTTAAGGAACGAAAGTGACCCCTGTAGTTCTCACATCCCAAATTCAAAATTCAAGTCATTCTGTCTCTATTTGTTTCGACTGTAAGACGCAAAAGTAAGTCAGTGGTTCTGACTTACTTTAGGAAAGGTTTAAGAAAGTGAGGCTCTGGCAAAAGAATAACAAAAAGAGGGACAAATGGAGCAAAATAGTAGTATTTTGTAACAAATAACTTATTTATGATTTTTAAAGCTTTGCTGGGCTTCGTTTTGTTTTTTTGTTTTTTTCGTTTTTTCTAATGTGGTTGCATGAATGGAAATGGAAAGCAGACCATATCAGCTAGGTTTGTGTATAGAACACAGTGTTACTCTAGCGCTGCATGAACAGAAGTCACTCTTGTGTAGGGAGATAATAGTTATATTAAGTTTGTGGGGTTTGGATTTCTTGTAGTGATTTTGAAGCGTGGTTGATCTAAAAGGGAAGTAGAATTGCAAGAAATCCACTGCCAATTCTGGCCAAAAAACATGCAGAAACAAGACATGGGATTTGAACAGTGGACATATTTTCTTTATCAAATTGAGAATTTACTTAGAGAGATGTCAGCTTTTAAGTATTCGGGCTACTGTAGAATTCTCTGACCTTATTACTTTCCTTATTTATGAACACTGTTACTGTCGTAGGAAAGGGATAAATTATATATGAGAGAGGATCTGTCCAGGTTGGGTCTATGTTGAAAGACCAGCTGACCACTGAATTCCTTTCATGTTTAGTACAACAGAAGGTAGTCTTCCAAAACGTCTTCCTTTATTATAGAAAAGTATGTTAATGCAAACATGCATGTAAAATTAGACACATTATTTTTTAAAGTTCTTGCATATCCTTCATGTTCTTTCCTAGTACGTATAAAATCTGAGTAAGAATATTGAAACAATTACATTTTCTATAAAGAATATCACAGTCTTATCTCTTCTATTTGGGGTATTCCCTACTGTGCATGTGGAGTAAAATGAAGGAAGAGATAGTAAATAATTAAAGTAAGATACAGTAAATATAAAATTTTAGAATAAGCATCTATATTTACAGGAATAATTATCACTATGCGATCAAATATTTTAGGCAATTTAACATATCTGCCTTGCTTCTACATATAAAGAGGCAGAATTATTTAAGGCAAACCCATATATATATTTTTATATATATGTGCTTAGATATATTTTTATAGTAGAACCAAGGGTTAATAGGTACTAGCTGGTAGAGAAATCTACTTTTGGGCTGAAAGACTGCAGTCACTCAAATGACATTGCTGGGGAGGTAAAGACATGCTGTACATATTAACTGGTATGAAATACCCTGTTGAAGCCTGTTGTTAGCACCCGTTCTTTAACAACAACAAGAGTCTGTTTGCAAGCAGAAATAGGACATGCGATGATATGGCTGAGCAAAATGCAGTTCTCCATATTATGTGCAGTTGCTAAGGACATAAGCCTATCAGTGATACCTCGTTTTAGGAGTTCAGAGAATGAATAATAGCTCTATGACTAACTATTAATGATATGGATTGAAAAAGAAGCACTGTTGGGTAACAGAAGGTAGAATCATCTTACTATATGCAGCGATGAACATTACCTTGCACAAAGAGTACAGGCTTGAAGTAGGGTGGGTGGAGGTGCAGCTGGGTGGGCGGCAGAAAAGGATTGAGAGAATATGATTTATGGGTGAGAAATTTTTACATTAGAAATTTAACACTAGAGATGCTGCAGACTGAGCTGTGAGTTTCCACATGCCCCCTGCTTTCAATTTTGGATTAATGACATTTATTTCCACAGCAACCATTAGTGACATTGCAAAAAGGGCTGCAGCTAGTTTTTCCGTTGTTAGACATAGTTGTGGATTACAGCTATTGTATTGCTTTTTAAGATGATCCCCTATCAATCCCTTTCCTCTTTTCCTCAATACATGTTTTTACTAACATAATAAGTGCAAATAAGCTTCACAATTGTATAATCAAAAATCAGCTGAAACAGTTTTGCCCAGGCCTTCTAAACGTTGATTTTGTAGCATAGCAGTAGAGATAGCACATTATTCAAATGTTTTAAAGATTATTTTAAGATTCCTGGTGCTGCCTTAAAAGCATAAGTACAACTGATTATAAAATTGGAAACGTCTGCAGGATTGAGGTGATGGCCAGTAGGTTACTGGTGCATTTAGAATCACAGACTCCTTAAGGTTGGAAAAGACACCCAAGATTATTGAGTCCAGCCTTTCACTGATCACCACCATATCAACGGCTCACTAGATTTGGTTCAGAAGTGCACCAATGTGGTCACAGTCATTATAGGTAGGATAAGCATAGTCTGATAAAGCCACCAAATACACGTTGTCATGAAGGAATTGAATATCTCTGTTCCTGTTATGGCCAAAAGTTGGAATGGCATGATGAGTTATAGTAGGTTCTTTCCATTTAAAATAAGCGTTTTGTTATTATTCTATGAATAATTATTGTTGAACCATAATGTGATAGTAACAGCTTGTCTGACTGCTTTCTGTTCAGTCAGTTTTATTTGCAATATAAATACTTAGTAGTCCTGATCTACAGTGCCAGTTCAGAAAAGAACACTTGCAGGTATGTTAAATCCTTCTTTTCTTGCTGAATCCTCCAGCAGCAAAAAATTAATTTTCAGGAGTTCTCTCCCACGCTGGTAACTGCTATGTCGCTCCTTTCCCATGGTGCATCTCTGTATAGAAGAGACTGCACGCCATTGAAACAAGTAATAGTGAGCGATTGCATTACCACACCAGCACACGAGAGTGCAGTGTGGGGGCTGCCCAGCAAGGATGTCGCAGCCGAGAACACAAACATAACTGATACAGTAAGTCTAATTTTAGATGCAGGACCCTCATCAGTTTCTTTACAAATAACAAGAAAGACTTAAAACTATCTCAGTAGATACTATAAATGAGCAATGTTCTTTTTGGTGTTATTTTTTATCTGTCTTGAATGTGTATTTTGTGTATGTGTGTACAATTTATTAAAAGAGTTACTTAATTCATTTTTTCTTCTCATATTGTGAGATACTTCAGTCATAATTTCCATATTTATTTTGCAGCTATCTGTGTGATTTAATAAATTTCACTGCATTTTTTAAATTGATGGTTAATAATATAAGCAAATAGTTATTTCACTGATGATTAACCCAGTCTACAAAGCTAATATCTAGTATGACATATTTTAAAAGCATTTCCTTGTGGGCTTTCTTTTGAATAGCTCTTTCTGAAAATTTTATTTCCGTTAAACTAACAGCAGCTTTTGTATGTGCAGCATTTTGAGGTGTTAAGACATTTAGTTAAGTCCTGCAACACATGGGTTGCAGTACCTACATAGGCATAAATACCCTGAGTGAGCACAGAATGACACCTAGCCAGACACATCTGTAAAATGCATGCTACAGTACTTGTCAAATCACTTATGAATAGCAAGGAATCAATTTATACAATATGAATCTAGTTATTGGTCAGCCTCGGCTGCAGAAGTATAGCTCACCTTTTACCCTGCTAATTGCATACATTGGATTTAACTAAATGAAATTCTCTATGCTTTGAACTAGATGGAGAAGGACCTTTTGAGTAATACATCCTTGACAGCAGAACTCTGCTTAGTATTGTAGAAGTTGGCCTGGTCCTTCCTGAGCTGCCTGAAAGCACTTAAGGCATGGGAGATTAAAAAAACTGCATTTTTACAAGGATATTTCTTGGCTTGTTACTTCATTTCTCCCTTCACATCCCCAGTCTGAATGGACCAGGGAGTGGGTTTTTTTCTTTCTTTTAATGTTTTTTAAATTGCTCTTACCTTTAGATCTATTTGGTCTAAAAGTGTCTTAATGAAGTTAAAACTCCAGTGACACAGACGTTGATGGTGTTGGAGCACCTAAACTTACATGCAGAAAATCCTGATGCCAGAAATGTGATATCACTAATTTCAATTTCTCTGGATAATGCTCTTAAAAATACATATGTAATTTTACGTGACCTAAATTAACTAAAATGTGGCATTATGAATAGTATGACTCTTCGGTCTCGTAGCAAGGGTCTGTAGCCTGTAGAGTCAGAACTTCGGCAGGTTCCCTACATGCTTTATTAGCAGTTCAAAGCAGAAAAAGTGGTTCATGACCGAATTTGATTTGCTTTCAGAAGGAGTCTTAAAATTTTGGCTTCTTGTTGCAATATTAGTATCAGAAGGAAAATCCAGCATAACCTCCTTATGTAATACAGGGTCAGTAATGGTAAAACCAATTGTAGTGTTTTAGATTTATATTTTAGATGTTTGCTTTAAAACACTTATACTCTACTTCCAGATCTGTATGTGTTTTTGGAGACCTAGTTCTGTCAAAAAGGAAATGGTGATAAAATATGCATAGTATTGTTAATAGTACAAAGATAACCCAGTACAAAACCCTCTTTAGAAATTCATGCCACAGATTGAGGACACGGTAACTTAAACCTCTCTTTAGATAGTTCGTGTTTTAAATCCATGTGCTCTTAGGCTTTGTAGTACTCATATTTCTTTTCCACGTTCCTGCAGAAAGTTTCTGATTACTGATGGTCAAATACAAAAACTGTACTCACAAATTATTTAATTGTATTAATATTTATAGAATTTGGTGAACCAAGAAAAATATAAATAATTAGTTTCAAGCCAACAAACTGAAGTTCTTATGCTAATTGTAAAGAATAAAATTACAACACAAAGTTCAACTGTAGACAAGTCACTGATTGGTGGGTACCCTGGGCATTGATACTGGGGCCAGTACTGTTCTACCTATTTGTTGGTCACCTGGTGATGGGACAGAGCGCACCCTCAGCAGATTTGCAGGCAATACAAAAATAGTGAAGAGTTACTACACAGTACTGTACTCTAAGAGGTTGTGCTGCCATTTACATGGACCTGATCAGGCTGGAGAATAGAGCAGAGAGGAATCTCATTATATCAACAAGGGGCAGTGCCAAGTCCTGACAGTTCATGCTGGGGGCCAAATGGCTGGAAAGTGGCTATGCAGAGCCCATTGGACTTTACTGCTCCATACAGATTTATGAAAGAAACTCTCTAGTTGCAGCTTTCGTAGGGTTAGTCTGTCAGCAGATAATGAAAAATGTTCATCTGACACTGAGGCATGATAGTAAAAAGAGAGAATGACCTAATAAATACACAATTTTCACTTAATATAAACAGGTTTGATAGAAATGTTTACAGACAGTCTAAGATATTTAATGAATTGAAAGATTCAGAACTGAGAACTAAGGAGGTCAGAACAGCTAGATGGCCACTATAACACCATTTCTTTGCTTTCAACCCTATAGATCTCAGGTCTTTTTTAAGGCCGATTATTATAGAGATTATTAAAAACCTATAGCAAATGCAATTCAAAAAGATGTTTTTATTCATTACTACCAATTCAGTAAGATAAGATTTTATGGTAGATGGAATTTTATATTTAAAACCTGGTTTTTATTGTTATATATATTAAAAATGCTTCTATTCTTTTTGCTAGGCTTTTTCTGCCCGGTTCTAAGCTTGTATAAAGTGTCAGTTTTCTGCTATAGTAGAGAAAAATTTTCTGCACTTGTAGTCTACTGCCAGTGGTGCAGCTACTGGCAGTAGATAATGTTTTAAGCATTTGCATCAGTGAGCACATTTTACAGGCACTTTGAGCTATCCTACCATGCATTTGAAGGAAACATTGTGTCTCTTTCGACCACAAATTAAATTTACTTGCAGGTCTCCATTTTATAAAATATAAAAAGATTTCTGCCAAATCCAGTTTTGTGTTTTAAAATCTCTCTTCCTAAGACAAACTGAATGGCATTTTGAATCAGGAAAACCCTTGGTTTCTTGTAAAAAAAAGGAGGTTCAATACGGGATATGAATACTGGGGGGAGCAAGGATGGACCTGTAGAATTGTTTTTAAGTTTTCAAAACACATAGAATTCAAACCCAGAAGTTGGTAGGAATTAAAAATTACTTTTATTTCATAAGATAAATTTGTCTATTACCCTCTTAGCATCCCCCCACCCCCTTTTTAAAAAATTGTGTTATTCAAACCAACTCTCTTCTACTGTCCCATTAGGTGTTTTGTCATGAATAGTAAAGTTCTGGCAGGTCCAGTGCTGAGTGCCATTTTTCACCTTCTCCCATTAAAACGGACAAGAAACAAATACACTGAGGAAAGAGTTTGAGGATATGTAGAAGTGAAAGTTAATTTTGTTTTATTTTTGGAGGCTATTGTTAATAGCTTCTTTTTTCACAAGGACTCTTTTAGCAATGTGCAAGCAGCACTTATCAAGTCTAAGAAACTGCAAAAAAGGGAAATGGTAGCCTAGAGAAGAAAGGGTGGGCACACTGGATTTTTTTTGATTCCTGGAGTATATTAAAATAGGCATATTAAAGGCATAGTATATTTTAAAAGGCAGCGATTCTTGGTTTGTACAGGATGTTGCAGAATGTCTTGGGTTTTTAATTATCCTTGTAAAACAAATCTCTATGCAAAATGCAGTATGTTTTTGTCCACGATGATTTATTTTCTGGAAAAAAAGCTCAATGTATTGTCACAAATTAGTGAGTTTTCATTGAACAATGAATAAACAAATAGCTTTCCACGTTTTTGTGTGCCATGTAATGTCTGGTCTAGTGGTGTCAGAAGTTTATGAGTCCATTGCTTTTCCTGCTTCTTAGAGCACTAGTGGTCTTTTTTTAATTTTGCTAATTCTATATCTGGGTCTGTCATCTCTCTCTGTGTCCTGTAGAGGTTTTGAAGTTCCAGTCCTAGGAAGATTTATCTGTGTAATCCTATATATAATTAAGTTTTTTGTGTTTTTACAGTTGAGTAATGTCAAGCTTAACTTGCCTAAAGTCTATAGATCTGGAAAGCATAATAAAAATGTTAATATATCCTTATTTTATAGGTAGATAAACTTTTGGGTCAGACTCTTAAACTCCTGAAGCTATTAAAGTCACTTGTTTGCTTTAAAAATTTGCATTTCCTTTTGCAAGTTCCAAATTCAAAATCCTTTAGCTTATAAAATTAAAACTGCTTCTCATCTAAGTTAAAGAAAAGGTCTGATGTAAGTCTTTTATGGATCAAGATCTGTTCATAAGTGTTTTGCAGTACCTTCCGAAATCTTTGCAAAACCTTTTGTGCTCCTCGATAAATAACATCTATATGTGAAATTCACATGCATTACATGACTTGTGATACTTTTTTGTCAAATTGACTTTTGCAATGTAGATTTTTAACATGAGTGCTTAACTTTTATTCTCTGAAAATGAAACTACTTGTAGAGTGGACTCCACATGGTGTTTCCATTTTGTAGCAGAGAGTAGGTGTTCACCTGCTAGAGTTCCTGGCTCAAATGCAAAGAGAATAGGGAGAAAACAAGGGATCATGTCAGCAATCTGTCAGCTAACCCAGTAAACAGAGATGAAAATGTCAGCAGCTTATCTGCCAGGAGGGATGAATCACTTGTGTCCCTGTCTGGGGAGAATCAGGATAGAGCGAGCTGATTTGCCTGACCATGTGCCCAGAAGTGCTGTCCTGGAAGGGAAACTGGCTGTTGGCTAAAAGTCACCAGGTTAACCTGTAATCTCTTCTCAGATGGTACCACAAGCAAAAGAATTGTTTAAGAGAATGAGAGGATGGTAGAATGATAAAATCCAAACATAAGTTACGCTAAGGCAGAATTCTTCAACAACAAGATGTATATGAATTAAAGAAATATCTGTTACGACGTAAAGCTGTTCTACTGGTGAAAAAAATACTGGAGTCAGGCAGTTTGAACTCCAGTGCACGTAATCTCATGCATGATAATACATTGAATCCAAAGTAAAACCCAAATGTATGGGATTTTTTTTAAACTTCTAATTCTCGCTGTTTTCTGTTTCTTGAAAGGGTTTTGATCATTATTTTTTTCTTTTAGGATTCTAGTAATAATTCTAATAACTCCTCCTTGTGAGAGTAAAAGCAGGTGTGCAAATCATAGTAAATAGAGTGATTTTACAGGGCTGTAGCTCTTATGCAAATATTCTGAGATTGGGCATTAGACTTTGCATCTGTTACAAGATTATGATATTGAAGAGAACAGTATGTAAGCCGTATTATCTCACTACATTTTAAGAATGTAAAAGGAATATCTTCTGCATGTAATAGGTAGATGATAATCACATTGCTTCAGTATTCAGTTGTATAATTGGTATATGAAGCACAGTTTTTGTTTGTCATTATTTGAGGTCCAAAATTGTTCCTTGAATCTCTTTTTTTTGTCTTTTTGGCTTATAACTTTCAGTTTTTCAACTTCTTTTCCTTACTTCTTGAGTAGGTATGCCGGAACTTGATTCAGGACCATGCTCCAGGCTATGATAAATAGATCTGTGTTACTGTTGGCCAAAACCAGCCACATAGAATCTGCATGGGAATGCTCGCTTGTATTAGGAGCATCTCATTTACATTTACCTTTGGATACCTGTATTTTATATATTACTGATTTTTTCTTTCTGTATCTCAGAATGTCATATGAGCCCATTAGAAGACTCTGCAAGGCACTTGATGTCAACACAGTTACTTTGATCAAATAAGCCTGTTTTCAGAAAAAAGTGATGTTTGGCGAGACTTAGTTCTCCTTAAGCTGTTTCAATGCTGATCAGTTATTTTAGCATCTCCAATTCTAAACTGATTGCAGTCTTTACTTTCTGTTCTATGATTTTACCTAGTATCAGTGTTAAAGTAAAAGCATATATTTACATGTCTGGTGTCTTTCATGCTTTGAAAATACTTTGTATTAAAGAGAGGAAAAGGTCTGAGGTGGTGGTAATAAAAAAAATAGAGAAATCGCAATGATATGAAGACTAAATTTAAGATAAATATAAAGAGCAGAAAGTACATATATGTATAGTAAAGAAATACTAATATTTCTGTGCTAATGCTAACCTATTCTTCTACATTCCTTTAATGCACCAAGATCAGATATTTATGTAATCAGATAATGCATTTGTGGTTTTGAATAATATTTGTGTTTTAAATGTATGTTCACAAGGAATGGCAATACATACTTAATTTTAAAAGCGGGTTAGTGTCCTGTGGCTACTTTATTTCCCATCCTTCATCTTTATCAGTTGTTCCTTTTATAAATGCTATGGTCTGTGGAAGCAGAAATCTTGTGTTAATTGTTGTGCTCTTGTCTGTAGAATGCCACATTTTGTCATGAAAATAATTTACATGCCTTACATAAAACAAGTAGACTTCCCATGGGGAAAGTCTAGAATAGTTTTTTATGTAGATGTTACATGTATTTGTGTAACACATACATTTGGACTCTGAACACAGATAGAAGTAAAGAAAATAAATAACAGTCTCAACCAAAAGTCTGAAGTCCTGCAGAAGAGCTGGTAACTGGATATAGTCCTGTTTACTTCAGCATTTGTGCTTTAACTAGAAAGCCATCCTTTGGAGCAGTGACAGGGATGGAGCTCAATTTACTCAGTATAGTTTTTTTAGTATAACATATATTAAGTTCTTGCACCTTTGTCTTCCAGAATGTTTTTCAGGACCTCAAGAAGTATAAATTGCTTGGGTTCTTTAGCTTTCTTTTTGAATGGGTGCTGTAATGCCCTTTGGTCCTTTGGCAGTTTTTCCTGTGTTTTCCTGTGTTTGGTTTACAAGCTCTTTGAAACAGAAATTATTTTTCTCTATATCACCTTTCTGTTTGTAATAAGCATCACATTCAATAAATAACAGTAAATCCATCCTAGTTAAATAGTAAAAGACATAAATACAATGAAAGAAATTGCCAGCAGAGGAAAACAGTAATGAGTTTGTCTCTGTAAATACTGATGTTTGAAAGTCACCTTTCATGTGGAGTATTTGTCTGTTGCAAGATGAGTGTCTGGATTTTTAATGAATTCCATACAATAATACACAGGTCACTTAGTTCATCAACTCACAGCTTATCTCTTACTTGAAGAATGTTCTGTGAAATTACACTTTCTGTACACCGTTTATAATTTGAAAGGAATTGCCCAACCTAATCTCCTGAATTGTTTACTGCTACTGTTCTTGTATATTTTTGCATATGTTTTAGTATCTGTCTGTGATTTGTTTTATTCTAAAATATATGAATACTAATTATCTGCCATTATTTTGAGTTCTGGTGTGGCTTTATATTAAATATTAGTTAATGTGTAACTGGGTTTTTTCACAGAAATTCAAGGAAAATAAGAGTTTGTTCTTTTACACTTGTTTAAATTTTAATTGCCTTTTCAAGTAACAAACAAGCTTCAAGCTAAGACTTGCAGATGTTGAAAACTAGGTCATCTTGTTTATACACAAACTCTGCTTGCTGTACTGCAGAGTGATGGTCTATAAAAACACATTAGAAGGATTTTCCTAGGATTAGGCAAGTCAATAAGAATTTTAGAGTATTCTTATTGCAAGTTGCCATGAAATAACCATAATTTTTTATTAGTTATTGACCTATTGTAATTCTGGCTTTTGCTTAATTGGATATGCTTTATTCATCCAGAATATGATAGTTAATTTTTAAGGAGACTCTTCACTAAAAATGTAAGCCATGGAATCACAGGCTGGTATTTAACCAGAATTGATCCTGTGCTTTCCATAGTTTGATCTCATTTATGCAGGTCACCAAAAAGAGAACAGGGTCATGCAAGACCCTGCAAGATAATCATACGTGGCCATTACACAGCGATCTTTTTAGCCATGAAATTAATTTAGAATGTGGTGGTTTAAAGATCCTTCCTTCTGCCACCTCATGTTAGTCGGACCATATGCTGTCAGCCATTCCGTTTGCTAAAGTGGTGCATAAACAGGCCAACAGTTTTTCTCTTCACTGCAAAATCTTGTATTTGACCATTAATCAAAAGTAGAGGATTAGTGTTAAAATGGTGACATCACAACTACACACGGAAAAGGTCTTTAGTGTCACAGCAGCTGTTTGTACGTATTTTATAATGATTTTTAGATTTAAGCTGTCACTTACTGAGAGAGAGTAAAAAATTTCAGAATCACATATGGTAAACTAGAGTAAACACAAAGACATGGTGAGATTTTTGAAAATTCTGTTCTTCCTTATCTGTTCTGGCTGTTCACAGCCAGCATCATCAGTGAAAAGTGCAGCCTGATTTCCTAATGAAGACCTGTGTGCAGTTGGGTTTTGTTTTCTTTCTGGGAATCTCTTACCATTTTATGGCAGTAATATTAAAGATATTAAGAAAATTTTATTAGATTTCAGAGCTTTTTATGTCATCTTGGCAAATAGCACAAGATTAGAGCTTCGTTTACCCCTACTAGTATCCAGTATTGATCAGAATAAATAACACAAAGCTATATGAGAACTGAGAGAAAATTGTTAATGTTTTATTAGTCTTAACTCTTCTATATTATTTATCTCAGATTCTGTAAATGAGCAGAGTGCTTATGCTACAATCCATATTAATACCAATTCAAGAGCCTGAGTGTTTGTCTCCAAGACTTACCTTTCTTTTGTAATTTTTTGTGTTTCATATTTGTCATCTTTTTATTACTTAGAATAGGATAAGAATAGATATCCTGGAATCTTACTGCAGTGCTTGGTAGGTTGAATATATTGTCCACCTGATGGGCTCTCTCGGTTTCCTTGCTTCCTCCTGTTCTGCTTGATATCTTCCTGTCTGCTTCTACTTTACAGACATGAATGTATGTAAATAGATGATCTTGTAACTATTTGTGTTTATTTTTTATTCCTTCACTTTCTCATAGTGTGTGGGTGTACTCAAAACAGTAGAATTTTAAACTTGGCGGAGTGATACAACAGAAATGGAGAAAGTTGACTTTGTTATTTAGAAATTGCTCACTTAGAAAATGTATTTTATTATTGGAGATGAAATTTGCAAAAACAACTAGGCTAGGTTGATAGAATTCTACTTTTGACCAGATGACTGGGTTTTTAACAAAACCTTTTCTTTATGACAGATAGGTATCTCCTTTAAAGCTAAATAACTGAAACTAGAAAGGATCCTGTTTTCATCTGAAATTTTCCATGCTTTAATGTGAATAAAACTGTAGTAAGTAAATAATTATCAGTTTTGATGCCACTACTTTCACTTTTCTTTTTACATTGGATTCTTTGACTTCACTACATGGTCTGCTTCGAATCCTGAATCTTACTCTCCCTTCTTTCACCCACTTCACAATGAGGGAAGAAATAACATTTCCTAGTTATTTTATTCATCACTCCTTTACAGGTCAAGACGTATTATAAAGAAAATCTTGAGGCACATTTAAGAGGACATTCAATAACAGCTACGTAATTGTCCAAGGATGAAAGCAGAATTTAACCCTTGCTAGCATTTTATTGAAGTCTAACCCGTGATGGTTTTTATTCATTTATGCACAGATCTCAGATGCATCACTGAAGTAGTTATGCAATGCAGCCCGTACTAATGCCACAGAGTAATTGTATAGGATCTCTTCATCTCATCTAGTTCAGAATTATTACAACAATGATACAGATATTTTTGATCATACTGGCTCCTATGCCTTGTCAGATGCTAGACTAGAATTGCAGGTACAGGTGATATATTTTCTTGGAACAATTAGTACAGTTGGAAAAGTGGCAATTGGTCACAGAAGACCTTTTTATGGATCTGAAGGAGAACAACAAACTTTGAAATTTAATACCATTGAAAATAATTGGTCTCAGATCATATGAGAAAGGAAATAGGTGATAACTATGGAGAGCAGCACGGAGAGAGGATATAAACAGGGAATAGAGGTGCCAAGATGATCATTTACTTGCCGAGACTAATAGGTAAATTGCAGCCGGTGGAACAAGAACGTGTTTCAGTCAGCACCAGTAGGAAAAACAGAAATAACTTAGCTTGATCTTCAAATTCTGTTTCTGGAATTTGAATTTGGTAGGGAAGGGAAATAAACCAAACCACACAGTTTAGTGAATGATGTACTTAAATTTGCTCAATTTACAGTCCAAGCAAATGTAATTTGCGTGAGCAGCACTGAAGCAACTCTATTATTTTAGTGCAATTTTAAAGGCATTTTCTTCAGAGAAGGCTTATAGTTGTTCAAATTCCTCTGAAATTACTTTTCATATATTGTATATTAATTTATTGCAAAGAAAATACAAGACTGTTGAATAAGCTGGGATTTTTTGTTTGCTGGGAGGTTTTGTTTCGGATGGTCTTTTCCTCTCTAATATTCTGGGAGGGATATCTTGATGGTATTTATCCTCTTATAACAGTTGACTTGCTTTAGAGACTGTCTAGATAAATAGGTTCTGTGCCACTGATCACAACCCTCTGAGACCTGCCATTCAGCCAGTTCTTGATCCACCTCACCATCCACTTGTCCAGCTTGCACTTTCTGAGCTTGCCTCATAAGATATCATGGGGGACAGCATCAAAAGCCTCGCTGGAGTCCAAGTAGACAACATCCACTGCTCTCTCCCTGTCTCTCCAGTCAGTTGTCGTTGTATAAGGCAGTCAAGTTAGTGAAGCATGATTTCTTCTGTTTGTTGTCACTTTTGTGTAACACTCCTGAGTCTTTACAAAATTATCTGAGCTGCATTTTGTATACGTACATATAATAAATGCACATAATGAGAAAAGGCAAAGTTATAAATTACTGTAGAAATTTATTTCATTTGAAATTGTCATTGTGTGAAGCCTTTTTAGAGTATAATTGTATTCAGATATCACACCAACAACAGTTAGGAGGCTACAACTGGTATAGAATTATAGTAAGAATTTTAGTTCAAAACCATGTCCCATATGTAGAATTTGGATTTGCAAACAATACTTAATTTGAACTAAAAACTTGTCAGTAATTCTCCTGAAAGATGGTAGATCAAAATCCAAGTCTTAATTTTGGGACAGGCTTCCATTTCTGATGATACATTTCACTGAAATTAATCAATACTCCATAATGTAACTGAGACAACACTCATAAAGAAGGAGAAACAATTCAAGTGGATTGTATAAATAAATATAATATATAGATATAAATATAGATTTTTCTTAGCTAAATCTGTGTCTTATTTGAATTTGTATATCTGTTATAGTACTTTATAAAAGTGGAAGAAGGCATTCTCATCTTTGAACAGGTAGGTATAATAATTTTTTGCATTTGGAAGACAAAATTTTGACTCACCAGGCTACCAAGCTAGTCTTCCATGAAAATATTTAATGTCATCATTAAACCAAGAATATTATTATATTTACCAATAACTCCCTCACATTCCCTTCTCCAAATTGGCTACACTGGAGGCAAAAGGTGATTCAAAAGAGGTCTTCTGCTGATCTTGTTCTCCCTCTGGCATAGCTTTGCACCAAGGCAGATTCATTCAAGTACTCAAAACAGCAGTATATCTGCAATGCTTTCATGTCTGTCTACTGCTAGGATTGTTATCTTTGGCTTGGTGAAAAGCCAAAAGCTCTGTAGACTTTTTTTTCCAGTCTGAAAATACATCCCAAATGTTCATTAGAAATTGATTTTTTTTCCTCTTGAAAAGCATTTTAGAGGGACACAATAAGCTATTGAGCCATACTTTCTATTGCTGTTTCTTCAGACTTTTTCTCATTTTCTTAAGTGAAGATGGCTATTTTACTTTAGCTAGCCTGTAATGATTCCAGGTTTCTCTTCCAAGAATGAAGCTAAATCCTCAATCCTGCTGAAGAAAAATGTGAATCTCTTCCACAATACTTACACAACTGACACACATCGTGGCTCTAACAATGATGATTTAAAACACTATTTGCCCCTCCTTTGAGTCCATTTAATTGGTTTTTGTTTATACCTTTTGCTAAGACATAACTAGAGTTTTGATTTCTAATTGTTCAAAAAGCAAAATGTATTAGACATATGATATCTCTGTACTAGTGTATTACTTCTATCTAGTAGGAATATTCCTATGAAAGCACCTCAGAGTCTTATAGCTTTGCAAATAGTCATTATCATCAAAGATGAGCAAAAGTGTCTTAATGGATTACACTGAAATAAATTATCTGTATATAAAATAGAATCAATGTATTACTGTTAATTTTATAAATAGTTCCCACAATTCATGAGTAGAGAGAGATTTTCGTTAGAGTAAGAACAAATAAAGGACGTGAAGTGTGATAGAAGTTTGGGAGTTTCTGCTAAGGATCGACATTTCATGACGCTGTTGAAGTTAATCACCAATTAAACTAATATAATTTAGTTATATTGTTGTGTGTTAATGTAAGAATATTCCATACAGAGTAGAAAGAAGAGCTGTTTACATTTTAGAGCAGTATTTAAGCACATTTAAGAATTTTTTTCTTTGATGGTCATAATTTGCTGGCAAGTTTTATATATCTATGGGGAAACCCTTTTGATGTTTTACCATTGAAGATGCCATTTGGACTTTATGTTTAGACTGGCACTTGCTCTATGCCACGTACAATTTAACTGGCAGCCAAAGCAGTAATGAAGTTTTTACTCAGCACCTGATGACTGATCTTTCTTCCTGTGTTTGGAAAAGAGTCTGACTTTTTTTTTCTTTTTTCTTTTTTTTTTTTAATTACACAAATTTATTATGTAGTTAACTCGTAATTTATACCTGTATTGTTATTTGTTTCAAAGTGACCAAGTTTCCAGCATAGAGTGTCTGTCCAACTAGAATTCCTACTGCATCTTGGGTAATATTCCTCTGTGGTTACTTCTTTAGGACTTACAATACTCATCGTGTATGTCTAATTTACCAAATGGTAGGTTGTATTTGTGTCTCCCATTTTTCATTCAGAAACCTTTAGGTAGTTTATATACAAATACAAGATGCTAATTTGTCTGTAATAAATTGTATGTTTGATAATAAAAAAGTGTATTGTGATATATACCCACAAGATGGCAGATTAACTTTAGCACATGTGACCTTTAGCATTTGTTGAATATTGGGTGTAGACATGAAGATTTTACGTTTATTGATGCCAGAAAGCCTCTGTCTGCCTGTTAAATGGGTATGTGTTGGAAGGAGAGTGACTATGGCCAGAGTGCATAAGCACCTAGGCTTTGTGCAGTTGTAAGGATTAGTCAAAATTGAACCAATTAATATCTGAGAGCACTGAAGCACTACTAATTTCTCTTGACTTTATCAAAACTATGCCTTTTCTGCTAACCACTTGAAAGATAAAATGTTTGCTGTTTACAAATTACGTAGTAAATGATGGAAGAACATCTGATGTAATCTCCTCCTATGACAAGGTGTCTCAGTGGAGGAGGTAAAAGCTGAGTATGTCATCTACCTAGGCATTATTGAAGCCCAACGGCATCCTGGCCTGTATGAGCAATAGTGTGGCCAGCAGGACCAGAGCACTGACTGACACCCTGTACAGGGCACTGGTGGGGCCACACCTTGAATCCTGTGTTCAGTTTTGGGCCTCTCTCTCCAAGAAAGACATTGGAGTGCTGGAGCATGTCTGGAGAAGAGCCAGAACATGTGAGTAGATCCATAAGAGATCCGGGTGTCTAATAGCTCTTGCCCATAGAGGAAAATGGAGGTCTGGCCCAATTCAACAGTGCAGCCTCAGGAAACCTATGGTAAATCTGATGGTAAATCTAAACCACAAAACAGAGAATTCTGCAGCTTGCTTTTTAGTCCTCACCCTCCAATTCACCCATATCAGGGAACATGCTGAACACTGAAAATCCTTACCAGTCTGCATTTCTTTTGTGGGGAAACCCAGTGTGCTGGGAAGATAAGAGAAAGGAGATACTCCCACTGTGTCTTGCCCAGTGCAAGCTCAGCCTGAGGTAAGGGCATGCAGCCACATCTGAGAGCTGTGAGGTGCTGCCTAATGTATGCGCCACCTGAGGTATAGGCTAGATATCTGGGATAAGGAGGAGGAAATACTCTGCTCCCATGCCATTTAGGCTGTCTCCTTTCTTTGCTGGGATGCATTTCACCTGCTTGTTTCATTATTTATAATGTTTACTGCTTCCCTTCACTGAGTGGTATTGTGCTAGAACTTTAGCCAGTTTCTCTGTGATTTTTTTCAGCGGATGTTTGGAGTCAGTACCAAAACCAGCAAAATGCTGCAAGCTGGACATTGTTAACAGCAGGCAAGCAGTATGTAATAGTCTGTGTGTGTTTTCACTGGAATAAAAGCAATGTGTGTTAACAGTTGCAGCCTATTTTAAATTCTGCTTCTGTAACGTCGGCATTTTCAGCTTTTGGTCATAAAGCATCCTTTTTTATGATTTTATGACTAAAATTGCATGTTGAAGTATGTGAGGCATGTTAATTCATGTAGATTTTCAACCCACTTTGTTTTTTTGATTCATTGTCATAAGCCATTATTAATAAATCTGGAACTTTCTTCAGATTTTATATTTTGAAAAATGTTGTCCTTTTTTTTGGTTTCTGTTTGAATCAGGCTATTCAGAAATGTGCTGTATGCATTCAGCAGCAGCAAAACAAAGCTTTGCATTCTGGCTCATTGCCTCCATTGCAGAGGCAGACAGGTGGTGATGTCTTGTCACCATGACTACATACAGCCCTTGGGGAGGGCTCTTGTAAGATAATAGTAATTCCTGAATGGGGGGAAGGGCATGAAGATATTCTCCTTCTAGCTGTGGGTTCTTTTGTATGGGTTACACATGATTCCATCTCCCTTGTCTACGCTATTATGTGTGTGTGTGCTCCCTGAGATGCAGGAATGGGAAAGAATCGATCACTGCAGACAGCGTGATAGAGGCTGCTTGCATTTGCCATTTAAAATCTTTATGTGGATTGGAAAGGCAAGAGGACAATCGCAGTTGGACTGCCTGGGCTTTTGCATTGTATTGACCAAAGGTTTTCCCTGAGTCAGGCACTTCAGAAGGAAAGGTACACCTATATGCTGAGGTGAAAGCATTAATTATTATTATTTTTATTATTAATATTAATACAGCAGTGGTTTAGGGCATTGTTCTGACTAGGAAGGGAGAACTCTGTGGCTGGGACCACTTATAGCAGCAGAAAGTAGACAGACATGGTGGGAAATGTTAATGGGAAATGAGAATAAATGGGAAAAGTCCTTCGGTTCAGTCTTCCCTCAGTATATCCCAGCAATTTAGGTAAGCAGAAATACTAACTTGGGCTTTACTAAAGACACACAGACTTTTGCTTGTGGTCTTAGAGGTCTTAGAGCATTTTTAGTGATGAAAATATGGTTTGACCTTGTTGATGTCATAGCAGAAAAAATGGGATTGCGTCTTCCTTGGCTTCAGATTCAAGTGGGTCATAAAAGTGCCACCTCATGAATTGCCAGTATTTTCCTTCTACATGCTTTGTGTGGCCTGGCCTGGAGTGGCCTCCTTTAAACTTCTGCGATCTGCCAAGAGCGCAGCTGGAGTTGGAGCTGCTGCAGGATACTTGTTGTTTCAATTCCAGTGCTCCTTTGCAGAAGTGCAGGTAAACACCTCTGCTGCAGGAGGAAGTGAAGTGCTTGAGTAAGGAGAGGGAAACTTGAGAGATATGTAAGAGAGTTACCATAACCTCAAAAAAGAAGAAGGACTGTCAGACTTGAAGGGTACAGAACAAGGTAAAAGAAAGCTGGGAGTTTTTGTGGCTTACATGAATGAAATTTTATATTAAGGTCCATGCAGCTGTCACTCTGTATGTCTACACGTAATACCTGGTGCAGATGGGTTGTGGAAAAAAGTTTGTTATCTGTGATATTATTAATATTATTCAGTGTTGGAGTTTTCAGCCTAAAGTTCAGCCAGTAATGCTGTACACAGATAACAGGAAGATGGCCCTGTTTCAAATTAATGAAGGCTGACATAAAGGAGAGTATAGAGCTCTGGGAGAGTAAAGATGGAAAGAAATCCTACCTTTTTTATGGGGAATTAATTAGGGTGATTTGGCTAAATGGAAGAAAGTACTCCAGCTAATACTTCCTTGAAATGTGTAAGTCCCCATGCTAAATGAAAGTTACTATCTGGATCTTAGTTTCCCAAGGGAAGCAGCTCTGTGTATGTGTTCAGTGCTGTGGAGCAGTGTGGGAGCAGTGTGGGAGCAGTGGTGAGCTGCAGAGAACAATTGGTCTCCTTTGTACTCCATCTTCAGATGAAGCATTTCCTTCACTCTGCTGTTTGTTCCCAATGATTTGGGAACAGAAAAAAGCAGTGACCTAGAAAATACAGGAATATCATTTTACTGTAAAATATTTACGATATCTAGCTTCAGCTAGACAAATTCTGCAGAATGTGGGTTGCGAGCAGCCAAGCCAGTAAACAGCGTTGTCAGTTACATATTTTAATCTGAAGAGATTAAACAAAGAGCTTGTATATTCATGTATATATGAACAGCCTGTAAAAGAGAAATAGAATTGTTAGACAAAGAAATACAGGCTTACAAAATCACTTTGAGAATTTACTACCCAGCCATCAAATTGCCCTGCCTGTTTCATTAACAGCATAAATCACTTAACTAAAAAACATTGCATGCTGTGGACAAGTATTCTGGGCTTAACTAAACAATGGGGGGCTTTGTATTTTAGTTATCTACTAAGTTTTAGGACTTGTTTTTCATGACAATTGTGGAGACATACAAGGTCTCAATGTCAGAGTCGTGGTGAGCTCAGATCACAGTATGAAAATAGGCTAATCATGCTGGATTTAGGAACTGAGAGTTCCCCTATAGGGCTGCCCAATGGAGGCCAAGAGTAACCCGTACAGCTATTTGCACTCAGTATATATTTCCACGTATATGGGCAGCAAGCAGGATGTTGCTTCATGTCCCCATTTGGAACTCTTGAAATGCTGCTGTGTGTGAGGAACCCGGAGGGCATGGGTACAGGATGCAGGTAATTTAAATACTACTGCTGCCATTGCATAACCTGGATGCACCAGGTAATTTATTCTCATTCTTTGATAAAAAAAAGAAAAAAAATAGTATGCTAAATGGAGCAGTTATAGCTTTTTATGTCTAAAACATATAATTGAAAATACACATGTAAATTAGATTCTAGGTTAAAGTGCTGCATTATGAAGTGAAGATAACAGTAAAATAAAAATCATTGCTTGTTCTAATTTCTGAACAAACTCTGCAATACATGAATTAAGGATGCGCCTGGTGCAGATGGGAGATGTTAGTAACATCCTCTCTACACAGCGCACATTCATGGGAGCAGCATATGCTCTGCCACTTTTGTCTCTTGTCACTTTCAGAGTTTGAAAAGAATGTGCTGTTCTCTGGACTTGCAGTAGCAAAATCCCATCCAAAGAATAAATGATACCTATGATACGTGTCATACGTGTTAGGATCTGACTATACCAATTAAAACTACTATCCTTTTCACCTTCTGTATATTTTTGTGTTTATGTGTTTCCTTTAATGTTTCTTAGTTGAGAGGGAGAATTTATACAACTTTCCCATTGCATGCTTTCACATGCTTCTCAGATCTTTCTCTGCTTATTTGCATGAAGAGGTAAGATAAGGCCTTTGATATTCCACAGAGACAAAATCTATTTTTTTTTTCTGGGTCGATCAATTTCCTTCCTTAGATCAGAGCTGGGATCTCTGAAGTGTATACCAGGACTGAGCTTCCTGCAGTCATGAAATTAGAGCCATCATTGTCATCTCCCTGTAACAGCAACAAGAGGAAAAACTGAAGAAGTGTAAATTTTTGTGGCTGTTCAATTCAGTCAATCAGTTCCAAATCTCTGGGAAAGAAATTAATAATACAACTTACAGTGTGTGTGTGACATAATTAAAAAACCTGTGCGTGTTATCGTTGAATATAGCTGCTGTTATATGATATGTTGCTAAACTGCTTCTTTTGGTTTGCTGGATTGGATATCACTGCATTAGACTGAGGGGAAAAATGGCATGACCCACTTCGATTTAGGATGACCGATTTCACTCATTAAGACTGTACTTTGCTTGTGCTTCACTGTAAGCATGTACCTGGGGCTGTGCCTTCTGAAAGCAAACCAAACACTTCTATATCAGGAAAATGGTGAGGCAGAGTGTTTGTGATTCATGTACAGACTATTAGGGTTTTAGAATAATGAGTAAATATTCCTGTGATACTGAAATTCCTGTTATGGTTATAGAAAAAAAACAGTAATGCTATGTAAGGTCTGGTAAGTGTTTTTTATATTTTTTTGTGTGTTTCCTATAAAAACAATGAATATTTCTAGGGGTGATATAGTTTTCCCTGTTACCCCTTAATGTAGGTTATGAGAAAAAAAACATTAAATGGCTTTTATTATACATACAGGAAATGTACTTGAAGTGTGGAATGCTTGGGAACGAATGCCTGCTTTACTGCTATAAATTGTTCATGATATGTCTTTTCATATATGCATCAAACATAGCACTTGCTGCAGAAATGCATGTGATTTGTCTTCTCTCCTGAGAGATGGTAATTGGCTTTAGTTTACTTAGGCTACTGCAGTACAATTTATTTTCTTAGCTTAGCCAAGCCTCATGTTGCAGTATGTTTTCTTCTATGAGGGTGAAGTATTTAATTTGTAAAGTGGTGCAGAGTATGTGTTACATTACAAAGATGAAGTATATCCCTGCTCTGTGGTGTTTGGTGGAACCAGATCACAGCACTTCTCCATCCCCATTTACCTTATCTCGTCTTATTATTAAATTGTATGTGAATGAATCATGATCTTTTAGAAAACATCCATTGTAACTAGCTCAGTAATTTGAACACATGACTAATGAACTCTGCTTGCTGTTTGCTTTGTCTACTTATAATTAAGAATTTCTGTGGTTTTGAGCTTCACTCACATGGTGTTATTTCTCTTTTCCAAGGCTTATCTTTTTCTAGATAGCTGAACATTCTTCAAAATGGCAAAAAATAGAAAATAATACGAACTTATTTGAAGTGTAAGATTTTGTTGTTAGTCCAGTAATCTTTCCTGCTCAGATTTCTTTGTGTTTTTTCCATTTTATCTATCTAGATGAAGAACTAAAGGAATGAACATAAAAATCACAACAAATGGCACTTCAAGAGAGTTAAGCTCTGAAACATAAAAATCTTTACACAATTGTGAAATTTAATGTAGCAATAATAATAATGTATCATGTAAGTCATATACTAGTGATGAACCCTCTGGCCGAGGGCTTTCCTGATTTTCTAATTCCCATCATGATTTTACCTTCCAAAGGATTTAATTTTTTTTTTCAATAAAGTACAATATGCAATTTCTCATGGACTAAGAAGCGCTGAGTACTCACCATTTCCTTTAATACATTAATGAATTTCACAGTAAATACATTAGACTACTCAGGATCCTAACTTCCCATAATGGCAGTCCTGCTTGTCTTTATTGTGGCCAGTCTGCTCTTTTTTGGAGGAAATGGTTGGGGTTTTTTTCCACCGCACACTGGTCTTTCCTCCTTTGTTAAAATTACTTCAGTGCTGAATTAGCTTCAGTTAATTCTGCAAGCTCATTACTCTTTTATGACTGTGCACATGTTAGTACTGCTGCATTAGCTCATGTGAGGCACTGGGACTTCTGGGAACACTTGCTTGGGAACAGCATTAAGCTGTGCTACCCTATGAATTAATTTGTAATGTACTGAACAGGAATATGTCTCCTTTCTGGGCATCCATGTGGAAATTTTTTCATCTGAAAACTCATTAAGGAAAAGTACCAAATAATGAACTTATACCAGGAGAGTGACTTAGCTGTACTGTCAGCATTACTCACGCTCTCTTTTTGGCAATACGTGACAGATAAGAAGTTTAATACAGAGTGGAAGGCATTTTGTCTGTGGTTGGACATGTTGAAAATTCACCTGGACATGGATCAGTATAGCCATACAGTGAGGATTTTAGGAGCTAATAAAATAAGGGATCCTCCTTTGCTGACTGGAAACAAAGGAGGATTAACAGTGAGGAAGGACTACAAGCACGATATGGTAGTAATATAAAACTATGCTTGACTGGAATAGCCATCACTACTGGCTTGCCTAGTAGCATGTAGAGAGTTCTTTCAAGTGGCATTCCCATTCAAATGCATGGGAAGCATAGGAGAGGAGTAATGTGAGGTTTAAATTATACAAATTCAACTGATTCCTGTGTAAAAAGGAATAGGTAGGGGGAAGAAGTTGTTCACAGAAGCAGCAGAGGGTAATTAGGAGAACATACATGCCCTCAAAGCAGTGAGCCCGTTTCCAGTCCGGGTTGAACCAAGACCCTCAGCCATTCCTGCTAGTCCACGCCAGAATCATTGTCAGTGTTTTTGCATGTATGGTGCATGGTAATGAAGATGGATACAATAACCTTACTTTTACAGACTACTGTAAGAGACTCCAGGTTCCTGAAAATGGATGATGAACTGTCATTCCTCATCAGAACACTTGCCAACCTGTTCACAGAGCAAAAGTTCTGCAGATTTTAGGTGCTGGTTTGAACAGGTAATATGAAAAGATAAGAGTAAAATGAAATTGTTAGATTGAAGTCAGGAATCAAAGAAGCAGAAGAGCTCCAAAAGTCTCTGGAAGTAAATTGAATCATTTATAAGGTTAGAAGAGTTAGTCAGAGGAGCAGTGGAATAAATAATGTACGTAACTTTGACTTCAAGGATGTACATATTGACATGAACACAAGTTAGAGGATTCTCTCATTTAGGCCTGCAGGCCATGTGCATGTAAGGATGCCCAGAAAACTATGGAAGGCCATGTCTTGAGTTTTAACACTTTATTCTAAGAGGGCCAGAGACCAGCTCCAGGATCTAAGCTTATGAGCAGGCTAGACAATTCTGCATGTTCTTAGTAAGGCATTTTTCTGGTGTAAAGATAGCCGGTCATATAAGCACACGGCTGGATAAACACACCCTGTGGTGAGTGAGCAACTGGCTCACGCATTGAGTGCAAAGGGTTGTAATGAACGGGATGACATAAGGTTGGTGACCTGTCACTAGTGGGGTTCCACAGAGCTCTGTCTTAGGACCCGTTCTCTTCAACATTTCATAAACAACTTGGATACAGGACTGGAAGGGATATTAAGCAAGTTCTCAGAAGATGCAAAACTGGGAGGACCTCTTGACTCCCTTGAAGGCAGGAATGCTGTGCAGAGAGACCTCAACAAATTAGATGGCTGGGCAGTCACCAACCATATGAAATTCAATGAGGGAAAGTGCTGGATTCTGCACCTGGGATTGGGTGACCCTGGAGGTACAGACAGACTGGGGAATGAGGTGCTGGAGAGCAGTTCCACAGAGAAGGACCTGGGGGTCCTGGTCAGCGAAAGGATGTGAATATAAATCAGCAGTGCCTCGGCAGCCAGGAGGACCAGCCATGTTTGGGAGGGCATCAGGAACAGCATCGCCAGCTGGGCAAGGGAGGGGATTGTCCCACTCTGCTCTGCACTGAGGCAGCCTCACCTTGAATATTACATGCAGTTTTGGTCACTGCAGTACAAGAAAGATATGAAGTTATTAGAAAGTATCCAAAAGGGGACAATGAAGATGGTGAAGGGCCTTGAGGAGAAGCTGTATAAGGCATGGTTGAGGGCACTTGGTTGAGCCTGGAGGAGACTGAGGGGAGACCTCACAACTTCCTTGTGAGGGGAAGAGGAGGGGCAGCACTGATCTCTTCTCTATGATGACCAGTGACAGAACCCGAGGAAATGGCCTTGAAGTTATGTCAGAGAGGTTTAGGTTGGATATTAGAAAAAGGCTCTTCACCCAGAGAGTGGTTGGGTGCTGGAATAGGCTCACCAGGAAATTGGTCACAGCACCAAACCTGACAGAGTTCAAGAAGATTTGGACAATGATCTTGGGCAGATGTTGGACTCAATGATCCTTGTGGGTCCCTTTCAACTCAGCATTTTCTGTGATTCTGGGAAGTATGGCTTCCTTACTGCATGATAATCCAACTCAGAGACAGCTGCAGTGACTGCTGATGCTCAGTGTATTAGAGATTTTAGTAGTCTGTAGTGTTATGTATTAGAGATTTTAATAGACTGTAGTGTTACAACGCTCCATCAGTTATTTCATGGTTATATGAGCAATTTAATATTTAGCCAAAATACGGTTAATGTGGCATAATACCCACAGACTAAGGAACACTGAAAACATGCCAGTGAGAAAATTCCAGGAATATTCTACTTACTGTTAATTTTGAAATATAATAATATATTTTCAATTCAATAATATGATAATATGATGTTTCAATGTCCTAAATCTTTCTGCCCTTAAACAGCTTGATGACATCCATATTAAGTCAAACCATGTTACCGTTTAACATCCAGATATTTTGGTTATGAACACTACTTGACATAGTTGAGCATCAGTGTTATCCCTTAGTTGTGAGATCAAGTGAGATGGTATTTATTAATTGTGAGAATTACTGGAATAAAAAGAATCACTGTACAACTAAAACCAACTTTTATCTGTTTGCAATGAGCCCTTTGGCTGAATGTTACATGGGACCAAACAAAAAAACTTCATTGGAGAGTTTGTTTGCATATTTAAGACTCAAAACATGGGCAGCTTTGGTAGCATTACTGAGCAGTGCTGTTATGGCTGAGAAGGGCTCTTGAGGGTTGAGAGGACATTCTGGGGCAGAATTGTGTAGGTGTCCTGTTTGATTCCCAGACAATATGCTGATATAAAAGAAGTAGAAATAAATGGCGTTTGATCAAAGTGCTCAGATTTTTTTTAATAATTATTTTACATAGAAGTTAAAATGTCCACGCCAAAAGAATAAGGTGTTTAGCTCTAGGGAAAAAGAAAGGAATTTCTTATTTGCACCAAAGTCGGTTTTTATCTTGCTTTAAACAACGGAAGGTCAGAGACAAAGCAAAATGAACACAATCTAAAAAAAAGAAATCTTTATTTTTTGGCTCATATGTAATATTGTTTGCGTTGTTTATGATAATAACAATTTCCTGCATGCATTTCACCAACACATTACAAGTCAAAAGCATTTGTAAAAGAAAAATTCTACATTTAATGTTAGCTTGTGTATGAAACACAAAATGTCCTGATGTCCTCAATTATACAAATGTGCCATCTTTTTCTTGGGAAATATTTTATTTGTACAAGCCTAGTGCACTGTGATTCAAAAAAGAATAAGAGTAGACTATGTAAACAGACACTGCAAGATAGCAAGGATTTAATCAACTATGAGACTGTCTTGGAACTCCTGATGCAAACAGTGCTAGAAATTCGCACATTCCCCTAATGCTTTCCTTGCTATGTCCTGTAACTATTTGGAAGCAAGCTGGGTTCCAGATTTACACAATTTACTTCACATTGGAATATATGCAAATATATTATTAAAACAAGATAGTCTACAAATACTCACTTTTTTTCTCATAGTGTGATGATGCCAGTTTGGAATTACTGTGGTTAGAAAATAAGCCAAGTGAATGAGGAAAGAAATATAAGAAACAGTGATCTAAACTTGAAGACACTTTTCTTATATACAGAACTGTAGCCAAATGGTATTTCTTTACATTATTTATATATGCTAACCACATTGTCAACAGGTTTAACAGTTTGCAATATGGCCTGTACAGTCTGATTCTACACCATATAGCAGCCACTTCAAATTTAAAATGCGAAACTAAAAAAGCTCATAAATAGCTGCAAACTATTGCTTAATGATTTGAAAGAATGAGGTCTGGTTGGACAACTTGATTCACTTCATCACTGACACATGGCTTCCTATAGTGGAGACTGTGGACAGTGGAAGGAGCAAGGTACAGCAGCAAAAGCATTGACATGCATCAGTGATACTCTCCTATCTATGACACAGAATACAACATGTCCTGTTGAGCTCTTGCAAATTAACCATACTGTGGTACGTATCTGATGCAATTCAATGCGGCACAGCCATTTAATTCTATGCTCAAATATGCACAACAGTATACTGTTAATATTTACATGGAAAAGGGTATCTTATGGATTCATGGGATGTTGGAGATAATGAGAGAAGACAGTAACCAAAGAATAGTCCAGGAAAAAAAATAAGAGCTGTTCAAAAGAAAAAAGAAAAAAAAGAAAACAAAAGAACTCCCAGATATATTTTGGTGAAGCTATTTTTCCACTGCAGAAACTGCACAGTATTTTGTAGCTGTAAATATTTTAACATAAACAATAACTTGTTCATGTTTAATGATTCACATAAAAATAAGTCATTGCAGATTCCTGTAAATTAGAGGTGACTCTCCAGGCACATTAATCTGGATGCACATAATCTGGATGCAGCCATACAAGTAGTTAGAATACCTCAAATTTAAGAGCAACCCTGAAACATGAAAGTTCTTAAAATCTTCAGCTTTGTGCAACGTCATATTTTTATTTATGCATGATTGACAAGTGCAGCATGTCTATGCAAATAACTTCTATCTGTATTTATAGAGAATCTGAGAGTAGAACTCCTGGTCCTCATACCTCTTTCCCCAACATAAAACCTATTACAAAAATAGTCACATATAATAGTAAACAACCTGTGAATTAAAAAATGATAAATACACTAATACAGTTTTTGTAAAAATATGACAAATGTGGCAGTTGCATTACAAACAGTGAAGAGAATTACTGCTCTACATGTTTTGGAACATAAAGCATCCTTTTGCACTCATTTCATGCTCCATCTTCTCTGTGGAGCCACCTTTTCCCTTATTCTTAGCAGTGTCAGCTGTAGTGAAAACAGTAACCTCTTGTCAAGTTTTTTACCCTGATTAACAGAGTCACAGTCTGATGATGGAGGTTCACTGTTTTGTTATAGGCACTGACCTTAAGTATATATATAATGTATATATATGCACACACGTGCGCACACGCACACACACACATATATATGTGTAAAAACTGTCAGTTTGGCATAAATCTCCTGCAGGAGTCCAACTGATGATTCATTCTCAAAGACTGTAAACAAGTTGTCCCATTAACAAAATTCTTAGATCATTATTTTTTATTTTCCCTGATGTCTTTACCTTTGTAGCTCTTTTCTGCTTTATCTTTTTCATATTTTTCTTTGTCTGGCTTTGTTACACTGTCATAAGAGGGTGGGGAAGTTGTAGAAGAACTCTCATCTGTTTTTTCTGGAGTGGAGTTCCCTTTTAGTTTATCAATAATTATCTCTTTTATAATGTGTCCATCTCCTTCTTTGTTTTTATTTCTATTATATATACTAGACACCTGTTTAACTTTTAGCATTAAAAGGTGACGTCTGTAAGCACGCTGAATGATGACAGCAGACACCTCCTCCTGCTTTCGTTTCAGTGTGGTTGTAATTGGTTCATAGGAGACTTTAGAAGGATTGGCTGCCATAAACCGATCTTCCATCTGTATTCTGAGAGCGTCCATCTCCCCACTTTCCCCCAGTACACGCTTTGTGAAAGCAAACAAGATGTCAAGGCAGTGAATTCTGTCACCGCTCACCATGGGCAGATCCATTGCAATAAGCTGGATTTTGTTTGGTTTTGCTATGAGAAGAGGTGGATCTAATGAAGCTGCAAAATCAGACAGTTTGCTATATTCTATGAATTGTGTTGCATCAGGGTCAAACTTCTCCCAGACTTCATAGAACATCTCAAAGTCATCCTCGCTCAAGGGTTCAGCGCTTTCTTCAGTAGCGACACTGAAGTTCTCCAAAATCACAGCAATGTACATGTTCACCACTACCAGGAAGGATATGATAATGTAGCTGACAAAGAAGAAAATCCCAACAGAAGGGTTGCCACAGTCACCTTTCACAGAGCTCCCTGGATGATCTTTATGGGGGTCACAGTCCGGCTCCCCGCTGTTAAGGATCGGGGCAAGCAAACCATCCCAGCCCGCGGACGTGGTGATCTGAAACAGGCAGATCATGCTGTTGCCAAACGTTTCAAAGTTGAACATGTCATCAATGCCAACTTCCCTCTTGACATAGGCAAAGTTGGACATGCCAAATATCGCGTAGATGAACATGACCAGGAAGAGCAGCAGCCCAATGTTGAACAAAGCAGGAAGAGACATCATCAAAGCAAAAAGCAGAGTGCGGATTCCCTTAGCGCCTTTAATGAGGCGCAGGATTCGGCCGATTCTGGCAAGTCGGATGACTCTGAATAGTGTGGGGGATACGAAGTACTTCTCAATCATCTCAGCTAAGAACATACCTAGAAAAAAAAAAAAACTGAATAATTAAAATACAATTTTTAATTAATTAATTACCTATAGAAAGATTTATTTATTGCTTTCTCCAAAACAATCAGTATAGGGATTCTATGTTATAGCAAAAAATTATACAAGTCATTACATTTTATTGAAAGCTGTTATAAAGGTGAAAGCATCTTCCTTATATTGAAATGCTGTCCTAGAGAAGGTAAATAAGTAAAATAACGACTGCTTGTGGCAAGTAGGTAGTGCCTGTTTAAGCTTTCAGTACTTAAAACAGTTGAGAAAGGGAAGTTTATGTCTTAGATACAGTTAACTCTTGAAGCTGAGCCTATAACCACTGTCTTTTATGAAGGACAATATTGGCTTAATTTCCTCAAGTCAGAGATTTCTTTAACAGATCTACATTTTACCAGCACAATCTTTCTCAGATGTGTCACTCTTTTGCACTTTGGACAGTCATTAGCTTTTAACTGACAAATCTTAGCTAGCAAAAGTAAAAGAAATCACACCCATTTCACGTAATTTTCAGTTTTAGTACTGAAAGTAAATCTGTGGTTAGTTTGCATATACCACTAAATATTCCTCTTTATATTTGTACACATTAATCTAATGTGCCAAGCAGTTCCTTTACGACTTTTGTTGTGGAAAATGACAGTGAATCTAATGGGAGAGATAAAAATATTATGTGCAACATTGCACATATTGTATGCTAGATAGTATGAAGATCTGAATCAACATGGAAGTCATCTAGGAAAAGCAAAATTCTGCATTCAGTATCAACATACTTGAAACAAATGTTTCCTATTTCTTCCACTAGTTCTTTCTTGAAAGGGAATTGCTCTTACCTACTATGGAGAGAATCACAACCACAAAATCAAAAATATTCCAGCCTATAGTGAAGTAGTAATGGCGAAGTGAAATTAATTTCAGGACAAATTCTCCAGTGAAAAGGACAATGAAGACCAGGTTAATCCGAGATAAAATTGTTTCCATTTCTTTACTCTGATCATCTGTTTCTACCATCATTGTGACCATGTTAAGGCAGATAAGTATCATGATGCTGATGTCAAATACTTGTTTGGTTACAAAATCGAAGATCATGCCTTGGAATTTGTTCTGCAAACACAAAGATGGAATACGGTTTATGCAGTGAAAATAATTATCTTTTTAAATGCCAGGTGAGAAAACAACTCCTTTCAAGATTTAAGAGTGCAAAACAAGACCCATTCAAAATACAGGCGTTAACATAAGCCCAACACATGCTGGTTTGTATATCATCCTGTTGGAGTGAATCAAGAAGTTCACCACTGTTGCCTGAAGAGACAAGAAAGGAAACACTGCAATAGTAAGAGTAATAGTAATGACAATTAATATTATTGGGGTAAAAAAGGTGATGGAAATTGATAGCCAGCAAGAGTACCAGCTGAATAGAAACTAATTTTTTAATCTATATTCTCACATGGTTTTAGAATGCTAACTCTCTTTCTTCCTTAAACTAATTGTGCTTGGTGAGATCATTGGATTGCTGAAGATACATGTCTCAAACACACCATGACTGTTATATCCTAGTTTTTCTTTAGTACTTAGCTCAAGGTTTTTTGCCATATGTCTCTCCTTAGAAAGCCTATTTTTAACCACTTGGTGCATAAGGTGCAACAAGTATTTTATTTTTTCAAACAGTGTAGGAGTTCAGTAAATAACAAGAGTAGTGTCTTAGAGACAAATTTATCCTAGTCTATGCTTTACTCCCTAGGCCATTCTTTTATTCTGTAAGATTTTCTGCATCTGTCCTCCCCATTAGGTTACCAGTGCCCCTTTATGTCTTCAGCAGCAAGGGCCAGTGCATCCCCATTTCCTACAAATTTTCTGTGAGGAGAAAAAACAGAAAATGAAGTTTATCCCTGGTAACAAGATCCAATAAATGATCCAATTGATTGTGGTTTTCCAGGACGTAGGCATGGAATTTTGAAAGTTATCATATTAACATTATTAAATCATTTCGTTCATACTTCAGTGGGTATGTTTTTAAACAAAATATGAATGATCTAATCTGATGGATTCAAAAAGGGACAATTTCTACCTTTACAAGAACATAAATGGAAAAAATATTTTCTTTCCAGACCTAAAACCTTTTCTTGTAGATAAAATCATATTCTCAAATGAGTATTTAATATTATGGGTATAAACATCAAATCAGTCTTACCACTGGCCTTGGTATGGGTTTCTGTGGCTTTTTGGATCCAAGTTTTTTCATTGCATTGTAATATTTCTTCTGTTCTTCTGTCATAAATATATCCTGACCTCCAAAGTAAAGAAATAATATCAAAATTAATTATTATCATGTCCACACATAAAACATTTAACTACAGTATGTCTCTCTGTAATATAGTGTTAAAATTATATTTAATTTATATAAAAAATGAGGGGTTTTTTCAGGTATTTATAGTGTGGATGCTCACATACATTCCTAACACACAGAAAAACCCCATTACTGGTGCCTTGTCAGCTTGACAGTTGAGTTTTTCCGGTGTCTTCATGCTCACTTTTGCTGAAATGGCTAAAAGCATTCTTGCTATACTGATGCTGTTCAATAACTTGCTGATTAGGATATATTTAGTGAATAGGAGCATGACTAGTGCCTTACATGTCCTATATTCTGTGTAGATTTTTAGGATTACAGCTAGACAGGTCTAAAAGAGGCATAACTTTGAGGCACGATTTGTGTTAAGGGAGGGTATTAGTATGTAATCTGTGGGTTTTAATGGCAAAAAACCCCCACCTTTGATATAAAATGAAGAAAAGTAATTCATGTCATGCCATAGCAAATTAAAACACCAGTGGAACCTTGACTAACTCAAATCAGCCTTTGCAGATGCAAATGCTGCCAGTCAGATGTGCAACTGACTGACTGACTTCCAGTGTAAGTAAATTGTGCTTATTGATGAGTCTGCACTAAGTCAGATGGAAGCACAATGTCAAAGTCACTGTCTGCTAAATTGGCTATCACAGCCTGAAGCATCACAAAATTGATAGTAACCCCAGACATGTTTATGACTCTTTTAGGAAGCTAAACAATATTTGCACAAGGAAAAATTTCTGTAGTTCCCAATTTTCTTTTACCAGAGATTCTGTCTGGTATTGCTGTTTTTTAGTTGGTGATTGGAAAAAGGCAAGTCATATGAAACTGCTTTTTCACAGCACACAAAAATCTAGAATGATCTTGGCATTTGAAAACTAAATATTGTGAGGCTTCAAAATATTTTAAATGTGATTATTTGTATCTTTATATTTTAAAGTTCTTTAAAACTGAACTGTATGCATTATCAATACAATTATTTTAAACATACTTGTATGTCGAATGTATACAGAAAGAAACCACCATTCCCTGTATACCTTTGTTTTACTACTGATAAGAAATTATAGATTGTATTTGTGTCTAATGAATTCATCTCATTTCTCATAAAAGTGTTAGAAAAATAAAGCCCTTATGTACACATTTTTGCTTTTATCTATAAGCCTATCCATATGAGATCTGTTGGACTTACTCCTAATTTACTGTTTAATCAGTTTGCAGATCCATTATTCTTTGTATGAACACAATACCATATTGTGTCTTCAGTAAGTGTCAAGAGTTTGTAAGAATAATTAAAATTAATTTACCTTAATTTATCTTAATTCTTTAGAGTCAATTGAAAAAGAAATTATTTCATGCCAGATAATACTGCATCTAATCAAACCAATAATGCACATTCACTTTTCACATCTTCATTTTAACTGTTAACACAATTTGCAAATTATTATGAACCAACTTTTCACTTGTCAAAATGCTAAAAATGCAAAGTTTAGAATCACATCCACAGATTTTAGCACAGATTATTATTAAAAAAGAGACACTTTCTTTAAGGTCTTGAAATTACTTTTGATTTTTATTAGCCTTACAGAAATAACTTATTAATTCATTATAGCAAGTAATTCATACTAACATGGAAATATTTTAAATACTTATCTTCTTTTTTTGTTGGTTGAAGTTGTCTATAATAACACCAATGAAAAGGTTCAAGGTAAAAAATGATCCAAATATGATAAAGATGACAAAATAGAGATACATGTACAAGTTGTCCTCGTACTTAGGTTGATCTTTTACCTACAAAATATTAAAAATTTTATTACCCATGAGAATACTAGATGTAAAAACAAGAAGTATAATTTGAAATTTAGTGTATGCCATCTCAGATAGAAATGCTATGAATGGCACTAATTTATTAAAAAGATCCAACACATCCATTCCAATCAATATTTGGAGAACTGGAAGCTGACAGAATTATTGCTCATATGGAATTTTTAAGTAAATGTGCCCACAGATATGTTTGTGTATGTATTTATATAAAAAAGCTCTTCATACAGAAGGAAGAAGCAATGTGGGATTGAGAGCAGTCATTAGTACTTAACATTTTAATAGCATAAATCTAAATATTTTATATTGTGTTCAGTAAATTATCATGCAACAGAGTTGGTAAATTTTCCTATTGCCTAAATCTCCCTGGAATTCTTTTGGTCTTGCATGAGTGTTCTTACATCCAGCTAGGAACAGATGCTTTCAATAAATTTCTAGTGAATATATATTTTGCAAAATCCATTAAATTGAGGGAAGTTTCGAAGGAAGATTTTGTTATTGTCTCCATTTTTCTGGATTCCACATCCCAGCATCTGCACCTCTACAGCATAACAAGCTTGAGTGTAGAAATGCTAAAGATAATGAAACAGGATGTTTTACTCTGGGAGACAATATCATTAATATGACTATTTGTATAAGTTAAACAGAGTTTTAGTTTTGTAGCCAAAATAAAATTCTAATCCCCAGAAAACTTAACAGATGATCTTCAACCATAAGGTCTAATTGCACTTAAATATCTAGATAACATAGGTGCTCAACCTAAGGAAATAACAAAGAGCACAGTTACAAATTATAAAACCTGATTAATGTATTCCATATTTAATAACTGCCTTATATAATCTTAAATTAATTAATACTCATGATTACCATAATAATTTGTTAAAAACCTCTTCTTTGTTCTATTGCATTGACATTATCCTTTCCAAAACAAAAAAATCCAGTTAAGTTAATTTAGCTTTTTTTGGCTAAACAGAATGAAGTGGGATTAATTCTTCCCAGTAAAAATCCTGGGAATTCAAAAAACATTCTGAGATTCAAAAAAGTACATTTTGGTGCTGATTATAATTTTTTGTTGTGTGTGTAGCTGTTCTATTGTGTGTGTAGCCGTTAAAATTCTATACTCCTTATCAGAAAATAATCAACAGATGACTTTGAAAGTCTTACACTTACGTCTCGTGAATCAACAGCAGCATACATAATATCCATCCATCCTTTGAAAGTAGCCTAGAAATAAAACAAAGTTGTTTACCCATAAAAATTCATAATCTGTACAATAACTAGGTTATTTATTTATCTGGACCTCCACTTTTAATAAAATCACTGCTAAATTTTTAAACCACACTGAACAACATAGGCATCATAAATATTTTTCATAGCAATACTAGTTTTTTTGACGATTGTTTTTTTAGGTATTCAAATAATCTTAAAAACCAGGCTCTGAAGGTCTCAGCAAGTCCACAGTGTGTTTGGAGCTGCAGATGTTTACTTTGCAGATGGAGAATGATAGATTTAGACACACATTAATGTTGGAGGTATTTAGGTAGGATCTACTAGAATTTCTCATGGCCACAGCCATTTTGTTAAGTTTGCAACATGAATTGATGGAATCAGTAATATAACTTCTGGACAGAAACCAACATGCATTTGAATGTTTTTCCTATGTCTAAACAGACCTTGTATTTTTAGGAATGTTTTAATCCCACATACCTTAAAGGAATAGACTGTTCAAAGTAAAAGTATATGCTGGTTTGTGAGAGATTTGTTTTACAGAAGACCAAAAAGTGAACTGTGAAAGAGACGTAATTGACATCTATAAAGATTTGGCTGAGTTCCTACAGAGACTTTTTTCAAGTAAAGAGTAAAAAAGATCTGCTATCATTGGTCTAAGAAGCTGATTTTCATGGATGCAGGATGTCCATTTTCTAAGGAACACCATAGCTGATGTGACATAATAGTTGAAAGTGGGAGTGTGCAGCCCTTAGCCAGGGTTTCCAAGCTTAGTCACAATAAAGAAAAAAGAGCAAAAAAAGCCTGTGGAATGAACAAAGAGCATCAGTCCTGAGGAGGTTCCGGAGAGGAACCATCCCAAGGAGTATATTTCCATCTGCACTTGCCAGAAGTATCTTTGGTACTTTGGTACAGCTGCCAGTTTTCACAGCAGAAAACTTGCACTGGAAGCGTTCGTATCCTCCTGAATCTTGCAGTGCAATACCAGTTTACAAAGAAGGTGTGCTTCAAGACAGGCTTCACAGATCTTTCTGGCTCAGTTGGCAGTTGCCAGCCATTTGCTGCACTTTGCATAGCCATATTAGGAAAAGATCAGAGTTAGATAAGAGCAGTAAATACACGAGAAGAGTGGAGGGAAAATGTTAATGGAGGCAGTGAAATGAAGATATGACACAACATATAGTCAAAGATCCCTTAATCTCTGTGGGGAAAGTAAGGATCAGAAGGGAATATTTGAAAAAACACAACAACAACAACCAAAAAAAAAAAAAAAAGAGAGAGAGAAGAAGAAGAATGAAAGGTTCACAGTAGTGAAGTAGTCATTAAAGACCTAGACTGTCCTGTGACACAGATGACATCCATGGACAGCTTCAAGAGAAGCAGTTTTCCTTACAAATCTTCAGAGGCAATGGTAGCTATGAGATCCGAAGCCAGAGAATCAGAGTCATCATTCAGTACTACTACTCAGCACATAAGAGTCACATTGCCTTTACAGGCAAAACATTTTAAGCTAGGTAGTTAATTTTGGAATCATGTTCAGCTAGAGATACGGACCTGCTCTGAGATAGAAGGAACAAGCATATAATTCTTAGATAACTTTGAATATCAGAGGTGTAAAAATCTCATGACATTTCTGACATCTTTTCATTCAGTGACGCTGTATGTTGAGTTATAGACAAGTGATTCTATAGAGTTCAATCATCTAAATGTAATTGCATGCTTTCTCGCTTGTGTTTTGGATTAGATGGCAGCTATCAGAAGCTCCATTCTAAGCAAGGAACCTGTAAAGAGCTAAGGTCTTTATTTCTTTGACACAAATAAAATATGCTCAGTACCTAGAATAAAGGCAGTACTGAACATAGTGCATAGGATAAGGAATTGAAGGAGAAATACAATTTACAGATTTTGTATAAGTAGCAGTAACGAATGGAAGGAATATGCTATGCAATACAATAACATCTAATACTTCACAAGGATAATACTATAAGTAACATAATACTTATTAAGTATACTATAATGACTCTTTAATAAGCATTAAGGAATATGCTAGTTCTATAAAGTGCGCCACTAAAGAGATTCTTTTACTTTTTACACTTACTATTTTCACATTATTATTATCATCATTATGAGACTGTATTCCCTAGACTTGGAAAGGAAAATGACTCTATTATCATTAACAAAAAAATTTACAAGAAACAATGTCATAAAGTTGTGTGATCTGTACGTTATTGCTATAAAGAAATTATTCCACGACTTAACAGTCTTAACTTGCCTGTTTTTCCTAGATATCTTTAAAAAGAGCAAAAATAAAATATATACATTTACTTACTACTTGAAGCAGAGCAAGATATCCAGCTCCTACATTATCAAAGTTTACTTTCACATTCTTCCATCGGGCACTTTGATTGCTTTTTATGAGTTCCACACACTGAGTATAATTGTTGACATCACTGATATCAAACATCTCACCAGTTGTGGTGTTGACGCAGTGATAGAATTTTCCAGCAAACAGATTTACTCCCATGATGCTGAAGATTAGCCAGAATATAAGACATACCAGCAATACATTCATGATAGATGGGATTGCTCCTACAAGGGCATTTACAACCACCTAGTGTAAAAATTAGACAAAATAGCCACTTAGCTTATGAAAATAAAATGAAAAATAATTTAAAATACTTTAAAAATGTCAAATCAGTATTATTATGGGAGAGACAGTTAAAATATTACATAAAATTTATGGGGAAAATATTAATTAAGGTTTAATAAAATGTTAATGAGATTGCAAAAAGCAAGAAATAAAATGAGATGGAAACAAAGACAATGCAAAAGTCTGAAAAAAAATCAAAAGGCAAAAGAAAACCTGTTAGTAGCAAGATGGATTCTTAGAATTTGCGTGCTCTAGAGAAAAAGAGAGAAATAAATGTTAAATTCCAGCAATATAAATTAAAATCTATAAATAGAAAATAAACCAGAAAAAGCTCAAAGAATGATGATACGGAAGACTGAATAAAAACATCTGCATGTAAAACTATCATTACAGATCATTTTATTCTTAGAAACATTATGCATATATTGGCACCAGTGTATTTTAGTATCCACATAGAATGCAACATAATTAAGAATATCTTATTTAGTCTTTATTAAGAGCATCTGCTCTAAGTCTTGGTTTTAAATTGCCTGGGTCACTATAGTTGCTCCTGCACTTATCCTTCCTTTTCTTTTTAATTGGCTGCATTTAATTCCCTTGAGCTACTGTGTATGGGCAAGTGGCAGTAAAAGACCAGATGAAATCCTTGGACAAAAGTTTTCTTTTAGTTATTGTGATTGAACTAAAAGAAAGCTGCACATACTCAAACAATAATTGTCTAGTAAATCAGTAGAGACTGCAGTAGTCTTTCGTGTATGGTTTTGAAAAAGGTAGCATTTGTCATTTCACTGAGTTGACCAAAAGTAGTCTAGCATCAACAGAAGTTTTGCTTATTTATTAGATAGGGACTTAAAGTGTTGTTTGGATTGCAAATCATGTAAAACATAGTGGTGATGGTGATGTGCCACAGGACACATTTGCCTACGCTGGCAGGCGTGGCCACCTCTAGGATACCAGCATACAGGAACCACATTATATATTTGGAAACTGAAGACCTATGACTGAAATATAAATATGTATTGTAGCATTGGGGTATTTTGAGGTGAAAGATTAAAAGGAGATTTCTCAATAACATTTTCTTGTTAATTTTTTATGTGTTAATTTTCTCACAGCACAGTCCGCATTTTCAGCAGACAGTTTATAACAGGGTTTTTCCAGGTGGGATTTTTTTTGGTTGGTTGGTTTGTTTTTGTCAGATTGACAGAATATGAAAAAACCAATCTCCTCAACAGAAGGGTTTTAGCTCTCTAGGAGATGTAAGATTACAGCAGATACATTCATATGAAGTAAAAATTCTCTAGCTGAGAAAATTATTTCCCATCTCACCCCTTCTATACTTCCAAACCTATCCTTATTTCAGATGTCTGTTCAGAAAACCTTTCCCTAATACTACAGCATTTACTGTGGGATTTTTTCCCCCAGGTAGATAGATAGGGAGACACAGTGAAGCTTGAGTTTCTGGTGTGTCACTGTAGTCAGCTTTTTCATCTTTTTTTGGTTTGTTTTGTTTTCTGGCTAATCCTGTTCCATCCTGAACCACTGACAAACTAGCACCGAATAGAAGTTAGCTACAGAAATTGATTAAAAAAATTTCCCAGATAAACTGCAGGAAAAAACCTCCAACCCTCTACTGTAAAATTTGTCATGTCCTTTTATTTTTCTAGGTCCATAAATCAGTGGAAATTTTAACAGTCAGGGGGCTGGGAAAACACAACTATGCAGCAGTGACCAGGCAAATTTAATGAGCTCAAGGTCTGATTTCCAAATGTAAGGTGTACATAGGTCTTGTTTGTAAGGACATGTTGAAAGGCCTTTTTCCACACATTTTTTCATGCCTTCTCATTCTGGAATTCTTTGAAGAAAGCGTGAGTGTAACCATTAATACATTAATTTTTGTATGCATACATTTGTTCAGACTCATTCATTTTATCTCACCCTCATTCCTTCAAATCGTGACAAGGCTCTTAGAGGTCTTAAAGCTCTTAATGTCCGTAGCGATTTAATGGCACCAAGTTCAGAATAGCCCAGAGCATTGGCTATTAAACTAACCAATGACACCTATCAAATACAGAAAAAAGTTATTTTAAAAATCGTTCTATTCTGTTTATTTAAAAAGAATACACATTCAAGCAACAAATCAACAGTGACAAGTTGTAGAATGCCACCATATTCATACTTGCTGAAAAGGCATGAGGTCTCATAAGGGCATGGTTTAAAAAGGAATATATGCTATTAAATGTCTATCTATTATGGTTGGATAGGGTTTTAACAGTCATATGGAAGCATACTGTTGGTGAAGGATAAAATTTTCTGGAATATTTAAAGACAAAATAGCCATACTTTCTGTAACTTCATTAAGGTTCAACCTTCCGAACAACTTAAAATTCTGAATACATTAAATTATTTTATTAACTTCTGGCAATATTTTGAGTATCTATAAACACTAATAATATACTAAATATTGTAGTAGTTCATCTAAAATATTTGTTATAAATATTACTTCTATCCAAACAGTTCATAGCAGCAATGACCAGGGTAACTCTGAAATATGCATTGAAAGAGGTACTTTCTCACTTGCCTGACAAGTCTCTGTTATTTTTTAAAAATCTTCTAAGTGTAGGAAAATATTATGGGATAGATATTAACAGCTGCTCACCTTATACCAGTAAGAGCTTTATTATCTACAACAGCATTAAGCTCCTGATGCATGTTATTGGGATTTTGTTATGAGACAATCGACTTAAGTAAGGAGCAATTACTTTGCTTCTCAAATGGAACTGAGCTTTAGACAGTGTTAGTATGAAAGAAATTAATTTTCTTCAAGCAGTTTTGGAGACAGGAGTGGGGAAAAATCATAACTTACTAATATTTTATTCATTTCTACCACCAAAAGCATAGATGACTTGTAAATGAACATAGGCATATTTTGGTCCTTGAGAAAATCCCTCAAATGTTCATTTCTGTGCCTCAGTTTACAGCACTCTTCAAAGACTGTACAGAAATAGGCATTCACTGATAACAGTGGTAGGATTTTGCCTGTTATATGAAAAGTTGGTTTCCTATATTACTTATATCCATAAAGAACAATTAGATGAATCACAAACACAAGAGCTACAAGATCATGTCTAAGGACAATCCGAGAGCAAATACAAATCAATTATTCATTGCTATGTTGCTATGCACATTATCTAAGAGAAAATAGTGTTTTAGTGAATTCATATTGTTGGACATTTCAACTGGATTACATGTCAGAATGTAATTCTTTTTATCAAAGGAAAGGATTATTTTATTGCTCTAATGGATAAACGGAACTTGCTGTGATTTATAAGCATATTAAGAAGAAAATCTTACTGATTTTCTTAGTCTGTAACTGAAGTCTGTTCACTTACAAGACATAACATTATTTTTTCTCCCATTATAGTAACTATTGACATTAATTATTATTAATAATTATCATTAATGCAATTTATTTTTCCTGTGATGCTAGAGTGAGAGATCTTTTTTATCCTTAGCCACCCATAATATATTCCAGAGATAACAAGACATGGAATTTTCTGTATTTTTAATAGAATATTGATTTATTCACTCAAATCAACAAGATACTCAGTCATAACAATAAACCTTAGTGTAAAGACAGCACATTTTATGAATGAAAAATAAACAATGAAACAAATATTTAAAAAATCTCTCTCTCACTGGGAGAGCAAGGTGTCCTATGAAATTGAACTCACATTAATGGCTCCTTCCTTTTATACTTTTCTCCCCAAATTCACACCATGCCTTAGCTATCTTTCACAAACAAGACCCCTTCCAAACTGTTAGCAGCTCCTGAAAGCCTTCAGTGGCACTGTGTGTATTGGCAGTTCTTAGGTTCTGATTGTAAAATTCTTCAATCTTGTTTGTGCTGCCTATTTCAGACTGTTGGCAGCTTTCTTACTATGGTGATAGTACTCTTACACCATAAACCTTAAGTTTTTTATCAAACAAATGCTTTATCTATTGGAAACAATGTGTTTCCTTCTGGACAGTTCATATGGGATACAAAGTTTTGCTTGGAATTCTATTATATATACAGCTGTCCTGTACTTCTCTGGTGTTCTCAGTCTTGTTAACTTGGTCTTCTCTCACCTGTTTCACCTGTTTTCCTGCTAGTACATGAGAAAGTAAATGTCTCTGTACACTGATAAATAGATTAATGCATGCAGATGCAGTAAATTTAAGAAATGAAAATTAACTCAAAATGGTAGAAAAATACGTCTCCTAAAAGCGAAGGATTGCATGTCCTCATTTGTGTTTGTCTTCTAATATAGACTATCTGTTGCAAAAAAAACCATTTTGAAACTTAGCAGGGACAGCCCTGCTCAAGATCTTTGTTCAGGCCATACAGTAGGATGGCATGATAGAGTCTTAAACTGAGGTAGGCAGATGTACCAACAGTCATGTGTCACAGTTGTAAAGTGACAGAGCTGAAAATTACCATTTCTTAGTGTATTAAAATCACAATCAGTGACAGCAACTATGGCTACTTGTCACAGTGAGAGACTCAGGTACAAGGGGTACTAAAGGTCAAAGCCCTAAAGGACTATCTGTGTTTACTCTTGAATAATTTTAGAGAATGGAATTAAACAATCTGATTAACTTTAGTCACTTGTAATGGAGAAGGAGACACTGGTGTTCTCACTGGCAGAGTGCCGCTGAATCACACCTGTTTAAACTGCCAGTTAAAGCAGTGCAGAGTCTCTGCTTTTCTATAGGAAGATAACATGTGTTCACATGTTTCTTTCAAGTGCTGGTGGTGCTAAAGAAATGGCTTTGTTAGCCTTAAACATAGTAAGGCATTTTTTACCACTTGCTGGAACACTGAAAATAATTCTTCAAAAGAAGAAAGTTCCAATCTTATTTAGTGATGTATTTGTTTATAAAATTACAAAGTATGGTAAAAAGTTAGCAACAAAAGCTGCTTTACTTATAACGATGTATTTTTAAGCCTGCTCAGATAACAGCATCTCTGAGGCTAAACTAGGAAATCATAGAGTATGTCTTAGAATAATCTGTTTAGGTTTAAGTTACAAAAGGAATAATTAAAACATGAGTTGTAGTTTATCTAAAAAAAAATCTATTCTTAACATAATGCTGTAAGAGAGCATCTCTCTACTTCATTAACATCCTCTTAGGAAAACCATTCACACTGCTTCATTCTAGTGTAGATTTCCAGGACAGAGCAAGAGATTCACTGTATAGCAAAACTGACTCAGGCAGGTTAGAAAAGAGAAGATCGTCCATTTGAATTATGGGCCAATCTAGCTAGGTTTTTTTTTCCTGTGGCAGTTACCAATATGATACATTTTTATATACATATGGAATAAGTATTGATTGGACCAGGATTTCTGCAAACTTCTCAAGAAATATGGTAGCATGGGCAGAAATTACTATAAATGCACAGTTTCCCTGAGATGCCATCTCTCAGTTCCACACTGAGGACATGTATAGCCAATGAACTGGGTCAGAAAATGTGTGAGGCAAGAGACCAAAATATTCTGGGAGCAAAACCAACTTTGATCCCTTCCGACAACATAAGCAAGGCCTTTGCACAGAAGTATATCACAGCTGGGAAGGCAGCCAAGAAACCTTGTATTCTCTTCTGTCATAAACTCGGCCAATTTATAGCTGATTTAGCTATTGCAGATTGTCAGTCCATTAAAACCAATTATTTTTTAGACCAAATAGCCACTGTCTTTCTATTTTTACTAGAAATGATTACAGGATAGTTTTCAGTGAGATAGTTCTGAGAACTTGGATGAAATCTGGACCAAATTAATTATTTCATTTGAAAAGCTGCAGTGTTTGAAGAAGAAACTTGAACAATGAACTGTCTTATTTGCTAAGGAATAAGGTAGCATGGTCAGAGTCCGTTGAAGGTAGCATGCTTAAAACCTAGGTTTTTTCCTCATAAAATCTCAAGTTTGATACATCCTTTGTATGAAAATATTAACCATGAAGAATGGACAAACTGATAGCCAGCCATCCTTTTCCTTTCGGCATATGAATGGACTTTAAATAACACCTCCAAATCACTGCAGGCCTTACTAATGCAGTATAACTATAAAATGGGAATTATTTTTGCACATGTATAATATTAATCTAGTAGTAATGAATTTTACAACACAGAAACTTCACTATAGTGTATTTTACAATATTAATTTGTACTTACATCAACAATCAGGAAGTCTAGCCAGCACCAGGCATTAGTAAAATATATTTGAAAACCATATGCTACCCATTTTAAAAGCATTTCCAAGATGAAAATATATGTAAAAACTTTGTCAGCATATTCCAGCATGGTCTTGATAGTTTTCCGTTGTTCAATATATATATCTTCAAAAGCCTATAAAATTATATTCAGGTATTATTAATGTTTCACAGAATATGCATGATAAAATTAAGGAATAAAGAATAAAAAATAATTAGGGCAGAGCTAATATTTCCCCTTGTTTTTCTTCATTCTCTTATTTTACATATTTCCCATCTTTAATCATTCTACTAATTGGAGCAACAGGAGGCCTATCTGGAGTTGAAAAAAAAATCTATTTTACTAATGAATGAAGAAATAAACTCACAGCATGAATTTTTATCCTCTGTGGTATTAAGAAACTTTTATATGGACACAAAACCCCCTTTTTCTTATATATCTCTTCCAGATGTTCATATTGCTTTCTAGAAAGCAGTTAGATCAATCAAGCTTATGTCTAAAAATCAAATTAAAAAGCAATGTAGTTGCTAGAATGTACAACTATGCACATTGATATTGTAGCAAATGTTCAGCTTGAGTAAATCTGGAAAGGTGGGTAATGCAAATCTTTTTGGATAGTGGTTTAATTTGCTGCTGCACTCTTCCATATCTCCTGCCTTCAAAATAGGAACAGAATTAAGTAATTATTTTTTAGTATGGTCTTTCACAGCAAAATTCAAAGAGTGGCTGAGCCCAGGATGAATTAAATACTTAAACCCATATATTTAGCTATATATTCACAATTAACAATAGTCCTTTATACTCAAATCTGAAAATTGGCAGGCAATTTAAACTTTGAGTAGCTACGCTGTCTTAAAGAAAATGGCACCATTTTACGGTGACAAGACAAAAGTATGACTAAAAAAAGGGCATATGAAAGTTATCAAACGTTTAAAGTTTGGGTCAAGTTTCATTCCATCCTGGAATGATGAAATGTGGGGAGTTTTATACAGCTCCAAGCAAAGCAAGTCTTTCTGAAGCAAATTTTATTTTTTACTATTTCTCCTAAAGAGATATCTAAATATTTCAGCATCTGCAATTATGTTCTACTTACTAGTGCTCCACTGCTGAGGAGAATCATGAATACAATGAAAGTCTCAAACCAGTTGTGTTCAACTATGCTGTAGCAGGTTTTTCTAAGATTCCACCAAGTTTTTCCTTTGCCATCCTCTATACTTACTTGACAACATGGAAATTTCTGTACACAACCTGCATTAGATTAAGAGATATTAGTATCCAAAAGCCAATGACTTCAAAGTCAATATTTACTGCGGTATATATTATTAGAGGCTTTAACTAATTTTATAAGATTTTTTCAAATTAATCACTGCAATGCTGAATAGGATATCACATCACACAGGATGATGAATATCTGAATTTAGAAAACTAATCTGGAGAGAAACTAGACAATAGTATACTTAATCACGAAAGAAAACATCCAATCCAAAAAACATCTATATTTTTGACTGTTGGCCTGTAACCGTTCCATTTGTTGATGGAGTCACACAAAAATTTATTTCTTCCAAATTTCAAGGGCCCTTTCAAATAGCTGAAAAGCATTTTACCAATAGAAAAGTTAAGGAAGTTTCTCAGTTACAAGATGTATGCAATGACCAGATATATGAAGTTACTCAAAGCCTAGGGAAACCTGGTGTTTTCATCTGATTTCCAGCATTCGGGGCTAAAAGTATTTTCTTTTGATTTTTGAGGACATAAAGGTACACCAAATTTGAAACCCTCAAGAACCTAAATGTGCTTAGCAATAATGTCATTTTAGTAGTACATCTCCTAAGTCAACAGTTATTCTACTACCTTCGGTAAAACAGGCTTCTGGTTCAAGAGCTTCTTCACTTTCAATTTCTGCTTGCTCGCCCTCTCCAGGAGGAGCAATATCAACAGTGCTGCCTTCTGATGAGCTTGATGCATTTAGTTTCTGTAAGTAAAGTTCCACAGAAAAATTTTTTCTCATTAGATACATATTCTGTAAAAAATGGTACTGAATCAAATCATGCCAGTCTAACTTTTGAAGAATGGCAAATTTATGCATATGCATCACCAAAGGTAAAACCACAGTAATGACATGTAAATTGTATAGTTCTGTCTCCCAGTTTATCTTCTCATAGGGAACAATTAAATATAATTTCGCTACTAACCTGATCCATGTATATGACTGGTGAAGTATTCTCAGTAGTATTAATACTGGAGAGCTTGTGTGCACCATGCTCTCAAGTTACTTCATTTTCTTTACTATTGTGCTGGATTACATTGAAAATCTGTTTTAGTTTTTCTAGAAAAATGAACTAACACAAATCTGCACATATATCTTCTTGTCCACTACATATGGTACTTTCAAAAAAATACACGTTATCTGGATTAAAAAGTTGTGAATTTAACAGCATTTAATGGCAAATTTCTGCACAATTTAACTTTTGCAGAAAGCACAAATTACCAGAGCTGAAATATCTTATTTGCATTCCTGTCTTCTGTGTTATTGAGAGACCTCCTGATGTACTTTCCATCCCAAATTTTTCTATCATTCTACTACTTTTTTGTACAGTGGAATACCATAGTCCTTACTACAGTAAAAGCACTTCTAGACCTGAAAAGTGTAAGAACTGGAGAGTGACAGAAAATAACTCACATTAAGAAAATTTTTACGAAGTACATTAAAATTCTGATCAGGTCATACAGTTTATCAGTCACACAAGACTGCCCATAATTTTTCCCTTTTAAGAAAGCGTACTTTGAAAGGAAAATCCTGCTAAAGATGCAAACAACAAATGCAATAATCAGACATAGCGTTTGTAACTTGTTTTCAGTTGACAGTACTGTTGTATTGTTGTAATTTTTTTCATCCAAAATACTTTCTCTTTTACTGTGAAATAAGGCTTGTAATCAGAAAACAACATTAAAGAAATCGTGGCAGTAAAATTCTTCTGATTTTTCATGTACAGCAGTTGTACATAGGAATTTCAAGGGGGATGCAGAATGCACCTCTCACTTAAATACTTTAAATTGTACAGGTACTGATATAACAAAAGGACATTCCAGCACTGAGTAGTTTTGTGCTTTTAGCTAAGCAGAACTGATAATGTCCTTTGACCTTTGGAGGAAGGTCATGATTAGAAAGTATGAAGACCTTTCTATACAATTTTGTTGAGAGAGTGCTTAATATCAACTACTTTTCATATTTAGTTTTCAAGATAGTGATATTTTTAGAATATAAAATCCCCTACTGTTCAGATTTTGCAAAAAATAATAAACAGTAACTTGTTTCTTGAAAGAGGCACTTCCATGTATTCTCGTCTTCTTCAGAGACACTGCTGAAAACTAAAACTAGTTCTTTAACTCTTCAGTTAAAACCCAGTCTCTTCAGAAAAATGTATTGGCAGCGAAGAGCTTTTTCTGCCAGAAATGAAGTAAATGGCACATATATCTTAATACAGCTTTGTAAGGGATTATTTCCTCATATTCAACTTTTACATGACATGAATGAAGTTTTAAACAAAAATTATGTTAAATGATGGATAATTTCAGGTATAATTTTCAAGAAGCTGCCTTTTTTACACACAATATGTAGTCAGTATAAGGTCTCTCAGACCTCAGGTCCCATGGTTATTACTGCATTGTGACCAAAAATATAATGTTTCACTTTTCATACTGCACTTCCTGTATGATTTCCAAAATTTACATGTGTAAAACAGTTACAGCCATGTTGCCTCTAAATGAAATAATTTTATTACTGGTCATGTAAATCCGTGAGTCTGAGATAAAATACTGTGTATCTCATTGTGAGAATATTTTAAATTTCACTTTCTCTATTACATTTACAACCAAAATACCCAGTAATGTACACTATATTAAACATTATTAGCACACCACCTTATTATCCACACATAAGGCTGTCTCTCTTTTAAAAATAATACTTGTGAATTAACTCTCTTATTATATATCATTGAAATACCAAGAAATATGAAACCTTCTATTGAAACGATAGGCAGGTTCTTCATTAAATAAAACCCAAATATTGTAAAAATAATTATCTGTCACATTCAACTTAGGAAAAGTAAAACTAATTCATGGCCTGATTCATCATCATTAAATAAATTACTGACTTAGTAGTAGCAAGATTAAGGTCCATAGTAAGCATCCATTATAAATCTACGAGTGCAAATTAAAAGGCAGTCAAATTTTTAACTGCATCTTCCTGTGCAAACTCTGCTGCAGATAGTTCTGCCATCATAGTTGCTAAAAGCCAAGTGACAGAAGTGCAATTTATAACCAGTACAAACAAAAACTACTATAATTCTTTTCAGTAATTTTCACATAAAGCACCCTCTTCATTATTTTTCATATAATCTCAAACAACTGCATTATTAAGAGAAAAACCTCATTAGTTAATAAAACTCCTCTTCTTTGCTTCAAGACCCTAAATTAGGAAAGAACCAATACATTTTAAATAAGGTGACGTTAATGATATTCTTTCTAGCAACAAAGCTAATAAAACTAATAGGAAGCTCGAGATACATGATGGATTAGCACAATCTTCTTATCAGCTCATAAATGTGATTATCAGCCTCTAGAACACACCATGCCCTGTAAATATTTATTTGCATCTTCAATGATATCACATTTTCCTTCATAAGGAAACATTTGAAAGCAATTGCTTATGATGCAGCATTCTCAAGGCCTGAATCAGCAAAACAACATGCTTGACTAGAGCAGAAGCCTGAGCAATACTGTGAAAATCACACACAAAAATAAAAGAAACAATCAGACTACCTCGATGGGATTATACTTTCCTAAAAACAGTATTATAAATATTATTTTGTAGGATATAAAAGACAAAATGCTTCATCACCCACCCAAATACTTGGTTAATGTATGTATAGTCAGCCTCCATAATGTTCTTTCAGAGCAGTGCATCTTTTATCAACAGCTTCGATCATTAAAACAAGCTTTGACCAACAGCGTGTTAATGTGCCCACTTACAAGAAAATGCATTCACTTAAGACCCAGTCTTGCTCTCATTTGATTCTATTCTAGATTTCAATAAGAGCAAGAGCAGGCTACTGAAGTTTTAAGCTTTACAAACGGCTTCATGATCCAAGTGACAATAAAATAAAAGGATTCAGCCATTACAAATTGCCTTTAGTAATTCAGCCATGTGGTTTTATCCTTTCAGTCTTGAAAGCTGCACTGTAATTAAGTGAAAAAATATAAAATAATGGAGATTGATGATTCCAAAGTGATTCTAAACTGACTTTAAATCTCAGATCTTATGATATTTGACTTTTATATAATGTTAAGAATATAATTTTAAAATCTCTTTCCTTAGATTTTTATTTGGTGTTTGAAGCATATCTTGGTTTAGAATTTATTCATTAAAATCTGAGAACTTTCAGAATACCCACCAATATTAATTTTTTTGGCATCTCTGGGCAATTTAGATCACAATATAATATAGGTAGATCATGCTGCACTATAATCAAGGGTACAAAATGAACCACTTGGTGATCCTTTTGAAGCTAGTGAAACTCTGCCTGAAGGAAACATCTTTCAATCCTGCTATAGGACTGAAATCTCAATCCCCTCCAAATTTTGATGCCTAGTTTTACTAGAATAATTTGACCTCCTTAGTTTCTTAGTAAACTTTGGCTCCTGTGCCATATTTGCTGTCACTATTCCTGAAGGCTCTGCCAATTCCTCATCAATGGAGGGCATGTTTGCCTATAATGAAAAAAATCCTTAGGGTAAATAGATTTATGTGCAATTTTATAAAAATGATGCTGACTACTCCCTAGTCTTTCTAATTTACACAAATAAGTCCCCCAACTCATTTACAGAACGCTATCGTGAAACCCATTCCAAACACCACTATTTATAAAGGTGTTTAAGACAAGAAGAGTTGTAAAATGTCTAGCTTTTGAGAGTTCTTTAAGGAGAGTTATTTGCTAAGTATAATTTTAGCAATTATGAAACTGTTTGCTCTGCTTGCAGTTTATAAAACTCAAGATATGCACTGTCCAAATGACTATAGAGAGTGTGTAGTTTGTAGCATCTTGAAGATCTACATTACAGTGCATTGTAGATTTAAAAGTATAACTGTAAATTTTACACCAGTAGCTACTGCAATAATTCAAATGTTATTCATTAAGGAGTTGAAGTCATGGCAGTAATTATTTCAAAATCACTTAACATGTTTCATTAAATAGTTACATTTATAAGGGCTGAATCAAAAAGGGTTGTTTTTATTTTTTAAAAACTATGCATGCTCCCTTTTTCTTTGGCTTCTTTAGCATAAAACATTCCAGTACTTTTATGATCCACACTTCCAAACCTGAAGAGCATGCAGTTATTGCTGAATACAGTATTTAAATATTCAGAAAAACTATTAGCAGAGTTAAAAAATGTATGTTGGGTTTGCCAATCCCACCTGACCATGCTGTGATGTGAGTCCCATGACTCAGCAGAGAGCAGCTGTGCATGTTTCTACTCTTGCAATGGATAGGGAAGGTACATATAGCTGAATAGCATGCAGGCCAGTCAAAATCCATTAAAAAGTGATTATATATATATATACATATATATGTATAACTTGCTTAGGTAACCTGTGTGAAAGTGGTGACACGTTGCTCTACCTGGTTAAAAAGCACCAGAGCTGCATTCTTGACTGCTCCAGCTTGGTTTTACCCCTGTGAGAAGTAAGAATGGTAGGTAGTGAAGTTCAAGACACAGGATCACTAGTTTTACTCTTTTTGGAATCTCTAATTCAAACATGGCTTTAACACAATTAAAACATAATTATTAAATATTTTATTATTAGCTGGAAAAAGGGAAATACATACCACCTGACATGTTCAACAAACTTTTCTACAGAACTTGTTAGTTTATCTTAGAGAAATTAGAAATATAGAAGCTAGAGCTAGTAATCTGCAAACAAAAATTGTGATTTATAAATAAAAATAGAATGAATAAAATTAACATAGTCATGGTTAGCAGATTTGGAAACTAATCCTGTATTTATATAGCCCTTATTGCTTATTAATGAAAATTTTAAGAGGTTTTTTTGTTTGTTTCATGTCTTAGTCTTTAATTGGCTATGTGATTATCTCTTTTATTTGAAAAATATGTACCTACAGGAAGGAAAATACTTCGCAGATGTATGCCTTCCCATTCCTCCTTCATCCTCTAATAACGGTAGAACTCCTAGATCTTGATGAAAATAAATATCTTTAATTTCTGTTCAACTTAAATGTGATGAATTATCATATCGTGTAAGTTTCTAGTTTAGATTTAGTATGCTATATACTTCTGAATCTATAATCTTTATCTCATTGTTTCAAAAGAGGATTGTGTCGGTGTCTGGACGGTGGAGCATCAGTATATCCACTTAATGTTAAATCATTAACCACAGCTAGTCCATAACTTAAATAATTTGTCACTTCTGAAGATACTGTCCCAGAATTGTTCAGTTTGAGAAAAAATAATTTAGATTGTTGGACATTTTAAACATGAAAAAAAATCATCCAGCAAATTGATGAAATCTTGCTGAGTCTGTTTTGGCTAAGAAATTTATTGGAGCCCAATGAAAATGCTTATCTTTTGGGAATGCAATAACTCTGTTCTAGTCTTTTTCACTTCCTCTAGGCAGAAAGGCCTGATGAAGCCAACCAGAAAATTGAACTTATTAATTTTTTAAAAAATTCAGTAGATTAGCTGATGAAGGATATCTTTAATTTTATCAAAATCATCTGTTGTGATCATCAAAAGTCAATTGAGTAGCTGTATTTCTCCAATCTGAATTTGTATTTACTGTACATACACTGTAGATAGAAAGGCTTTTGGAACTGTGATAGACTGAGGCTTGTAGGGATATGTATTTCTTTAGTTGAAAAATAAGCTTTCCATTACTGAGAAATATATTTGAAATTATTTTCCCATGTCAAAATGCAAAGCTATATTTATAAAGTTGTCAGTCAGCTATAACGAACAGTTGTTAAGTGAAATACAATATACAATATACAATAGTTAGGAGTCTTATGTTTTCTAAGATTAACATAGTTACTCATTTCACAATAGAAACAGCACCCACATGCTGATGTTAAAACCCACCAAATTATCCCATTTAGCTATTTCTAATTTTTTTTATTATCTTCAAAGTTAATGATCTTGAGTATCTTATTTTCAGAGCAGAAATCTGTTTGTTTTCTGATGATTATCTCACTGGGTATTGCACCTCTCTTTTCTGATTATTAACAAAATTCTCCTTCAAAGTATCAATGAAATGTTCACTTCTTGCAAGTACTTTCAGCCAACTATTACCCTAAAGCAGTGAGTAACTTTATAATCTAATAAGTGTTATCATTCTGTTTCATTGAAAAAGAGATTTCTTCGAATTTCCAGTGATATGTATTAGAAAGATCTTGTTATGTCTGGAATTTGCAACCAGGTTCCAGAATGTGGAATCTGATTAAAAAAATACAAAATATCACAATTTGTTCCTCACTCACCCACAATTACAATGTCTACAGTAATTACCTGCTCCTGGTATATTCCTCAGGGAAACACAGTCTATGCCCCACTTCTAGCATGACAGATTTCAAATAAACATTCTGCTCTTAACATCAGTGACAGTCAGTAAGACACCAGGAAAAAAAGGATTCATTTTACAGTTCCTGTGCAGATCTAGCTTCCCACAGCTCTGTGGTTAAATAAAATGTTATTATAGGGGATACCTCCTCAGGGTATTTTAAGCACTAAGTACTGCCACAGTTAAGGCAGGGAAGGTTCTGCCCCATCTCTTACCCCTCCTTTTGCAGACCAGGCCTTCTAGCAGGAATGTTTTCTCAGTGAGACCCCTTGAGAGGCAAAACAAAGCAAATGATTGTGTACTGTTCTAGAGAGGTAACTTAAACACTGCACCCATGTACTCTTTCTCTTCCTTAAAAGACAATCAGAAGGCAGCAAAAGATTCAACAGTACTGGTGACTTGTTAGGAGAAGATTGGGAATCTTCACAAATTCCTGTCACATGCCAGAACTTCTGTTCATATATTCCAAAAGCTGGTGGATTTTTATACACACAATAAAATAACCTCACTTTATCCTTTCCATAGAAATCATCCAGAAGAAATGGAATAAGAAATCCAGAGCAGAAAGTGCCATTAATATAGAATTCACAATTTTCAGGGTACTGTCTGATTAGATACTGTTCACAATACGCACACTTGCACTGTATGAGTACATGTCAGATAGTTAAACAATAAACAGTTGTGTATGAGCAGAACTTGATGGAAGTATCATTGCTCCAGTTTCCCAATGGTATTGACTACTACGGAAATACTGAAGCAGCATGGAAGTCCTAAATCTATCTTAACCCCATTGAAAATTTCTCCACAATTTTTTAATATAAATACCATCCATCATTTACTGCTGGATTTCCCACAGTCACCTGAAATTTTCACTGTCAAATTGATTATTAATTGGTTTCTCCTCCTGAAGACACATAGATACAAGTCCATTTTAAAAAAGGGCAAAATCCCTTTTGATTTATTACTGTCCAGAAACTTCAGGATGACCTTAGAAAATAAAGGCACAATGCCTGAACCAGGCAAAGATTGGGTTGAACAGAGCAATTGACTTGTGAAAGTCACCTTGAAATTGGTATTCAGAACTTCTCAGCACATCGAGAAGGGCTTTTACTCCATTTTCTTGGGCTGTACATACATCACATATTCACCTAGAAAGCAGAGGAGTTTCTGCCTTTGGATTGCATTTTGGTTTTTCCTCAGCTGTTCTGACAGAATATATGGCGGTACATTGTAAACCAAGCCATTCAATCTACCTTACAGAAGAAATAAACCAATAATACCAATGGCACAACCAGTTACCTGCCTTCTCTTAGGCAGAGAAAGTGGCAAAGACTGCCAGGGGAATACTAGCCAGGTGTGGATGGGATAACAGCAACAGTAATAACAGCATTGGGAACTTCCCATTTCCTTTAGTGCTGAAGCTATCATGTCATGTAACCACAAATTCAGTAACTGCACAGCCCCCCGCCCCCAACTTCCTAATGCATATTACAAACCTTTTAAAAAGTAACATATTCAGGAAATTTTTAGGCTTGTAACTTGATGGAGTTAATAGGAAGGCACTCATAATTGTATTTATCAAAGTCAGCCACAAGGAAAGCAGAAAATATATAGTAAAATGTCATTTTAAAAAACATCAGAATATATGAAAAGACATAGAAGACTTTGCTAAAGGTTCTTTGGAAATGAAAACCAACTTTTATTAGATCAGATTACATGAAAAATACTTAACTCTCAAACCCAGAATCACTATGAATGTTTTTGGGTTTTTTTGAATACTAGTTGATCTCTTGATTTACACTGCCTTACACTTTCTGTATCTCTCATATTCTAAATTTACCATGGATAAGCACTACTGCTGTACTATCTTAGACATCTGCATTGAAACTGTTTGTCTCATAACTGAGCAACTCAGATGACAGAATATCTTGCTCTTCATCTTACAGTTGTTACACAGAGCAACATTCTTTGCAGCTGCAAATAAACACACACTCCCGATGTTCTTCAGCAAAAACTCCATACCATGATTAACTGGATCATGGCCATGCAGTAACGTAATGTGGTGTAGTTTGATATTGCTGGGGAATACATCTTTATTGCAAATATGCCAGATACACAGCTGTGATAAAATCATGAAGGCAGGGCTTCTTTATAGGAGAGCTTTCTTCATGGTAAACAAACCCTTTTGGATTAATGAGTTATTACAAGACATCACAGCTTCTAATCTAATTAAAAACAAATTTATCCATGGTTCCTGATCCCTTAAACCTCAAAGTTCCTAAATTTCTAATAGCACTGAATATAATTAGATTCTGCTAGTGCATTTATTAGCTTGTCGTTGATCACTACCTCAACATACAAAGTTTTCCTTGAATACTGTTAGCACTGTTCATGATCACTTCTTGTATTTGAGCCACTTAGATTTTGAAACACATGGCATTGGTTTTTTAGACCAACTTCTGTCACTTTGCACAGTAATAACAGCATTAAGCCTTCAAGTAAGCTGCTTCCACATGCATCTGTATTACAAGATCATTCTGCTCTCCAGGATAACTTGAACTGCTGCTTTACCATGACATTCATTGGTACCTAGATTACTTTATTTCAGCCAGCCGTAGTCTCTGAACCCAAAGTCTGTACAAATATTACTCAAAAAACCTTTCAGATAATCCAGAATACATTACTGATTTGTGATGTCTCAGGGGTAATTTTTAGAACTACCCTAAATATTGAAAGAAATATTTTTTCTCCACTTATGTTTGCTTTGGTATGCAAAGCTGTACACTCCTTCATTGTTCCTTAGCCTTCTAACCTTATTCCATAAATTCTTATCACATGTAGGTACTACAGAAAGAATGCTTTAGCAAGTGTTTACTAGTCCTAAAGCCTCATAAAACTGTGAAAGAAATAATAATATTTAAAATAAAATATCTTCCAAACTTTAATAAACAAAATACTAAAAATGTAAACTCGAACGATCCTCTACTATACCATTATATATTTTTTCTTGAGTTTTAGTACATAAAAATCTAAAACATAAAATTTATTTACATGGAATATTACAGCTTTTAAACAATTCTAAATACGTAATTAAAACATGTAAATGTATGACTACAATTTAATAGTTAAGATATGAAAAATCCTACCTGTTTGCTTTCTTCCATATCAGATTCGCTGCTAAATTCTTCTGTATTTAAATTTTCAAAATCTGATTCTCCAAGTGCAATGGGCACTGTCACAGTGAGGCCTGGGTTGTTTATGAATGACATATAATCATTTTCATCAATTACGTATTTTTCCACACTGCTGCCTGTGCCTACACCACTGGTGGTTCCATTCCCGTCTTTAAGATAATTCAGATCTTTGCTTATTTCAACGGCAGTATGATTGGAAATGCAGCTGTCTTTCTTGTTGTTTAGCTCCTCAAGTGCTTTGATTTCCTCTAAAGATTTCTGCTTTCTAACGAAGGCTTTTCGGATGAACTCCTGTATCTTTTTTTTAACATAATCTATGCCTTTCTGAATCCTTGCCACAGCAATCTGGAGATTGTTCATTTCATTATCATCATCTGTAGCAGCAAGGTTGTCTGAACTAAATGAGCTCAGCAGCAAGGCCAGAAATAGGTTCAATACCTAAAAGATGAGAGAATACAGCTATATAGTAAATACATACATATCAGAAGTGTTAAATTTGGCAGTGCTAGGTTAACAGTTGTACTTGATGATCTCAAAGGCCTTTTCCAATGTAAATGATTCTATGATTCTAAAAAAAAATCAGTAGAGCAGGTTGCAGAACATAAATAACTTTTTGGGGCTCTGCACATTTTTGCTGAAAAAATGTCAAGATTGCAAGGTCAGGTAAATAACTAAGATACAAACATTTTGAATTCTATTTTACGAAAATTTAAATCATGTTAAAAATATAGCTAAAGGAAGAGAATTTGACAGGAAATTTTGACTGCAAATTTTAACAGTAAAAGAAACTTAAAAATAAAGTAAAAGTGTAAATGGTGCATTCCTTTTATAACATTTATTTCCAGGAAGTTCTCACCAATTCAACATTTATCAATTGCAATTTTGCATTTTAACTTGTCAGCTTGAATTTAAACTTTTCTATAAAGGTTTCTTGTACAATCTTGAGTTAGAAGCTTTCAAACACCTTTTTAGTCTGGATGGCAAATCACTCTGGGTTTCATTTTTCTTTTTTAGACATAAACAATCCAAAAAGTTGAGTACTAAAAATTAAACAGCACCTCTAAATTAGTTGCAGCATTCTCATGATAGGAAGTTGGATTTGACATTTTTGTTTCCTTCTTACCCATAGTAAGAGTACGTCAGTGTATAGAAACGTGTGAAAAAGAGGAAAAGGGACTCTTCATATATTTTTATCCAAAATTTAGCACATTCAGATTAATTTTTAAGTTCTAAACAGAAGGATGACAAACATTTTCATTGCCTAGCTGTAAGTCCTGTACATCTGCATCAGAGTTAAAGTTCAAAAATGTTCATTACGTACCACTAGGTTTCCAATCACCATGACCAGCATGAAAACAATAAGGCACATGGTTTGGCCAGCAACCTCCATGCAGTCCCACATCGTTTCTATCCATTCTCCACACAGCACTCGGAATACAATCAGGAAGGAGTGGAAAAAGTCATGCATGTGCCAGCGAGGAAGTTCACAGTCACTGGAGATCTTGCACACACATTCCTTGTAGCTTTTCCCAAACAGCTGCATCCCAACCACAGCGAAAATGAACACAATGATGGCCAGCACCAGGGTCAGATTCCCCAGAGCTCCCACTGAGTTGCCAATAATCTTAATCAGCATATTTAGGGTTGGCCAAGATTTTGCCAATTTGAAAACTCGAAGCTGCAAAACAAAAACACAGATGAACCATTAGTGTTAGTTACAAAATAGAAGCTAGGTCTAAGTTGTTTAGCAGAGTATACCAATTTCTGTATTAATTTGTTCTTCAATAGTACCACATTATTATTTTAATGGAAAGCAGGGAACATGGAGTATTTGTCAAAAATGCATCGTTTATCATTTCATTTCAGTGATGCACATAGTAAAAAAAGCCATAATTCGTGTTTGTATGAAATTTTGTTTTACTATTTTTAAATGTCCAGTTATAGATAATTCCTGAACAATTTTGAAATACATTTTAGAAGTTTCTACTCTTTTCATCACTGTCACTACACCCTCTTTGCTGGCTTGGTTCCACATTAAACCATCCATACTTAGATAGAGGCCAATTTTTTAAGCAAAAACTTGATGTTGATATTTTGATGTCCATTCAAATCATAAACACTAACTTAAAAATAATATTCATTACCCAAACTATGTTATGTGAAGTTGGGTACCATTGCAAGTAGTGCTAAATAAGCCACTCCTTCCTGCTCTATGTATTAGGAGGTAAGGTTTTTCAAGCAATGTGATAACTATTGGCAATAAAGAATTTTAAATTATTAATAAATAATTATTAATAAATAAATACTTTAAAATTATTAATCTTGTGCCTCTAGTAAACACATCTATAAACTAGTTTGTGCACAATACTAATTGTTGCTAAAAAATACATTTCTGGTGGAAGCTTAATAATATTTCAATTTAAATCTTTAAGTCATCTTGTTATGACTCTGTTATATGTAACAGAGTGACTAAAAGTCTATTTTTGGTGCCCATTAAAATAAATGTGAAGAGAGGATCTGCTTAAGTTCTTTACAAGTAACACAAAGTAATGTTCACAATATAAAGACTAATAATGCTATGATTCTATGTACAGATATTCAGCTTTGATGATTCTTAATGAAATCAATGTAAAGATTCACAAAATTCTTAAAAGTTAGCAGTTAGCTTTATGTTGGCAAAGGATATCAGTTGGATAGAAGATCAGTAGGATAATTTGATACTAAAAGGTATTGAACACCTTAAATTTGTACTTACCAAACATGGCTTGCCAATTAGGCACATATGAAAAATGTGAGCCTTTGAAGTATATCATATATATTTACAAAATATGGTAATTATTACAGGCACCAGCACTTTTTTTTCTTTTGAGTGAGATAATTGCATGCAAATATTTAATTATCAAGGTATTTACCAATCTGAATGACCGAAGAACGGATAATCCTTCAACATTTGCAAGACCAAGCTCCATTAAACTAAGGCTAACGATAATACCATCAAAAATATTCCAGCCCTCCTGGAAATAATAATAAGGATCCATGGCAATAATCTTTAGTACCATTTCTGCTGTAAATATCCCAGTGAACACCTAAAACAAAATGTAATGAATTGTTATGATAAATTTATATACCTGAGGAATTTTTTTTTAATCCGGTGAGTTCTCTTACCTGTTACTATAAAAAACAGCTGATTGCTATCTCCAAATGGCATCTAAGTATTTCCAAACACTGAAAACAAGTAACTAAATCAGGAGATATAGTAGGACGGAAGTTTGATAAACCTATAAAAAGCTATTGACCAGTCAGCAGTTCAGCTCCCTGGTATGTGCTGGACTATCCATCCAGGAGATGATGTGATGTGCTGGTGTTTTAAGTCCTGTTTGATGAGGATGGTCCCAGTAAAGTAAAAGAAGACTTGACAGCAAGTTTTTTCCTAGCTTACAGTCTAAAAAGATGATAACTCTCTAATGTCAGACTCTGAGCACACAACCTCTCAAGTCTGTCTTGTAGACAGGGGAAGTTGGAGTTTCTTGTACCGGGCTTTTTGTAAGAATATAGAGGTTTCACACATAGCTACCATGCTGTGTGACAGCTATTTCCTTTCAGGAAAATGAACTTCAGGGTGATAATGTTATTTGAAATATCTCCAAGTGCCAAATGTGAGATTATCAATGCATCTTAGTGTTCTTAAGTCCAGAATTTCACTCAACACTTCCTTGCACTGCATAGTGATCAGTGGTTTGTGGAGCATGACAAAGAAGTTTGGGAGCATGCCTCTTTTTGTAAAAGTATTTTCACTGTATTCTAATTGAAAAAAATTCCAAGAGGAATTCTGACATTGAGTATTTCATCAATTTTGTACAGAAGAAAAATATTTTCTGTGATGTAATATCAGTACCATGGCAAAAATTGCATAATCTACCTTAACACTTGAAAGAAAAAACCCAAGGAAGACGTCAAGAAATCTGGCATTCCAGTGAAGACTGCACTTCCACCCATATTCAGTTATTTTGTTATAGTAGTTAAAAAATAGATTCATGGAAGATAAGGGCTCCAGTAAAAAATCACTTTACTGGTGAAAATTATATATACCATTTCTAAAAAGATTATAAAAAGATTTTCTGGAATAGATTTAAAACAAATTCAATGCATTTATACATTTCTTCTTTTAGAAAAGGGTATTTTTACATCAAGTAATGCATGACAAACCACTTACCAGGTTCCCCACAGAAAGGACACTGCTAAACTGTTCTGTCATTGGGTAATGTTCCATGGCCATAAACAAGGTATTTAATACAATGCAAATTGTTATAGCAAGATCAACAAATGGATCCATCACAACTAAATTGACGACATGCTTTACTTTTAACCATGGACTCCAGCAATCCCAGATCAAGAAAGTATTTGCAAATCTGTACCAGCATGGTGGGCATTTCTGTCTGGATTCTTCAAGNAAAAAAAAAAAAAATTGAAAAAAGAGTATTACAAATGTATTGTCTGGAAGTTCTTGTTTAAAAAATGGAAAAAGATTATATCAATCAAATGAACAGCTCTCACTAATATGGGATTTCCCTCACTCGTGTTTAGCCACCTTAAAGTAAGGCATCTAATTTATTTAAGATCCTTTACAACCAGTGGACAGTGAAGTCCATTCACTAAAGAGCAAATCCTCTGAGACAATTGTCTAAAGAGAGAAATGTGTTTGTCTTTCCCATGACAGTAGGGAGAATCTAGACATTTAGTTTAGGTTACTTGACTTGCTTACAGCAGATATCTTAATTTCAGGTATTAAAAGTCAACATGACTCACTCATCAGTGAGGTGCTGTAAATAACTGGTATAAGCTTTGTAAAGGATTCACATTTTTCTGGTATGTAACATGAGTACATATTTTGATTTGAGATACTATAAGTGTTATATTTGCCACTACACTGAACCACTACAATATCAGATAAATGATTTGGTGTGCATACCTATCATTTATTATTTGAATTGATATTTTTAATATATTGTATACCTGTTTTCTTATTTTTAAATTATAATTTAATTTGCTTTGAAAATGTCTTTGTCTCAGTGTCTATCAACTGAGAAACAGAACAACATATATCTGTATTAGCAGAACAACTCTGTTTAGCAACTGCTCTCATTTAGAATCTTTGGAAACTATTTTTTCTTCCATTTCACTGTCAATATTGTCAAAGTTACAGAAGAATAGTAACTTCTTCTAAGTTAATAATAGCAAGGATGAATATCTAATGCAATGGGATGTTTGAGGACAGCGTAGAAGGAAGATTGTTGATTGCTTAACTGAGAAATACTTAGACTACAAAATATGTAAGAAATGTCCACAACAGTTTTGATTAAATTTCTGTATAGTGGCATCAACCCAAATCTGAAATTTCCCATTTTTCAAGCATCCCTTAGAACACAGAGAGAGTCCATCATCATGACACTTATGGATGATTTTGCTACAATAGCTGTTTCACAGATTTGCTAATAAGAATTTACTGCAAAAATATACACTTTGAGGATAGTGCATTGATTTCTGCCTCTAATATTGTCCTATATGGGTGGAATTACTGGAAGTTAAAAACTTTCAAACTACTGAAACAAACAAGTTCTCCAGGCAGAAAAGGATCTCAGTAGTAGCTGAAGCTTTCTATAGTCTTTATAAACCATAGCGAACACAGTACTTCTGAAGGCATGTGTGGATTGGGTGGTATAATCACATTTCTGAACAAGCAATGCAGAATGCTGAAGGCAGGATAGGACTGTCCTTGGACAAAAGTGACCACTCGTATTGGATACTGAGTTGACACAGAAGACTCTGTTGCTACGCTTAGCAATTTCTGAAATGGCGGAAACTAGATATGGGTAAGGAGGTGACTGTCAGGACAATTTTGTTTACATTGACATGTTTTTTTCTGGTCAGGAGCATGGAACGACAAACTATTTAACTGGAGGAAGAACGCATCACTCTAAGGAGATATCCTGTTTACAAAGATGAGAACCAAGATTTAAGAGGTACCAACAGCTGACACTTGCACTAAAGTAGGAAGACATACTCATAAAGACACGTTTGTGAGAACAATTTTCTTTAGAAGAAAATAGGAGATATAAACCTTATATTTCTGACTACAGTTAGTTTGTGATCTATTTGTTTATCTGAGAGAAAAGGGCTTCAGAACTCACTTTAAAATTATATTTCAATACTGGCTTAGCAACACTGTCAAGTTTCTTGGTAATTTCTTGTCTTTTTAGAATATGTGTTGAATCTGCAAGGTTGGTCTGACTATAACACCTGCCACACTTTGCCAGTACCCAGTAGACAGATCCTTCAAGCTTATAAAAATGCTTTAATGGCATATGTATGAAGAGTGAGCATACTCAGTTTCTATTAAATAAGAAAAAAATCCCCAAAAGTATGCTTTTTCACACAGAAAATATAATATTTTTTTATCTTTTATAACTACGAAAATTTAAGAAATGCTTAAGACACTTTGTGGGCACTGGCATGGGTTGATTACGTTTAGGGTTTTTTTCCTTTATATTTCTCATACCAATTTCCTATTTTCTATCCTTGGATTTAAAGCCTAAGGGAAATGACATTTCCAGCACATCACTACCTTTATCATGGCAATTCCTGGGTTATCTTAATTGATTTTTCCTCCTGATGTCTAATGGGAAAAAAATCCCTGTATTTTCTGTTCGAGGCTCTGGCAATCCCCTAGCTACCATTATTTTATCTCTGTTAGTCCACTCAGTAGAGCAATATCTTGGAAGGTGCCATGAAAAATAAATGGCTAAGCATTTAGATTGTGTGAATGACCTTAGAAATGCTCAAAAGCCTTTTGTATCTGATGTTCAGAGACTCCATCTGTCCATTGTTATGTTTACAAAGGAAATTATGTAAATAATTTCTCTGTACATGTAGTTAGCAGAACTTCACTGAACTGCCTGACAGATAAAATGCATCAAATACCTTCCATTGTATTTGTAAGTATGCTGGCTATGCTCATTGCTCTTTGTCTTGCAGCAGACTCTTCCAGCATTTCCATGGAAATTTGGTACGAACTCAGTCTTCTTTTCCTTATTTCTGTTTCTGTAGTGGTGCCCTGTAAATGAAATACTGAGGAATTAGACCATCCTTTTCAACAGCCAATTCACAGTATTCACTGCATAAATACTGTAGTGATAATCAAAACAGCTTTGTGCAATGTACTATGCTTTTCTTACACACTGGATATTTCTGTTCTTGTCAGGATTTCTTTCTTTATTGAGGAACTCACTGGGAATTTTGTACACTGCTACAAATAATCAACTGAAGGACCCAATACCAACACAATGTGGGACCAGAGGTCCCATTTAAGTGTCTGGCTGAACAATATTTTTGCTAGGTACCTTCTTGATAGTAATAATAATACATAAAATACTACGTATGGAAAAGGCTTGCTTATTTGAATGTTTGAAAGAACATCTTAGCTTACAGAAGTCTGAAACTGAGACTGAAATGTTATGTAATTGCAAAGGTACATAGGAATTGTACATATTTTTCTCATGAAAGGTATGAGAAAAAATTCCTCGAGAAAAATTCAGAAAGGTATTTCTAGTAACTATCATGAGAGTAGTAACCATCTTCTGTTCAATTTTATAGGTGTTTTCCTACACATATTTCCAAGCTATAGCCTTATTTATATATTGAATGTCTACCTTTGTTGAAGTGAAACTATATACAAATTGTCAAATTCAATTCATCTCTTGTTTTCTATGTGCAGGTCTCTTGCTGAAAGCAAGAAGAATCTATTACTTTACTAAGGCTTAAACGTAGGAGGTTGAGGGCTTTTTTTCCTTTATGTTCTGTTATTTAGAAACTATTGAAAATTATTTCTTAAAGAAATTATAGGGAATGCAGAGATGAGGAATATGAGAAAATTCCATGCCTGAACCAAATGGTAATAATTACTGGTTCACTTATAATTACCTCTGGTATAAGCTGACCAGTAGGGGAAGTTAGAGTTGAAGGTCCTCCAACCAAGGAAACCACTCCATTGCAATCCACAGTGCTGTGCATCTTCCCATTCACTGGAAGGGCTGGTATCATTCTAGATGACACACTCGCCTGACTAATGTTACTGTTGCGCCTTTCTCCATGTCGATTTGGAACAAAGAGAGAATCTCTTCTGCTCTCATTGTCTTCAAGAGTGCTATGTTCATCATCAGCAAAGTCATTTTCAGATCCTATATCCTTTGCATGACCTCTGAAGCTGAAAATGCTGGTTTTGCTGTTGCGCCTCGGTGAGAACAGAGAACCACGAATGCTTAACAAAGACTGTAAAAGATTTAAAACATACCAAACAAAACAGCATTAGAACTGTTGCAAGTTGCAAGTTCTTGGCTTTTCAAAGAATAGTTACAGTGCTGGAGGAAGGATAGTCACTTTTTTCTTCAAGGGTATACGTGTGTTCATTAGGGGAATGTGTTCACCAGGGGACCTGAAGTAGAGGGAAAAATTTATTCAAGGTGATGTAGCAGGACTGAGGAAAAGTTGTGCAGAAGACATAAGCAAGGTAGAACAGTTCTGACTGAAGAAGGTGCTAAGGATATATCCAACTGATACGGACTGTGCTGGAGACAGTTTTCAACATCACCACCAGGCTTTTGCAGGTATTTGTCTTTTATTCCTTCTATTAGAGTACAGAGCTAAAAGTCTTTTTTTCTTCATCCCCTGGATTCCTAGAGATAACAACTAATAATGCTCACCGATCACTGTTTTCTGTTTTATTTGGTAGATGCAGAAGTGATCTTAAGTTTGCCATTGAAATCCTTCTAATCTGCTGTAAGGAACTTGACTGACCTCTTCACAATAGGCTCAATAGAGTGGGAACAATAACTAGAAGACAGAGGGGACAGCTTGGGGGAGCTTTGGAGGTACAGGTAGCAGCACTCTTAGGCATAGCTCTCCGGGGGCTATAGCAGGGTGCACACACCTGACAGAAGATATCACTTGGTTATCAGGCAGCTCAAAGCAAGTATTCACCAGGGACACCGTTATCTAGAGATATTCTCTTACAAGTGAGAAAAATAAATCAGTAGTTGTTGGTAATTCGTCTTTTAATTACAGTAGAAGCCAGTTAATGAAGTGTTCTTCTCCCTTGCTACATATTTTATTAACAGCATTCATGAATAAATAAAATGAGTACTAATTGTGGAGAAGAGTAACCTGGCATTCAGCCTTCTTCAGTTCTGCATTTGTACAAATCTTCACATCTTGGTTCATCAAAAACCTGGTTTGAGACTATTGTCACTTTTTCACTGTTTTTGCAGGTGGAAAGTCCTCATATGTAATAGCAATGGGTTTGATCTCAGGATAATTAAAGTGAAAGTGAAAACTGTCCTATATTATATAAACCTATGTTAATACTTTCAAAATCAAACTCTGTATATATACATATATCAACTCACATGTATCTCTATATATGCATATAGATATATAAATTCACACGCATAATGTGTGTGCTGAACTGGTAGAACTGCCTGTTACAAGGGCTGGCAGGTGTTTACCATTATGAGATGTATTTTTTTCTGCTCTTACAACTATACCAAATTTTAGTAGTTTGGGCTGAAATTTTCTATGCTGGCTGTCAGCCTCAGGCTGAGTTACTTGAAAAATATCAGCCAAATGATTTTGCTAACCCATTTATGTAAACTTGGCTGGAGAAAAAGTGCTGTTCTGCTTATACTGAAAGATAATTTTATCCAAAAAAAATCCCTAGCTTCCATGAAATATGACACTGAATTCTGACAAAGCGGTAAACTAATTACTACACCCTTCTTACATTTCCTTGTAAATATATCTGGCCAACCTACAGTCCTCCAAAAAATGACATGCTCACCAGGGTTTCATTTGACTATCAGTGATGCCCTTGTTCTTTTGTTCCCGTAGCTGATATGTTTTATTTGCAGCCCAATCTTTCCAATATGTGTTACCACATTTTGAGCACAGCTAATTGGATCAGCCCCCTCAGGGATTTGGGAGAAGTAATGTCTGTTCTGCAAGTCCCTGCTGCACTGAGACAAAAGATATAAGCCAAAATGGCTGCAGTTTTAACACATGTAGTGGCAGAAATAGATGTGTCTGCATGCTATTGGAAAGTAAGGGCTGAAAGGAAGGTTTGACTTTTCTGGCAAACTGCATCATTTATCTGCATATGGAATATGGGATCAGAGGACAAAACCTCTTCTAGGGGCCAGCTGAGCAGATTATCTCCCCTTACCATTCTGCCTCATTGTTTCATGCTCTGGACCCTGTCTCACCAGGGAGATTCTCCATAGCTAACAAAACAAATGAGCTCTTCCTTTACCAATTCTACTGTTTGCAATTCTTTCGCTCTTGTGGCACAAAACTAAGTTTTAGTTGTATGCTGTCAACTTTTGCTCCAAAGCTTTGTTACAACTGCAAAAAAAAATTGTCAAGAGAGTCTTATTAATCAAGTTATTCCTAACCTGGGTGGTATTCATAGGTAAATGTCATCCATTGGCTCAGACCACACATTATCATTTTGAGGAGATGTATTTTGAGGGATTTTTTCTAAAAGTGCCTTAACTGTGTGTAACCTTGAAATAAGCAAAGGTAGCACAGAATCATTTAGGCTGGAAAAGACCTCCAAGATCATCAAGCCCAACCTTTGACTGATCACCACCTTGTCAATTAGACCACAGCACTAAGTGCTGCATCCAGTCATTTTTTGAACACTTCAAGGGATGCTCACTCCACCATCTCCCCGGGTAATCCGTTCCAATTATTTACAATCCTTTCCATGAAGGAATTCCTCCTGATGTCCAACCTGAAATTTCCCTGGCACGTCTTGAGGCTATTTCCTCTTATCCTGTCACTGGTTGCCTGGGAGAAGAGGCTGACCCGCACCTGGCCACAGCCTCCTTTCAGGGAGTTATAGAGAGTGATAAGGTGCTCTCTGAGCCTCTTCTTTTCCGGGTTAAACACCCTCAGCTTCCTCAGGTTCTCCTCAGATAACTCACTCTCTATAGCTTCACCAGCCCTTCTCTGGATTTGCTCCAGCACCTCCCTGTCTGTCTTGCACTGAGGGACATTAGATCATGTCTAACTGGACACAGCACTCAAGGTGCAGCCTCACCAGTGCCAAGTACAAAGGGTGTATCCTTTGATTTATGGGAGCTTTGAACTTTGGAATAAATGATTTCCAGAAGTCCTTTATAAGCCACTTTTTTCCTATGATTGCAGTGATTCTCCATCATGTATGATGGATTTCTAATGAAAAAGAACGGTATGACTAAATTGTTATACATATAAGCCCAAAAGATCCCTATGTAGTTTGTCCTTACCGTGTAGTACTAGTGCTACTTTTCTCATTATCTTCATGTTAAAGAAGCTAATTAAGGAAAATAATAGAAACTAATGGTAATGGCACAGGATTTCCTGTGCAGAGTATTTTGATGTTGCAGTCTGCTAAAACCCCCACATATTTTTATAGTTTTGAAATGGATCCAGAACAGAGAATGTATAGTTCATTAATGCATATATATATGAATACTAATCTTTCTTTCTCCATTCTACTAGACACATCCTCAGAAACACATTTTCAGAAATGTGCTAATTAAGTTTATAAGTATTCTTGGTAGGTTGTTTTTATCCCTTTGCTAATAGAATGGGTCAAACCATCTCAAATTTACACTGTGAGTGGTACTACCCCTGATTTTTCCTTCACTCACCATTTACATAACTTCCAATATGTAAACCTGCTGTAATATCAGTGAAAATAAAAGTAGAGTGGACACACATGACTATAGCAAAATAGAGTGCTGTACCTGGTGAGGAGAAGTGAGCCTTTTTTCATATGTCAGTTGACTTCCTTCTGTGGAGAAGCGGAAGCTTTTCCTTCTGATACTGTCTTCTGACTCAGACTTGGGGAACTTATCGATATCTCCTTTGTCCTCTGCTTCAGACATTTCTTTCTGTCTTCTTTTCTTCCTTCTGTTTCTTCTTTCCTTAGCACTCTTTGAGCTCAACTTTGATGCTTCTGAAGAGCTTTCCAAGAGTTCTCCTAATCCCCCTACACCACTGAAATCTCTTGATGCAACTGATGCTGCCGCTACTGCTGCTGTTGTCTGTACGGTTACAAAGCAAGATATTCTTAGTAGGCCAAAAAAAGAGAATAATTTTATAGTCTTTTATCAACTGGCTTTTATTATCACTGTGGTAACAATACTCTTCATACACTCTTTAGTGTGTAAATATACCCAAACCAATTGTACTGAAGATAAACTATTGAGTTGTACAATTCCTCACTGTTTAGTAGCATGAGCTATCTGAAGCACCAACTTCAGCAGAGCAATAGCTACACAATTTGTTAAAGAATTGCTGCACAAGACACTTGTCTAAAATAAAAGTAGTCAGAAAAGTGTTAATATAGTGCTTTTTCATGTATTTCAGACCTATTATTCCATTTTCTCTTGAGAAAAGCTCCACATCATGATCTAATTCAGCTGATCCCTTCTGAGCTCTTACAGAGAAAACTAATGCCTAGCATTCATCATGTGAGTTAATGTATCAAAATCCAACTGGCACCGTGAAAATAGTTGAATCCAGCCTTTCCTCACTGTCTTCACAGCAAGAACGCTCCCTTTACTTCCCTTCTGCCTTGGCTGGTACCAGGCACACCCTCTAGACACATCTTCAAGCCCTGCCTCCCTCTTCATGTTTCTGCTCCCACATGTCCCGCTGTATCTGCACTCCAGGTCTCTTTATAGATACTCAGAGGTATGTTTATTGACTGTTGGTGCTACAGCCTGAGAGAAGAAAAAAAGTTTTGATTTCTTCTCTGATGGAAAGGGGTAAGATGACTTACTGGAGCAGAGTCATCCCGAAACTCAGGACCAGTACCTTTCAACTACAGTGGTCAGCCTACTTGTTTTTGTTCATTAGAGAAAGGTTCTTTTAGTTATCAAAACAAAGAAGAATTGAAAGTATGTCCAGTGCTGTTCCTTGAAAGAACTGTGGGCGACTGCTGTGTAATTCTGTAGTGGAAATATCTTTGGGAAGATGATAGGCTGCTCTTAGCTTACAAAAAAGAGTGGTGATAAATGGCAAGAGACTAGGGTTATATAACAAAGATGACTAGTAATTATCCAGCAAAACATATTATATTCAATGCCAAGTATTTCAGGAATGATGACATATCTCTCTACAGCAGGAAAGGATAGTTTGAAAGCTCATAGTATGAATTAATGTCTTTCTTTGCCACAATATACAACCCATGCTATAGAAGTTGACTTGATACAGACTTTTTCTGCTAAATGGAGTATTAAAAGGATTCTGAAGTGTTTATAAAATAAAAAAGCAATACTGAAAATTTTGTCATACCAGTTCAGAGTATCATCCTTCAAAGATTCTAACAGAAACAAAAGCAGCAGGTGCTGAGTCATCACCCACCTACTTCATAATACCAACAGTAAAGGTCAAACAAATGGAGCAATCCAAAGACCACTGTGATGACTTAACTTTGTAGATGAATAGGTTCAGTGTCAAGGGGGTGAAGAGATGGGTCTCTAACTTCTGCCTTAGCAACTAATTCAACACTTCAGTGATCCACCTTGTACTGCCTACTGTCTGCTAATGTTTTCACAAACAAAGGAGATCCTGACTGTAATAATGCTTTACTTATAATGAATGTACTGGTCACTCATTTAAAAAAATATGACTTTCCAGGGTCTTTATTCAACCTTACTTATAGTCTCTGTTTCTTATTCTATTCTTCTTTCTAAGTCTGGATCAGCTGCATTTTTCCCCATTCTGAGACACACAAACATCTAGATAAGCCTCCTGATATCTTTTGATATACACTTTGCTGTCATTCAACCTTTCTAAATTTGAATTTTTGCAGGATTCTACTCTTTCTTTAGTAGTTTGGAAGGGATAAAGTTTAATGACTAAAATAAAGATATGCTAATTAGATTTCACGGGTTGTATATAAAGATTTCTTCTCAAGCAAAAGACCAAGAGTTTCTCTTTTTGATAGCACTTTATGGAGTCTTTCTAACTTAGTGAAAGTACCTGTAAAGTACTACCAAAAATAGAGTTTCATAGGAGTTTCAAATTTGCTAGCATTTGCTAGCATCAACTGTCCTGCTGAAAATGACTAAATGCCATTTGAATAGCAACGGAAAATCAGTCCAGAAATTACACAGATGGCTGACTCACAGACTTGAACTCCTGCTTATATTTTACTTTCAGATAAGAAAACCTTTCACAAAAGTATCTATTAAAATGTCTTTTTCTCACAAAACTTTAAATAATTTTCTTCTCTTTTCAAAGGAAACAAAGATTACTTTAAAAGACTTCTGAAGTAATATCTTTGTTATGACTATTGCTACTCTGGTTTTGAATACTGCTTGCCTGTTCTAAGAATATATAAACTTCTGATTTACTACAGTGTCAGTCAGGGATATCTTTAGTTATCTTGCTGGATAGAAACCTAAAAGAACACTGATTACAATCCTTCTCTCTATTTGATGAATATTTGGGAAGAACTATTAAGTACAGCCAGCTTGGCAATTCTCACTGGGATGTAAACCAGAAGTAACATCACTAGACTTTGTCCATGCTACTTATAAGATCTGTAACATAAAAGCATCTTTAATTATGACTACTTAAAGTCAGGTTTCTAGAACACTCTTATGACAAATATTTTACTTTTACAGTCTTTTGGTGAAAGAAGTAACATTCTTTTCTGTACCATTAACTTGCTTTTTTTACTTTTTTTACTATTTGGTTAGTTCCTGGTTTTCATTGGCTATTTCCACTTTTATAACATGCATGGCAAACAAGACCTCTCATTTCCTGTAATTCATTGCACAATTTGTACGTGTTCTGAATCATAAAAGATTTTTTTGCCTTGCCTTAAGAACAAGGTTGTTCTGAAAGTACAATTTCCATCATTACCTGAGCTTCTTCCTGTTGCTTCTTCAGTTGTTCCAGCATCTGTTGAAATTCTGCCTCTTTCTGCTCTGCTTCTTCCATTGTTGCTTGATTCTGTTCTTCATAGGCCATGGCAACCACAGCCAGGATCAGGTTTATCAGATAGAAAGAGCCCAGAAAAATCACCAGAACAAAAAATATCATGTATGTCTTCCCAGCAGCACGCAGTGTCTAGGGAGTAGAAAGCATATCTATATATTATTCCACAACTTAGCTTTTTCACTGCAACAACGTTATGCTTTCAGCTCATGTAAAAATAAGCCTATTTATGTAATTTTGGAGGTCACCAAGAGTTTACTATTTATGTCATAATAATTTCTTACCAGCTGATAGAGGTTTTCCCAGAAGTCCTGAGTCATTAGCCGAAACAGTGACAAAAAAGCCCAGCTGAAGGTGTCAAAACTTGTGTAACCATAGTTGGGGTTTCTACCAGCTTTCACACATATATATCCTTCTGGGCATTGCCTATGTGAAAACCAAACAGGAGGCACTTAGTCTTAACTTTTATTCCCTTGTAGAAAATATGTATTATTTTTTGGAAAAATATGCATTATTTTTTCCACAGGAAATCCCTACATTACAATTAAATTCATTCAGAAAAAATATTCCTAAGAATTTATCTAATTACATAATAAATGAAAAATACTCTTTCCATCCGCTCACTGGTTGAAATTACCTAAATATTAACATTCTCCTCAATTACATTTTGCAAATAGAATCTTTATTCCAAATGAATTATTTCCTGGCAGAAATAACTGCTAAAATGTTGTTAAGGTTACAGACAGCTTAAACAATATTATTAGCTAAATCCAATTGTAGTATTAGAGATTTCCCACATAATGCTGATATATACATTTTTAGTAAACCTCTTCACTGTTGCCAGTCAGGCATCCAAGTTCAGCTAACAATTCCAGGCTCATAATTTGGCACATTTAAATGGCAGAATTTGCCAGAAATGAAAGAGTTGGGCTTGAAAAAAAGATTAAGTCTTGAACTATGAAGACACTGCTGTGCTTTCTTAATATTTTGCATGTTTTCTTTCTCACTTCTAACTTTTGTTTCCTCCTACTTTCTTCAATCAGTGAATCACCAAAAGAGACTTTAAAAAAAAATTCAGATTTTATCAATAAAACCAACTTCATTTTCCAATCAAGCAGGAAAAAGGCTGTTTATTGGTTTAGCCAGAGTGTAAAACATTTTGACTCAAGTGAGACATTCTTGCTTAGCTGCAAAACTCCATAAGCTGTGTAACCCTGCTAAATATGGAGATGCAACTAGGTCTCATGTTGCTTCTTTTTCTACAGAGCATAACAGAGAATTTTTGAAAGGGTCTTACCCTGCATCAGAGCTATTACCACAAAGTAGGGCATCTCTTTGTCCTTCCAAAGTGTAAAAATGAGCTGTGTAGAAAACATTAGAAATACATATGAATAGATCAAAAAGACCTGAAAGTGCTACAAAGTAAAATAAAAATAAATGATGTTAAATCAAAGTGGCTAGCTACTGATCACTTTGTAGCTTGTTTAGGAACCTTTCTGGTTATTGTATTTTATATTGTATGGATTTGATCTCTGTAAATCAGTGACTGTAAGCAGTTCTACATAAGGCAGAAATATAAACCCCTCAATGTTCTTTGTTTGGTCACAAATAATTACATATTTTAGCCACAAATATATTAAAATATTTATATCAGACATTCTTACTTTCATCCTCAATGTAATCCTTCCAGTTAAACGTGCTCACTGTCATGTTAACAAATGTACCATTTTCATTCATTGTGCTGTTAAAGTAGGAAATAATGTTTATTTCAAAAGTGGAATTGTCTGGAGGCCACTGCAGGCATTTATTCCTCAAGTTGCCCATGAACAGCTGCAGCCCTATTAGTGCAAATACACTCAGACAAAACACAGTCAGGATCATCACATCCGAGAGCTTCTTCACAGACTGAATCAGGGCTCCCACAATAGTCTTCAGGCCTGCAAAGACAAAAGATCCATAGAACTATCAAAGAGTACCTTTGCCCTTCCCATATGATTAAGAGGCCATGCAGACACTTAAAAAGAATTTTTTTTTTATTTCTCGAAAGGACAAGCTTCATGAGCAGCCTCAGCGCTTGTGAAGATGAATGAAAGAAAAAGATTCCTTTTTATGAATATGCAATGTACATATATTCCAATAAATCAAATATCTAATATTATTCTCAAGCAGGAAAGTTTATCAATCATGCTTTCCTAGTACAGATTTGATTGCATTTCCTAATTTTTCTCTGTATGAAATATTCTGCCAATAATTCAGTTTCCAGTTAACACTAAACATGACTTCACAACAGTGAGAAGCAGCATGAGATAGAATTGCTACTAATTTTGAAGGAAAAAATAGTTTGCATTTGATAAATTTTCCTGTGCATCATTTATTTCCTCTTTGGTATCTTCTTTTGTTGTTACTTGCTTATTTTTAAGACTAATGTCAATTTTAAGTGGTAAAATAAAGGAAAAATTTCAGAACCAAGAAAGCCATAGCACTAAGCTTTTGTAATGTAGAGGCAATTTGTCACAATAAGATGCAGAAAAACAAAGCAAAATAACCCATAGGCCTCATATTTTATGTTTCATGCAAGACTCTGTTAAACTCAAAGGCTGATTTTGCAAAATAAAAGAAGCTAATGCTGAAAAGGCAAAGAATCATAATCTAGGTTAATGATCCATGCCTTTTTTTTTTTTTTTTTTTTTTTTTTGGCAACATGAGCAGCAAACAGGAAGACTTATGCTCAAAGGAAGTGAATTCAATGGAACGAAAGTCAGCCTCGGTGTTTAACCTCGCTCTCACCTGGAATGACTGATATTGTTTTCAAAGCTCGGAGAACTCTGAATGTTCTCAACGCTGAGACATTGCCCAGGTCCACAAACTCTGTCACATATCTGTAATAGGGGAGTTCACACACAAACACAATGACAGCACACAAATAACAGCTGGAGATACGAGGGGCCTAACACCTTACACCAACTACTTCTTACCTGGAATTACAGAAATAGTTTTCAAAGCTCTCAATACTCTGAAAGTTCGAAGAGCTGAAACATTGCCTAGGTTTACAAATTCTGTTACATACCTGTAGGATTAAATCACAGTTATTCAGAATTGAGGCAGAGCTTATACTAATTATGTGGGTCTTCAAAACCTCTGTGGCAATACTAGCAATCATACTTCAAAATTTACCTGTCTCTTCAGTACATTTCGCTTTAATAATTATTTTCATCAATTTTGCTTAAATGTCATTGAAGTGAAACTCACTGATTTGTATTTGAGCATCTAGTTAAACTAATTAGCTTGTAATGGGACAGTGACATGAAGTCAAAGGGATGGCTTCATTTCTGGTGAGCAGAAAAATGTAGGACATGAAATTAGTGTCCCTCAGCAATAATTACACCAGTGGCTGACACTCCATTTCGGCTTCTGCCGTATTTTACTTTGATTTATGAATACTAAAATGTGTGATACAGTGTCTAAACTTCAAAGGTTGCAAAAATTAAATATGCTTAAATTAATACATTTATTATAATAATATTTACCACTAATTTCATGCCCTAAAAGCTTAAAAAGTTCTTGAACCACTTACGCCATTAAAATGACACTGAAGTCAAGCCAGTTCCACGGGTCTCGCAGAAAAGTAAAACCTTCTAAGCAGAAGCCCCTTGCAAGAATTTTGATAAGTGATTCAAAGGTATAAATTCCAGTGAAAGTGTACCTGAAAATCACCAGAGCAGGAATAATGGATTTTTGCATACTTATAGACAGTGCCATTCTTTAGCAAAGACAACTTAAAACAAAAGAAAATAAAAAGTATTTAGAAGTGAAAGGAGTAAATTATTAACCTCATTTGCCCTAAATATTGTAGTTGCTGTTCAGTCTTTGTTGAAATTTGAACCTGATATATATGCTACTTATTTTCTGAAAGGTTGATTTAATCTTAGTTCTTGTGCTTACAAATAATTTCTGACTCTAGCATTTATGGATACATTTCAGACTTTGATATTTATATGTACATTCTTTGGCTCTCACAGGGTTGCCTCTTTGCTTATATTCATAAATCAGGTAGATGTCTAAGTGTTACAAAAACAGAAGATTTTTTTTTTAATGTCAAAATCAGAGAGTTTTGTAAAGATCAATTCTGAATAATAACTATACTAATGCCTGTATTACATGTTTATTTCATAAATAATCATCAAATATAAGAAAGCATGCCCAGACTGCTATTCTCAAAGATGTGGAGCATGATTACCAGTTTACCTGGTGTGGGAACAGCTATTCATGTAACAACATAGAACAGTCGGTTATAACCAGCATAAGGCAGGCACTTCCTGAGACCCACATGGATCTCTGTGGACCTCCAGAATAAAGGAACTCCAGCTACAGACCCTACTGCTCTCCCTTCAGACTCTCAACAACTCTAACAAGCCATCGTCACTGTTAACTGGGAATGGGTTAATGGTAGTGGTTTCTAAAACACTGTTCAGTGTAAGGTTCATTAATGCAGAGAAGTAAATAATTAAAAACCAGTAATGGCTATTTGAGAAAAGGAGGGAATGAAAGAAGCAACAAGTGGTTAGAAGCAGATTTTTCATGATTAGTAGTATTTCAAATAAAAACATAAAGGGCTTTGAGGAACATGACCTAGTGGAAGGTGTCCCTGCATGCCAGGGGGGTGGACCTGGATAATCTCTAAGATCCCTTCCAACCCATACCATTCTATGATTCTACAATATTTCAGAGGAAAACATGTATCTGTATTTTGTTAGAGAATAAACACGCATTTATTACCATGAACAAGAAAGAGAACTATTCCTTATTTAGGCCAGCTCTTTGTTACTCTTTCATAGGTAAGGCCTTTTCCTCAGCAGTTTGAGTTTCTTGTGGTTTGTGGGTTGTGTGTGCTTGTTGTGGCAGGCATTTATGAGTTCAAATCAGTAAGGCACAACAAAAGTCCCACTGTGATGAGATCATGGATACTCAAGCAAGGTACGGCAACAATTTTACATGCACATCTGTAGCTCCTTGTCTGATTTACAGAATATCCAAGGACAAGAGCACCTGTTTGTACTACACAGCAGAAGTTCAGATATTCCTCAGACATAATTTTAATGAACATGGTGTTACTCTTAAATCGTTTAAGTTATTTAGGAGGAAACTGGAAAGATATTGATGATTTCACAGAATCTGATTCTTCATGACTCTGGACAAGCCCATTCTGGCATTCACATTTTTATAAATGCTTCTTGTTTGGAGTCACACAAAAACAAAGGTGTAAAAATAAAGAAGTAAAAACGTTTAACTTACTCTACATTCTTTGTCCAGTCTGGAGGGTTACTCATGGTCATAAATACACAGTTGGTCAAAATAGTGCACATGATAAGCATGCTGAATAATGTAGGTTATAGTTAAGGCACATAAGTCAAAAAAGTAGGACAGCTTTACAACACTGAAATAACTTAAAAATATTAAGTGTATACAAATGTGTACAAATAACATGACACTCTAAAGTCTGAAAATAAAGCTTTGCACATAATTTCATGTATTTAAAATGGTGTGCCATCTGGCATATTATGGTGCACTTCTGTAAAACAATGCAATACTTCTGTAATTATAGCAGGTTTAGGTTTTAAATGAAATTTAAACACATCTTTAACTCTGTAAATCATGAAATGACTACCCAAATGTAGTTACTCATTTAATACAGGTGGATCATTCTAACAGATCTTTAGTCAGAAGTTGGTTATTCAGGCCCAAGTTTTTCTTTGAATGTGATTGAAATATATTTGAAAATACTCTCCTTTATGCTGAATCTTTTATAGGACACCTATCCCAATGCTGAAAACACAATGCTGAAAAAGCAGCTCTTTACCCATGCTCTTTTGTCCTTGCTGAGTCTAGTTCATGAATAGTACTGCTGGTCTTGGTAAAAGTGTGACCTTAGATATGTTCATGTGCAATGGTTTGTTACTAATGTGGCCTTAGCTGCAGGGCTTAGTAGGGGATCAGGTCTCCTTTTAGATATAAAGCCTGATATTTAAACTCTGACAGCTTTAGGTGGTTCAGTAGAGAATTCTCTTGGCAGGGATGAAGATCATACTACAATTCACATGTGATATTGCTGCTTTTTTAAAGTGTGAACAACATATATTTATTTAGCATAGTTCACCCCCATGGACACAATTTGTCTCTCCATGTGAAAAGTATTTTTTCAGTCATTAAGCATTTTTAAATAGCAACACTTAAATCAACGTTAAGAAAAAAGGATATGAATGTACCAAAATCTTGATAGCAATTTTTCTGATGGGATTAAAAGGAGTTAAAATATACAAGGCAGATGTGGCACTGAATCGGAAAATTGCTTTTCCCTTATTCAATACTATGAAAGTCTGCAAAAAAGAAATACAAAATTAAAATACAGTGTTGACTACATATATATCTTCACCTCCTACTAAAAGTTTCCATTCTCCACCTGAGAGGTACAAGTTCCATTCTGCTGTCTACCTGTGGTGGGAAAATAACTGATTTCTATTAATACAGTGGGTTAAGCCTTCCACAGCCAGTTCTCCAATTTGCAAAATTTGCCAACATGTGGACTGAATTCTGATGACATTAAAATTGTTGGGAATTACAAAAAACAATGGCAGTTTATCCATAAGAGAAAAATGCAGTATTTTGTTGATGCCTTAGCATTTTAGCTTTTATATTTTTCATCTATTTGTAATCCTGCAATTCTTTAGTGGATAAACTCCATATAGAGTGTTAGCTACTGCTTTCCCATTTTGGTCAGACAAAGCAATTCCTCTCTAGGCCTGGGAATCAAGGACACCTTACTGTCTCAGGCCTCGAGAAATGCAAACAAAAGTGAGTTGGAGGGAAGCAAACTTGGGGTAAAATGACTTCATTACCTGAAGCTGTAATTGGAAGCTTAACCCCCAATATGCAAATGGACCAAACCTATGAAAGTGTGAAAACCCGTGACCCGTCGTCCATTTTTTGGGTGTAGCCCCTGGTGGGCTTTGTCTGCCCGGAACATACCTGAAGGCCCTTCATTCAATAAATATAACTGCTTTTTATTCCCTTAATTTTGCCTGGCCTCTGTTTTTAGGTAGCCCCGAAAAGGCATCATTGTCACTAAAATATTTCAATTTTATTTCTAATGAAGTCTTTGATTAAAGTGAGAGCTACAAATTTATCAAATACATTCTACCTTGTGAGCAAACACAAACAAAACCAAAATAGCAAAAGGGCAATTCTAAATGCCAGTTTGTATTTCGAACAAATACTTGACAGGATTATATACACACATATATATAGTAACAAGGAGAAATGCCTGTCACTACAAAATCAACCACAATTTTAAAATAATTTTGCTTTCATTTTCTATGTTAAATACTACCAATGTCAATTATATGCATCTTCTAAAACATATATCTGTGAAAAAATTAAAATTATTAATAAATTGCCAGCTAACATAGTTTTGAGCAATGTGAGACAAACATACACCAGAATCTGGCATCCTATCACAACAAATCATTTAAATTAAAAAATTGGTGGTTTTGTTGTTAACAATGTGCTGTTACTTTCCCTATATGTGAGCAGAAAATTTAGCTAGTTATTATCTTTCAAAATTTGGCCAGATAAACCTATGGTTTGTGTTCAATTTATTCTGTTTCTGTGGGCAGTTGTTGCCTAAGTGTATTTGTGTGTGAATGAGGTTTACTTGCATCTTTGGTGCTGCTTGAAATTTCTTCAGGACATGACTGTTCTTCATTCTTTTTGCTCTTTGTGGATGGTAATGGCTCTGCTTTGTGTTAACATAATAGAGTCTTTGTTACACTCTCAGCAGAGTTATATAGTATCACTGTTCTCCTTGTTGATTTCCATTCTCTGTAAAAACTTGGCTGTGATCAGAAAACTGCTGCCCCCTCTGTGGCCTTTACTGCCCATTTGGTCAGTCGTCTCGGGCAGGGAAAACAAACCTCTCCACGGTGGGAAAGAAAATAGGTAAAAGAGTGTTGCTGGTGCCTGTTCACGGAATAACATCAAGCTGCCACTGAGGGTGGCAGAGAACGGACACACACTCCTTGGCATTTCTCCCTGCCCTACAGTCCTTCACCCAGCTGGAAATGCTAGAAAGATGTCGCCTGTCCCAAGGTCACTGCTGCAGCTGAGCCTGAAGACAGACTACAATTCACGTATGATTTCCTCTGCATTGACAAGTCAATGATTAAGGGTAGTTTCTACTATACACCAGAGGAGGGATGACTAATTCTAGTCCATGATTTAAGATGTCCATTTGTTTTCTGTTGAGCATAATTATATTGCTAGGTAATATAAATACAGATGTCACCTGTGACTAAAGATTCTACAGTTTACTAATTGCTCTCATAGACTAAGAAGTCCATCATTAGTGTGAGCTTTTACGCCTTTGTTCCAAAAAATCTGACTATTCTTTCTGATCAGTGGAGTTAGAAACTATATTTCAGAACTTCTTAGGTTTTCTGAAACTTCACTTGTAGAAGGCTTGTTCAGATAACTTTATCCCTAAACTTATTTATGTAACTTTATTCCTGAATTTTTGCAGCTAGTCCAGAAAAGGGCTTAGTGCTGACAATTATGTTGTAAGTAAGAATTTGCATGGAACTGTTGTTATAACCCAAACCATATAAATTTAAATAACCCTTGGCAATGCTATTTCTTTGAGCTTTAATTTCTTTACATTTCCTTAATAATGTACATACTTGTATTATCTACAGCATTGTTTATTTACCTTTGGCAACTATTAGGTTATGCAATTATATACAGATTCTGCTTTATTTTCTGTTCCCATTACTGAAACCATAATTTTTAAACCTGTTTTACAAACCAAAGGCAGCCAAAAATTTAGCCACAAAAGCGAGAGTATTATTTGCATTATTTTTTTCTAGCAAACAAAGTAAGTTTCTTTGGAGTTTAAAGTATTTTATTCCTTGATTTTTTTTTTTTATAGTGGCTCAACATCAAGTTTCTTGTCTTGATGGCAGCCTGAAATGCTTCAAGCCGTCATTAGAGCAACTGTGTTCAGTTCTTTCTCCATAAAACACCTTCTTCATTTTTTAATTTAGGGGTGTTATCCACCTCTTCATCTTCCTTCACTCTCCTTACCCACAACACTTTGAGGTCTATCAGAAACTGAGAGAACATCTTGATGCTGCTAAAGGAGCACACAAAAATAAGCAAGAGTATAGTGGAAAATTGGCTGTTACTGTCACCTGTACCTTTCACTAATCAGTGCAGGACATAAGGTACTTTTACCTACTCTTGGGTTGGACTATTTCAGATCCTGGAGGATTTTAAAACAGTCTACAACTAATCCCAGCTATGGAAATATATTTGTTTGTTCCTTGTCTTTCTCTTAACTCAAATAACATTAGTTTGCTTCCAATTGTATGCATCATTGCTACAAGACCAAAACCCATACACTCTGCTGCAGATCCTGGCTTTTAAAAAGTCAAACTTTTTACTTGAATGGATCTGTTTGAACTATCTTTTCTATTTCTGAGTCCCTGACTTGGGGATCATGCGAAAAGGAGGACTGTGTATGACTGTGCAAATTGGAAAGGAAAATGCACCTCTTTTAGGAGTGTCCATTCTTCATGGAGCACAGCTTTGCTACTAATGGTCCAGTTGTGCTACAGCCCCACACATGTAACTTAGATACATTGCTTTTATTTTGTAACTCTGGTCTTTCTGTATGAAAACTCTTCAGAACACCAAAAATGTCTTTTTGTGATTCCTTCCTCAAAACTAAGCTTTTCCATGGCCTGCTAGAGACTTCTAATTGACAGCTGTGCAGCAGAGATATATCATAGCGAACCCAAGCACTTCAAGCAATAGTTTGCATTGTGGTAGTTTCATATGAGCCAAGTTTTACAGAGTCTCTATATGCTACATATATAGAGACACATGTATTTCATACATACATATGTATGTTTGCATATGTTATATAGCTATACAGAAACAAACAATATGGTTACAGTCTTCTATTTCACTAACTTGGGTAGATGCTACCTGATTATCTACAACTATTTCCATTGCAAAACCATGCTTGGAACATCTCTTTTGTCCTATCCAGTCTTATATTGAAATCAGGAAAATTCGTTCTGTGCTCAAGTTCAGGCAAGGTCAAGAAAGATACATCTTCTTTACAATGAAGTAAATAACAAGTAAATCAATGCAATTGAAGCAGTCACACTATGGAAGAGCATAAATCAGTTCTGTTAAATGAAAGGATCATTCCGGATATTTAGCGGATTGATAGTTCTAGCCATCACATTTTGTGATTAAACTTTTCTAGTGTATAAAGTTATATTCTATTTTGTGCAAAACATTATTCACTCACTTTTTTATTGATATAATATGGGTCCAGGTCTTCCAAAGGTTCAGATACCATTCCTGGAGGTATGTCACCGTAAATAAATGGCAGTGTCTTTCCTGCCTCCAAGTCACTGTTTGGTTTTGGACCATTTTCATCATCATCATCTGTGTGTTCCTGCTTGGGCTTTTTAGCTTTTTCTTCTGCAGAACGCTTTTCAATAGCAGCGAGAGAATCTCTAGTAAAATAGCGGAAGCTTTCAGGTCCAGGTGGTACCAGCAGTGCCTGTGCCATGTTTTCATCCTGCAAATTTAATTACTTTTAGCTTCTTGCATAAGAATGACCTATAAAAGAAAATTAAATAATTTAGGCAAGCTAGACTGCACCAATAAGAAAAACCCCAACATTTGGTCAGAAACTCTTTCCAGGCTTAAATAGAAATAGAAGCAGCATATTTCAAGGCTGAATGACAGTTAAAAGCAACTGTTCAGAATTTATTTAGATATTTTATAAATTATTTTTCAGCTTTTTCCTGCTGATCCAGAAAAACACACTATTTCTGCCTACAGACACTGCTTTGCCTGTGTCCTTGGACACTCCCAGTTAGAGCAAACTGCTGATACAAGAGTTTTAACTGTACAGCTTTTTTTTTTTTTTATTTTAACGGCAAGGATGAATGCATATTCTGTGAGATACTGTTGAAAATTGTAAACCTACATTCTACTACTTAATAGATTTTATCTTTCCATATTCTTTCAAGCATTGGTAATACAACTTTACAAATGTCAATACTTTCATTAAACTAAAAGATTTTGCACGACTGGTGCTGTTTAAATGACAGCAACTGAGTTATAGGAGGAACAAGCGTAATTCTTTCTTACTGACACTTAACTGTGGTGAAGGCTAATATTAGATACCAGAGCAGGTTAGGTTGCATTTATTGACTGTTAGCTGTGAATCAAAACCACAGGCCTTTTAAGTAAAAGGAAACAGCATGTACAATCAAGTGGGAATGTGGGAAAAGATGCTGCTTCTGATTCTTTGCAAGGCAAGTGTCCTAGTCTTATTTCAGACTGAAACTAGTCTGAAACCTAAGACTCGGGTTCCCTGTGAATGTCTTTAGTACCAGTGGTGGGTGATGTTGCTTTTTCCTGCTCTCTGCACTGAACTCTCTACTGTACAGCAGGTCTCTTTATGAAGTCCTGAAGTGCACCAACTGAAAGCAGTGTTATTTTTCTCTCTTCCAAGTCCTTCTGCAGCAGGATCAGTTATTTAAAGTGATGTACTGTACAGCACAGTTGAGAGGTTTGAATAGCTGGAGAGAGAGAATGGCAAAATGAAGGCAGATATGGTTAAAGAGTGCTGCCACCAGGGAAGAAATTAAAGCCTTACTTGGTGTCTACTTTGCAAGAGCTTGTGGCATACTGTTGCAAAAATTTTAATTATGAGAACCAGTTCTAAGAGGGAGTTTCAATGCTTAACTAATGAGCTTTAATTATGTTTTCTGTTACATGAAGCCATGTAACCTTCCCTACATTACTTCATGAATGTGCAATATCTGTATCCTGGAGATGCCATATCTAGATTTGAGACATAATATTCTGCTCATTTGCAGTCATTCAGTAGTCTTTCTCCTAATGCTTCTTGCCTGTCTGAAGCAGTTTGTAGAAATCCACACACAGAGACACACAAAGTGCTACAGTAATGATCTTATGAAATTAGATACATGAAGGCAGAAGGGAATGTTAAAAAGTGCTTGAAAAACCTAGAGTAAGAAACTGGAGGAAAGAAAAGAAACAGCATATTCCTAAATCTGAATTACCAATCCAATGACATGGTAAGGACTTATGTTCCTGTGCCACCTCAAGTCTTTATCTCTGGAGTGGGTTCACAGCACAGCATCAGTGTGTATGATCAGCACTGAGGCCACTGAAATAATCCAGTCAGTAGATTATGGCACCAAGCAGATAACTAATACAAGACCAGAACCAAGATACCTGACCATAAATTCAGAAATAAAATACACTGTATTGTAGACACGAAGAAGAAAATTTCTCTCAAGGAATATCCTGGAGAACTATGAGTTAATGTAATGTGCAGAATGACAGAGACCTTGGAGTGGCTGGAGGTACAGATGAAGTATAAAAGGAAAAATAAATTATAAAGACAGCCAGAGTCTCCAGCAGGCAACCTTATCACAGGCTTCTATGCTGAAACTTCTGCTACTAATTTTTACTTTATACAAGATGGATGCCTTTGCTGATCCCTTTTTTAAATTAATGTAACTCTCAATTATAACGATCCTAAACTCAAACTTGTCTTTTTTTCAGAATTAAAAGCACACTCATTTTCTGGATACAGTCCTTTGATTATTACTTTTGCTCATGCAGGATTAATGAACTAAGAAGATGTCTGAGGTTTCCCTTTGGTCTTTCTGAATAATTAATTTCTTTATTCCCCATTTTACAGGTCTGTGATTTACCTTGTCACCCTAGGTGCCTTTTCTATGAAATTAGATTCAGAAGATGCATCCAAATCAAGTCATCAGTGTGTCTGTCTTGTCTTTATAGTTCAGTGCACTTGTTTAGGCTGCTTTTCATCTGTTAACAGTTACAGCTATGAATGCTGTAACAAAATGCATTGTCCTCACTTAAAAGATATGTATTTGTATTGCTAGAAATCCACAAAGGAGCCAACGACTGACTGGGGAAAGTATTGGCAGACTCAGAGATTCACTGTATTTCTCAGGGAAAAAAACATGCCCTAAAATTTTTCCTGATGAGTTGGAAACATTACTTGAGACCTGCCTCCACTACTGTCTAGTGCAGTTATACTGTTTCTTTCCTGCTGCTACTACACAAGAAGATTTTTCCTATACTAAATATGCCCCAAGCATTTTCATTCAGATTACAAAGCTCAACAGAACAACATGGAAATATGTATCTGATTACTGCTGCTATACATGCATTAATTTAATAGAACAGTGAAACAAAAGTTATGCTGTTGCCTATACTGAGCCCTGAACAAGCTCTTAGCAATCCTTGAATCGTGAACTGCTCATTTGTTAGTGAGAACTTCCCTCTCCTTCCTTCACTGATTTTAAAATCGCTTTTTATCTGGTAACTAAACTGCCAGGATATGAATGATAATAGGCAGAATTCAGACATTCAGTATTTCTAATAATTCAGAATAACTATCATCAAAAAACAATCTTTAAAGAAAGAGTCAAAACTACATGTAGTCCAGGCCCCTCAGTACCTTCTGCTGCTCAGCAAAGAGATTTTCAAGTATTTGAAATACAATTTGGGTGTATATACCATATATAATACTCTATAATTTAATACATTTCATTAGAAAAATGAGGTTCCCATTTATTAAAGACATGCTTTTGCCATTTAGTTGTAATTAAGCATTGCATTCTGTAAGTCCTTCTCCAGTTTTTCTTCAGTCTCTTCCTTTAAAAATTAAGATTGACCAATAAACAGTATCCACATTTTTAAAATTTTATGCATATTTCAGCTAGTTATATTATGTCCATTGATAACTTGTTAGATTTTATTTTTAATATAATAATCTTCTTACCAATTACAGAAGATGAGTCAGAAAGTAAGTAAAATATCTGTGCTAACAGTGTCAAATTAATTTCTCTGTGTCTCTGAAAAAGCCAGAAGATGTGGCCCGGAGGTATCTATTTTTATGATATCTTAAATATGGCAAATGTAAAAGTGAAAGTATCAGTGTAAGTACCACGTAGATACTATGATTGTTAATTAAAATCTTCAGGTTATCTAACAGGTTAGCTGCCTTTCACATGAAACTGCACACACCCCCTTTGAAATTTTCAAGGTGGAGAACTAGAAAACCTTGCTGTTTTTTTTTTTTCCCTTTAAAGTACTGCTTGCTAAAACCTTGAAAAAGGTGACTACTGAGATTTTCATTCCATTAAAACTGAAACAGTTGATTAGGGTTGGAGTAAGTGCAAGGATAGCAAATGGAATCTGTGAAATGACCAGCTATCCTAATTTTCTTATGCTAATCTTTTATTTGAGAAGCTGTAATTTGGAACTAATATGCTCCCCTGTGCCAAGCCCTGCAACAGCCTCTCCGATGCTAAAGCCTGGATTAAAAATGTTCCTCTAAATCACTAGTGTTAATAAGAACAGCTGTCTCAATGGAAGTAAAGCCATTTGTCCAAATCCAAAAGGTGGGTCTCCCACAGTAGGACAGACAGAAACAGCAGGGGTTGTGGCACCGCCTCAACATCAGCTAGAGATTACTTTCTGCAGTTTAGAAATACAAAGTGTAGCTCTTGTGTGCTGCTATCAGAGAAATACCTCAACTCAAGCTCTTACTGTCCTGAGGAGGAAAGAGATACAGAGCTTATGCTGGGACAGTCTAAAGAAATGAGTCATCTTGGCTTCCTCTCTCAGTGTTTGGGAAGTTGCTTTGAAAAATTCAGGTATTGGTTTTCTGGAAGTGAAGGTAAATTACATTTAAGTTACTGTACTCTGATCAAATTCCAAATCAGGAAATGCTGCCTTCAATTTGTTCTAGACAGAAAAGGCTGGGTAAGTATTCATTTCTTGTGAAGAAGAACTAAAATTAAATATTTTTATTGACATTTGTCATGTTTTTTTGTGCACAGAGAATAATTTCATGAAGAAAAATGTGGTTTGAAAGTTATAAATCATTTTGTGAGTTATAAATCATTATTTTTTCATAATTGACATTTACCATCATTTACCATTTCTACTGGCATATTTTACCCTATTTTTTACTGCTTTAAAATATTTGAGTAAAAAACAGAATTCCAAAAAGATCAAAAGAGACTCAAAATGTCACTGCTGTAGTTCACAGTGGTAAATGCAATGCAATGCAGATTTCTTTGAGATATCTAAAGAGACACTCAGTTAAAATTATCTGTGGGTCCTAAGGCAAGGAACACATGAAAGTTGGTTTCATAAAAATAGGTATTTCAAGGAAAGGAGTGATTTCCTCAAAGGCGAAAACAGCCTCCAGAACTTAGCACCTGGTCAGAACCTGTCTCTTAAAACTGTAATCTAGTAATTTAAACTTTGAGAATTTGTGTTTATAGGTCCTCCCTGACTAATACATAGGATTTATTTTCCTTTTTTCAATTAAGTTCAACATTTACCATTGATCCATTGTGCCAATTTTTTTAGATTATAATTTATTTGTAGCAATGAGTGTATTTGTATTTTGTATTTTTGTCTGTATTTGTACAGTCAGTCTCAGTAGCCTATAGGCATTAGTGTTACATAACTATTCAAAATAAAAATAACGAAATCATCACCAGGTGTTTATTAATAAAATTAATATATCCCAGAAAACAAAAATACTTGTTATGAGAATACTAAATCAACTAATAAGGGTATGCCACAGAAATAATATTCCGTAATAAAAACTTGCTTTAAAATGATTTAGGATGGGGTGATTTAGAGTAAGTGGCTGAATGTGAACTGGTAGTTCACACTGGCTGAAATCTGGCCAAAGAATAGTAAATGAAGTAAATGCTTCAGGTGCTTCAGGGATATTACGTGCAATTTTATTTCATTTTCTCTGTAGTGACTTGAAATTAGGTGTGAAAGTACATTAACTAAACCTTAAGAATCCCAATCTCAGCAAAATAAAACACTGTAAGACTTTGGAAATCTGTGTAGAATATATTACCTGAGGTTCAGTCTGATTGGTGAAAGACTAGACAGATGGGAAAACACTCAAAACAGAATAGATTAGAGGCTGGAAAGCAATTTCAGACCTGTCTGAAAGATCCAGAAGCTGCTTCTTGGGAAAATATTGTTGGATACTGCTCTCTCTCACCAGACATTGCTATGGATAGCACTTCCCTCTACTTATTTATCTGTTTGTGCCCATTGTCATTCCAGTCACCCCTTTCCTGCCTTTGACCTCTCTCCAACATTTACTTTCAAATTAATTTGTTCCTATTTCTTATCTTAGTTAGTAATCAAAAATTGATAGGTTATGTAAAGGAATGAACCTGAATTCCTCAGATACCTACCTGCAAGTTGTAGAACTCCCAAAATAAATCATCTGACCCATTTATCTATAAAAATTGACTAAAACCTCTAGGAATTCTTTAAATGTAAGCCTGCCTTGTATTTTCTTTCACACCACAAGGTGCCTCTGAGAATGTATGGAAAGAGATCAAGTGTCAATACTTGAAGTATTGGAGAAACCTAAAGAAGGACAAATGAAAATCACATGCAATTTAAGAGGAAGAGGAAGAGGAAGAGTCTCTTTCTTAGCCCATCAGCCTAATTGGAATAATGTATTCTAATCAACATTTTGCAAATACCTTCCAGCATTAGAGATCCTTACCTAATGGTAAGGATTCTAATGAAAAATAGCTACAATATACATAACACAAATTTCTACATCTAGACCTCATAAAGGTGTTCATTTTATTTTTCCACTGGTATTTTAGTGAAGATATATAGCAGTATATCAACTGGCCTTCTTTTGCAGTGAAACATTATTTCTGGCTGAGAAGAAAAGAGCCTTACCTTTATTTTTCTAAGAAAAGTCAAATCTCAGAATTTAACCTCTGCATCTTTTGCTAATGTCAAGAGAAAAAGGCTGCATTTCTAGCAGAAAATTGAATTGGTAAGAAAGGCTTCTCTCCTTGGGACCTGAAGCTTCTTCAAGACTGCAGTTCCTTCAAAACTCTCTCATTCTTTGTTCCTGTGTCCAAAGCGTCTCAAAAATTAATTGCAGTAGACAAAGATAAGTCTACATATTCACATAGACATATTTTTCCAACCTAAGAGCACTGAGAAGTAAGAAAAACAGGATTGAAAATTAGGTATTTCACAAAACCTAATACAGACCAAAAATACATTTAAGAATATTCTTTAAGTGATATGCATTTCAAAAAATTCCATTTCATCTTTTACCTGCATGCTTTAACTAAAAGGGAAAAATGGGTCCTGTTAGAATTACTGCATTACTAGTAAAGCCCTTGGTAGACATGGGCTAACTGTGCCCAGACTAACAGGAGTGTTCTCACCTGTCATTTGGGGAACTGAACAGTCTACCATTACTCCCAATGGATTTACTGTCTTTAAGCAGGCATGGAAGTTAATTAACTCTATATTTGCATGAAAATATGGGTACTTCTTCAAGTTACTTATCTTAGAGATTGTTGGTATGAGTGTTTTTCTTCGTGTAACAGAATTTTTCTTCCCTGCCAAGTAATACAGTATCAGAAAAACACAATATCTTCAGGTTCTTCAATATAAAATACTTTCATCATGACAAGAGCTGACCAAAGGTTGGCCATGTCTTCTTCAGTCTTTAATAATCTGGATATCCAGTTCATTACATTTAAATAGTCTACTTACATCTTACACGTATTAGTCTTCAGCCATTGAGATTGAGATGAGCTGTCTTTGAGACATTTATTCTTATTTGGATATTTCATCTAGATACATTGCTGGCTTTTTTAACTTGTTAAATTTGTTATTTTGCTTTTACTGCTAGAGAAGAAAAGAAGACGACATCCCTCTCTTTTAGGTCTTTGCTTTTGCCAAAGCAGCTCTTAATAATACTTTTCTCCAAATACAGTGAGAATGAACAGCCACTGCAGAAACTCTGTAGATAAAATAAAGAAAATCTGAGTAGACACAGATCAGGTCAGAGAGAACACAAAAGGTGGGAAAACAAAAAGTGAAAGCTTTCTCTTAGACCACTGCTTCTCTTACTCTTAAAGACAGAGGATCTCCAAGTACTTCAAGTACAGAAAGCATGTTTCAAAAACTAACCTAGAATTTGCCTGGTACTATTTCCTATCAATCTAGAATTGCATTTGCCACAGTTAGAGCTTCCATTGTTTAATAATGTAACATAAACTCATCCCAATGATAGCTAAGAGCAAATTCTTTCAGTGCGCTGGTCGGTTTGAGTAAGGCACTGATTCAGCACATTTTGCTGTGGTGAGTCACTACTGGAGAGGCTCCACTGAAGACATCTGAAAGCTGTGTCTCCAGTACTGACCTCAGGGAATCATGACTCTGCCACCATTGATACTTATCCACCAATGCATATTTTACACTGAATGCAGCTTTCCCTGGGGGTTCCTACTGGACTTCCCCATCCCTTTTACTATTGGGTGCATCTGGATTCTGCCTCTCAAGCAGCAGTGTGGCTGAAATTTGATCTCATGGTCAGATACAGCAAAATGTTTAAGTGCTTTTGCTCACAAGTTTCAAAATAATATGAAAGGGATTCTAGAGGTTCCTAATAAAAGAGCAACCACTAATACTAAGCAGTCATATCACATTTACTTTCAAGAAAGGGAGTGTAACTTCTCTCCAGTTGTAAAAATATCTGCTGGTTTGCAAAAAGTTGAGGAATTAATTTTTAATGTGAGAATTATTAATAACACTAGAAGAGCAGGTAATTTCAACAAATCTGTATTTTGAATTAAAGCACAAGGCAGAGAACTTTTTTTCATATGTAATCCCAAACTTGTCTCTACCTCTGTGCATCATGATAATATAATAGTATCAGTGTTAGTCACAGAAAAACTTGAAGGAAGCAGGTTGGCTGAATTGTGCGCCCTTTGCCCTGAATTTATAGTAGACCTAGGCCCTGTCAGTGTAATTTCATTACAGGATTTCAACTAATATCTCATCGCATCTCATTTTTAACATTTTTTTCTGTATAATTTGTAATACACTGAAAAAAATCAGAACAACAACAACAAACCCAAACAAACAAACAAAAAAAACCCAAAAAACCCCAAACAAACAAAAACAACAACAAAAAAACCCCCAAACAAATAAACCCAAAATAATATAAAATATTATATTATAAAAGATAATAAACCCCAAACAAATAACCCCCCAAACCTCTAGGATTTTTTTCTTGATCTAATATCTTTGGTTCTCACTCCAGTACCAGAAATTTTCATAAATAGGTCCAGATTATACAGTTTTACTGTAGCTGAAAGTGATGACAGAAAATTATTTTTGCTGATACCATGTTGACCAAAATATTTTTATTTAGGGAGCTTATCTCCTAAGAATGAATCATAGGTAAAATCTCAGGCCTAGTCAGAGGTGTTTCCTGATGCACAGACTACATATATTCTTTCATGTAGGGCTCTTTCCTGAAGTCTTCTACATATATGGCAGGAGCATTTACTCTAAAACTGGTTAGAATATGTTTCAAATTCTGAGACACGATATTGCTTCAAAGAATGTTTCAAACTATATCCTCATGCTCTTGAGCTCCCTTTCAATGTAACCATAAACTGGAAAAGAAAAAAATGGGTTTTTTCAAAATGAGATTTTTCTTATAAAGACCATTATAGGACAATATGCCAGTGATGGTGTCACCTAAGTGAAATCTCATGTTAGAGTCAAATGCAATGAACAGAAATCATGGGGAGCTATATAGATATTTGGTGTTGAGAAATTATAAAAATGTTAACCCAGTTCTAGATTAATAAGAAACAGAGTTATCCACAAAATTAATTATCCAAATTCAACTAATTCCTAATATTTTGTGTATTCAAAATTTAAATGTGCTGTCAAGTGAAACACTGGTACATACAACAGTATCCACTGGGAAGGTGTGAAAGAAGTTGCAATAAAACATCAGTGAGCAATATCTAAATACATCACAGTATTGATTTTGCTGTGCAAAAGAAATAGAAAGCTCTGTTTGTAAAGAAGCATTCTATTCTAAATTTTTCTAGGGAGACTTATGAAAATGCATTTGCAACAGAAAACATTGTTTATGAACTTAAGAAAAAAAAAACCAAACTAAACTTGGAAAATTAACTCGAATCATTAAGGCCTATGCACCTGAAACACTTACTTTCCTAGTCTTACTATGCCCCAGAAACAAGTCAGTACAAAATATGAAAGAATAAACTTCATATAACACAAGATTAATGGACTGTATTTAGAATTTGACAGTTGTCTAGGAAACCAAAAGGGAAAAAATTGAAACTTCTGTTTGAGAGGCTTACACACAGTCTTTGGCTGAATGTGGTCGTTACTATACAAGGAAGAAAATGCACATAAAGCCAACATGAAAATTTAGTGCTTTATACCCAGGGTTTAACACAGCATATGAAAAACATAAATAGATTTCTCCAAGGTATTTATTCAGGCATCATGGAACTGTCTAACAAAATACAACCAGGCCTTAAGTCTGGAATGTTTTCCAAATGGAGTATGGAAGTATGACTTAGATCTAGTCTCTACCTGCATGTAATAAATCTAAAGGTGCAAAGCCTAAGAGTTACAACTTCTACCATCTCTTTAAAAGTTATCTCTTATAATGTTGAAATCTCACTATATTCACAAAATATTGTACTAATTAGAGGCCTATAGCTTTAAGTGATATATGCTATGGAATGATAGCTAGTGCTATAGCAGCTACTAGAATTCTAGTATTCTACCTATTATAACACTAACTAAAACAAATTGACATGTAGGAAGTGGCAAGTAACTTAAACAAACTGGTCTTAGCAAAATCCTTTCAGGAAGATTCCTTTAATGCTCAGTTACAGCTTCACTCAGTAGGTAAGAAATTCCTTCATAATACAGGTTGAGTTTTATTTATATTGATTTTGGTCAAAACTTCTGTCTCAGGTCAAATTTCTTCATGCGAGCATTTTGGCTTTAAATGTTAGTGACAGGCTTTTCTTTAGACATTTCATCTAAATGACAGTAAACATTAGGATTGCCCTCCTTCAGTGCAATCTGACCTTGGACTCTTTGGCCCTTTTGAAATTGCCTACTTATTTCTGTCATCAAGTTTACACCACTCAGACATAAAAATAACATTACTGATTGCCTTTCTTACTGTAAAGCCTAGTACTTTAGTTTTCATCTGTCATAAACAAGTTTTGAAGATTATTGGGCTATTAAGTTAGAATAAACTTAAACAAAATTTTAAAAAAAGATTCAAAGCTGTTTGTGATGAGTGGAATTTATTTTGCTCCTTGATAAGGTGCAAGAGTGCAAGTTAGGTGTATACCTTCACTCATCATTTAAAAGTGCCCTCTGTGTAACGTAAAAGGTATCACACAACTTAGATTTGGAGAATTATTTTTGTATAAAGAGCACTTTTCAATGGAAAACACACTCAAATATCTGCTGAAAATGAGAATAATTTTCTATCTGTCTATCCCTGAGTGTCACTGTGGAGTTAGGTTAACTTTTCTAAAATGCATAGGGATTCTTCATTCCTATGACTTAATATCCTAATTTTGTAGTGTACCAGTTTTATCCTTACTATTTAACCGCTGCACAATCACATATACATTCAAAAGTAAATGTTCTTAATAGTAATAACTGTGGAGAAATTTCTGTGCTCAAGGAAATCAAGTTGGTATCATGTTAATTGCATCTGAGAAAAAAAAATCCTTCATTTTTAGGTGGGACACAGACGAATTCACATCCAGGTTTCCAAGACTGCCACATGCAAATTTCAAATATTAATAAAAAGGGATAAAAATATTCTTGTATCAGAGTCTTGCTACAGTTAAACAACTCTGTGACTGGCTTTTGAGAAGGCAATGAGGGCTCATTTATTTAACATCTGAAAACTTTGTATTTGAACATGTTTAAAAGTGAACCAAGAAATTTAGGTTCCTATGAGTATAGTATTAACCAACCCAAATCTAGAATTTCTCAGTGTGTCCAAACATTGAAAAATGTTAACAATAAACACAATAACCATTAAACAATAATGCCTAAGAAAGGACAGAGTCTTCAGGACATGCAAATCTAGGCAGGCAAGAAATTGGGACATGTGGGCCCAAATTCAGGCTATATGGACTCAGAAAAATTTCTGCTTCTATTCCAGGACTACCAGGCAGTGAAAGGACATAATTTATGAGAAACGCTGACAGACTTTTTCCCAATTAATACAGTAGCCAGGCCACACAGTGCATGTTGCCCTACATGAAAGGAACTGTTTTTCCTGTGAACATTTCATTTCCTCATTTACTTCTCATCTGCATTTCTGTAGTGATTTTGAACACAAAATTGTAACTTCCTAGAATCCTATATAATCATACATAATAGTATTTTATGGTTAAGCAGATAGAGGAAGTTTCTTGCTTCACATTGTTCTTAAAATAAATCATGCTAAAAGACCATAAATACTGATCCCCTCTCATATTGAAAAGGAGAGCCTTAAAATTAAATAAGCAACATCTAATTTAAGCATAAATAATCTATAAATGGAAATTGCCTGCAGTATATACTTTTCTCGAGATCTCCCTGTTAAGTGGTTATAATGGGCATGGGAAAGAGGATCACAGAGCCAGTAGTGCTGATGCTCATCCCAGCCATTTTCCTTACTGGAATCTGTGATATCCTCTCCACTGATACCAGTGTGCCTCATTAGTTTCATTTAGGAAATCTTGTAAAGAAATATGAGGATGTGCCTGATGTGTCTCACGGATGGGAAGTCAGCTGTATGTGCTCTTCAGCTGATCTATACAGACCTAGTAACTTCAGCACCTGTGAAACTCCAGCTTTGCAGAGCAGGCACAGCATGTATGCAATCGATTTATCTGGGATGTGCCAGACCCATGTATAAGGACTATACACTCAATACATGCACATTCAAAATGTGACCATTTGATAAGGATATATGACATCCAGCAGGCTGACCTAAAGAAGTAGCAGGAAATACATTTCCAGGTTGAAAAAGGGACCTGTACACATGGTAGCTCTATGATTACACTTACCTAAATAAAACTACTCAGTCAAAAAAAGATCAATAGCAATAAAGAATTAATAACTAGACAAATAATTAATCTGATCATAAATAACCTTTTCCTTAAGCTCTGACATGTAAAAGAACCTCATAAGTGCTCAAGTTCTTTAATTAAATTTTAACTTTTTTAGTTGCATTTTTCACTGTAAAACACATTCTGTGATCTGTCTTAGTTGATAGAGTAAGTGAACAGTAATTTTTCGTAAGAAGACATTACCAAGACTGGGGACCACATTAAAGTTTAGCATCAATTTGAAATCACCATTTTGGGGTGGATTACCTGGTACTTTTTGTTTGAGATTTGGGTCTCAGTGGGGATTTTTTGCTGTTGTTAGTTGGTTTGTTGTATTTGTTTTTTTGTTTGTTTGTACTGGGAAGAAATAATTTGGGGTCGGGTAATGAAAAAATGAGAAACTACATACTTTTGTGACCTGAAATTTAACTTCCTTACTCCTGTTTAGTATTACAGTGGTAGTACACACACATTATGGTTACTCAAGAGCATATGCTGTTCCTATTCTATATTTATATTTTCAAGTATCACAGTCCCTGCTTGAGCTGCTGTTATCCCTATTCCCTCTGCTTTACTTCATCATAAGGCAAGGAAAGTCAGGCAATAACACTATCACAGTAATATACTGGAGATTCCAGCTGTCCATAAAGAAAATTTTGATGGAAGCAGATAAACAGGTTGTATGATACCAGCTCCAGCATCAAGGTCCTATGGGAGGCCTATCGGTCAACATCAAACTTAGACATGCCATTGCAAGGTGCTTCACAGCTTTTAATCAGGAGTAGCAGATGTAATGAATAATATCAGGTTTCCAATAAAGAGGATACCTTTTTCCTACAGGTGGTTTTTATGGTGGTTGGCAGTTGCTTTGATGGACTGATTGACACCACAGCTCAGAGTGTATACATGTGTTCTGTTAGCAGCCTGAATTAGTGGGCATCAATTTAACTGATGCTTTAAACCTTTTATTTATTCAAGTGAGGATGAAAAAACCAATATATCCTACAAATGGCAACAGTATATATTACTGATCAACAGTTGTAAGGTAAAAAAACAAAACAGAAGAGTTATACTGAGTGGAAAATAAGCTAACTAGAATTTTGAAAGTTAAATTTCTAACTTTTAAACAGAATTTTGTGATAAAGAACAGAGTAAATGTAACTTTCTGAAACTTACTTTCAATAACCATTGTCAGAATTCAGAAAATATACAAATAAATTACCAAATATCAGAAACTTGTATTTATCCTCCTTAGATTTAACTGCTCAAGCAATTCTTTTCCTTTGCCACCTTACGGCAAGAAGAGCATATAGGTAAAAGGAGCCAAGATTTGTACTTTAGAGAACAAGGTCACAACTTGCTTGCCTTGTACATAAGAACTCTTTTAGTATCTGCTATTCACTGATTCATCAAAAGTTGTGGGACTCCAGTAATGTCATTAGTACATAGCACACACACAACAAACTCTATTGGGCTGAGATGGGAGCAGCAGAAGGAAATGGATATCATCAGTCAGAAAGTTCCATCCTACATTTTACTATCCCTTTTTTTCTTCAAAAATCCTTACTCTTTTGAGGGCAAATAAATTTCTTTCCATGCCTAATCTTCATAAGGTAAAAGTTAACTCATTTAATGCCATCCGTGAAGAAAAAGAGGTGAAAGCACAAAAGGTGTCACCAGCATATTGATTAAACCCACCCTACTTTTTATGCTTTCTTCTTTCCCTTGATCCTTCCCACTCCAGGTTACTTGATAATAAGGGGAAATGACCAAACTACCACTCTGACAGCCTTAGAGGGCACAGGGGAATTATTTCATGTTCTTCATTGAAAACGTGAAATTGTCTTTCTTTGCTAGCATCTAGTACTACCTATACAAAATTTTGCAATACTGAGCTTAACTGGCACAGCTCAGAAAATCAGTATAGGGTCCTAGCATCTGCTCATTAGAGGGAAAAATTGTAAAATTACTACACAAGCATAATTTCTGTAAATATCAAGGCCTAATAAACAACATATCTGTTTAACAGGTGCTATGAAACTTGTATTACTGCAGCAGCTCATATTTCTGTCTTTAGAAACCTTCCATCCCAAAATGGAGATGTGCAAGAGAGCAAATATTAAATATTAAACTGTTAGAGTTAAAAAGTGACTTCTGAAACTGTTTTCTTGACAAGTCAATTATGAAAGCACAAACATGATATGTTTCTAAAACAAGCATCGTTATCACAGATTATTTATCTTGGAGTTAAACAAGGACACCACAGACACCATAAAGAATACAAATTAAAAACTTCTTTCTTTCACATCACTACTTCAGGTACAGGCCTTGCTTGCTACTCTGACTATCACCTGAGACCCAATCCTGCTTTTTTTTCATATGTATATGTACTGAGGTGGTGACTTGTAAACTGCGGGCTCCCTATTCTGCTGTATGGGCTTTTCTTGGCTTTTTTTTTTTATTTTTACTGTGTTCTTTCGGAATAATTTCCAAATCAATACTAACATAACACATATACATCTAATGTCTATGTGTGTAGAACCACTAGTGAAAAAAAACATTCACATATCAAAGTGATCTTCAATAGATATTTTCCTTTTACCTTTAATAACTGGCAGCTTTAATTATTACTTATAACAATGAATGAGACAATAGATAAATGGACAATGAAATCAAGAAATATAATAATTCTTGTGTTGATTTCTTCAAACCGTCCTCTTAAGAAGCATATATTAAGCTTGACAGTAATGTTACAGACAAAATGTGGACTATATATTTGGTGTGGACCTCTGATTAATTAACAGTTGGTGAGTCCATTCTCTCCTACACACAACCATGCAAAAAACGGCACTGAAAGAAAATATTGCCTTACATATTTTTTACAAAATTTAACTAATAAGGGAATTTCTTCAAATATCATATATATATATATATATATATTGAAAACAGCAGTAACAAACAACGTAGATTTTATCCCTGAATCATCAGAATCTGAGATGCTCAGAATCTTATGAGACCTGCTCTTCCTGAGTCTGAATATCACCAGATTTTTCTTCCTAGGAAACAAGGTCACTTCTATAAAATGCTTGGAATTAATGTTGTATACCTTGATTAAAAATGATCTGATTTTGTGAGGAAGACTATTGTGTTACAACACCACATTAAGAGTAAGAGACCAGATACCAGATTTAACGAGGGTAAAAAGAAAAAAAAAAAAAATCACACCATCATCACAATCAGTCAGTACAAAATGGCTTTGAATTCCCTGTTCCATCTTTGACTCTACCTTAACAGCAAACCAGAGGGAAAAATCCAATTCCAAAATGTGGAAAAGATCACGTTGCCATGATTGATTATGGGTAAAATTAAATGTTTTGCCAGCTTACCTGATTGAAAGAGAACGAAAAATCACTGCAAAGCCCAGCATCCAAAAATAATGCAATATATGTCTCCTCCTGAAACAGTCCAGATTTCCATCCACAAAGCCTTACTAATTGATCGTAATTTCTGTATTCACGGTGGAAAACACAGAGACCTTTCCAGAATCCTCTCTGCTTCTGCCTCCGCTTCCTGTTCTCAGCCACTCTACGGTACCCAACATATATGAGAAAACAGCTTATTATGCGCAGGGGGGCCGGGGAGGGGGATGCAGGGGCGCAGTGCCGAGCCCGCGGCACCTGACGTGGCAGCTCCACCTACTGGTGGCGATCCCGAGCGCGGAGCGAGCGCAGCCGCCCAGCCTGCTCCCTCCCGCTCTGCTCCGACCTGCGCTGCCAGCAGCTCCGGGAGCGAGTTCCTCCAGGCGAGGAGCCGAACAGACCAACAGAGCCACACTGATTATTGTATAGCTCATTAAAATACTTTTTTCCTAAAATAATTAAATTTAAAACCTGTTGTCTGTATACAGACAGAACAGAGAATTTGGTTTTGAATGTGCTGTTTCCTTTAAGATGCATGGGAAGGGAGGAATGTGTAAATAACAGAGCACAGACACTGACTGCCTCCCTAACTGGTGTATGCAGAACTTGCTGATTATCTTGATACTTTCTTATTCATTACATACTACCATGTATTTTTGGCACCATGTTCATGTCTTTCAAGTGTGTAGAATGTACTATGCTTATGTAAAAAGCAAAGCTCAAAGTCTTTCCCTTAGACAGGATTCCTGGGCACGTGCAGATTTACATTTGCTTACCTAGGATTCCTCTGGCCATCCTGGGAAGAATTATTAGAGCAGTGGCTCCAGCACTGCCTGCTCCACAGGCAGCAGTATTGAGTGAATAATGTCCTTCGGGCACCATATTGTTTTGTCCTGCCTGACAGTTCGAGGAATATTGTGTCTGTACAAAGTGAAGTGTAGAAAAGCTGAGCAGTGTCAGCAAGTGTGTGCAATATATTGACTCACAGCCTTGGGGCAGAGGACACTATGGATCCCACCTAATTGAAAATCAAGCTACCGGCTTTGTTCAGTCATGTGGGATTTAAGAAACAAGCATGATTCCACAAAACAAGAATAAATGAGTGTAAGAAGCAATTAATATCTTGCTTTCTTGTAGCTCCTTAGTTCCTTTAAATGCCTCTTCTGCAGAGCTTAGAAACAGCCCCATTCTCTGTCCCCTGGTCACACACCTTGTTTTGGAAGCAAGGACCCCAGGACAGCCAGCACATATCCACTCTGATGACTCCTGCCAAGTCACAACTGCACAAAGCAGTAGGAGCGGTGATAACCGCCTACAACTCATGTCCCATATCCCTCATATCAATAGATATCCCCTTTTCAGTTAGCATTTAGCCTAAAACATTTGTGTCAGTTTGTTGAGTAGTCCTTTTGATTTTAGTTACGTTTGCTGTGTACTTGACAGATATAAACACCAAATTCCTGAATCTGGTGGCAGGAAACAGAAATACATTTTCAGGGGATGTATGTATTAGTGTACAGAATAATCTCTGTATACTAAGCGAAAGAGATGAACCCTCACCTTCAAAATGTTTGGGTTTTATCAACCTGGGGCACACAGGGACACTCCTGATCATACTGTTCACACAAGTGCCCCTGTTTGTTTCAAAGAGACTTTGTGAGTGTGAACATATACCACAGTTCTATTAAAAAAGAAGTAAAAAAAAAACTTCTCCCTTTTATTTTCATATTATAAACTTCCAGAAGTCAAGAAAGAATATATTTTTAATTAGAAAGTGTTCATTGTCTCTACAGAATAGATTTTGCTTTCATGGGATTATGTTAATTTAGCAAACCCATGAATGATGAGAAGCTCATGTCTGCATTGTAAATTGCTCAGGAATATTTTTTTGCAAACGCATCATGTTTTGAAAATGAACCCAGTCCTTGAATAGGACTTTCATTTGCTTACATGCTGCATTTATTTTATTTATAATTTTTAATTTATAAATTTAAATTTATAATTTTATTTATAAATTTCTTAGAGGTCTTTGGAAGTTTCCTTTAGAAAGTCTTTATGTCATTGTCCAAAGGTAATCATCATCTAGTAACATCAGAGTTAGAGGGGAGTTATACATGTTGAATCTGTTTCTCCTGGAAAAATAAAGAAATTTGAATCTAAATAACAAAGTATTTCAACTTGATTAAAAAATAAGAAACATAGTCCTTAATACTAGCTGTGTAATTCCAACAAAAATGGGTATATAAAAAACAGTTTTGGACCTGAGCTGGTTCAGAGTTTTGATTCTCTGTTAAGTTTTATAAGAGTGTAGTCTTAGAATAGCTAATTTTTGTGAACTAATGTTCCACAAGATGGTTAGATTAGCATCAAATTACTAGAGAACCCCTGTCCTGCTTTTCTGTGGTATTGTCCTTATATTTATTGCAATCTTCCGTGATATACCAGTTGGCACAATGACCACACAATGTATTTGTCTATACCAAGACAGTTTTTTCATAGGTGTAGGTGTGCTATCAGAGAAATGTTATGCCACCGATATAAACAGTTCAATTACCAATCTTCACACTAAAAGAAAAATCCAGAAAAATCTAAGTTTTGTTTGTAGAAATGCTCATGCCACACAAAGTCATGGTAAATATTCATTTATAGACTCACAGAATGGTTGTGTTGGAAGGGACCTCTGAAGATCATCTAGCCCAACCTCTCTGCTAAAGCAGGCGCACCTAGAGCAAGTTGTGGGCTCACATACAGCTGGGTTTTTCATATCTCCAGGTAAGGAGACTCCACAGCCTCTCTAGGCAGTCTGTCCAGTGCTCTGCCACACTCAAAGCAGGAAGTTCCTACTCATGTTCAGATAGATCTTCCTGTGTTTCAGTTTGTGTCCACTGTGCCTTGTTCTGTCACTGGGCACCACTGGAAGGAGTCCGGTCTCATCTTCTTGACATTTGTCCTTAAGATATTGTATGATTTGATAAGATCCCCTCTCGGTCATCTCTTCTTCAGGCTAACCAGGCCCAGATCATACATAGCTCGTGTACGGCCTACATTCTTCTTTAATCATGTACAGACTTTGAATCATGCTCTTAAGAACTTTAAGATCTATCGGTGGAACAACAGGCCACAAACAAATAACTATATACATTTATAATATAAATGCATCAAACCATCTATATGGAACAACTCCCCCCTCCAAACCCCTGAATTTTTAAACATGAAAATTTCATTTTAAAAAACCCTGTATAAAAAATGTACATATGTGATACATAGTATATATACAAAATCTCTCTCCTTCCTTTCCTCTGCCTCACTAGATCCCACTGCCAGACCTGAAAATCAGAAGTGGCCATTCCAAAGACAACAACAGATAGGCTGCTTTGACAAAAGTAATTTAGACCAATTCCACCATGACACTTGTTTCAATTTAAATTCTGAGTACAACTTTTAATGAATCATCACTGAAAGTTCAACTCAGAAATTACATTTAAAAATGCAACTTGAAAAGCCCTGACATTTCTAAGTAATCTGTCTGGGAATCCTGCCCCAGGTGCAGTTTTGGTCTCAATAAAGACTGAATAAATGCAAAGCTATCCAGTCTCTTTTAACTAAACAGCTGAAATACAAATGTTGAAATATCTTAGTTCCAAAGAGAAAGATAATTTTGAAGTGTTTAATATGAATGAATACAACCCCTGTCTGGAGTCTCATAAGGGCAAGCCCTGTACCTAGCTCACGTGTAAATCTTCACCAATGCAGTCATCAACTTGTTTTAACGTCAAGTATTTTATTTGGTTAATACAATTATTTTTTTGACAAAAATTCTCCTTAGTAATTCTTAGGCACTTTTGTGAACACTAACATGTACTTAAAGGCACCAAAATATAAGACACGATATTATAACTATTCCTTCAACTACTTACCAATGTTACCTTTTGGAAGAGATCAAAATTGCAGTATTTAGCTAAGTCTAATGAATGTGACTTTAATTCAAGTTCAACACTGGCTGATACAAGTGTATAAATCTCTTTAGTTTCTCTCTTTTATTTCTCCTTTTATCCCTAGAGTGCCAAATCAAAAAAACCCTGCTTTTAATAAATTTTGTACCAGCTACTAATGCATATTTACAAGCCATGGACCTGACATAGTGGCTTTCTAACTAAAAATCTGCACTTTTACTTGAGAATCTATTTTAACAGGCCATTGAGCATACTATCTGAAAAATTAGCTGCTTAAAATTATTCCTAACATCGTAATAAAGATATATGATCAGCAATCTGTACTTTAATAGTTATAGATTTTAATAATAACAAAATTATTTGAGCATTATGTTATTAAATAATAGTTAGACCCCTCCACCTCCTGTAGAAGAACCAATAAGAAGGCCATACGCAAATGGACTCAGCCGTGATAATTCCATTCATTCAGTAAAAATGAACTAAAAATAAACAAAAATACATAAAGCATAAAAAACCAAAAGCATAAAACACCCCAACCACCTTCCATAAGTGCCTAAGTGCATCCAAAATATTCATCTCAGGTTACAACTTTCCTGTTGTTCAGATGAACTACCATCACAATCATATCACGAGCAGAACAAAACGTACACAACAATCACAGATTAGAGATATCTTAAAATATTCACTTCATAAATGCACATACTCTGTTCATATATTTAGAAAGAGTAGGACTCATGTATCTACATTTTGAAGAAATAAAATCATTGTATGGAACTGATGTCTGACTTCAAGATGATTAGCAGCAGACAATAATAAAATAACTTACCAATAAAAAAGTCCTCAAGGTAGAGGTAGGTCTAGCTGCATCACTACTGGTTTTCAAGAGCTTCACAGCCAACTTCACTTGACATTGTTAACTATTTAGTGAGAGATTTGGTGAAAAGTTCCATAGGTTAACTGGAAAGATGTAGCTTTCCCATCATATATGTTTTAGATGTTTCTATCCTCTAGCATGTAGCAGGCACTGCATCTGCTGCCACTGCAGTGGTTTACGAATTTCTGAGTGCTAGAAGCAATATTTCTTCTATTCTTGGTAATCTTGCTTGATAAGGTTTTTTCATTTTATGTCTATTTCATCACAACACAGGAGAATCATAGAAGGCAACTAATTTATTAGGAAATATGTTTTTTGCATGACATATGCCTCAAGAGCTTACAGCGAAACAGGCAAACAGCTTAGGAGGATTCTGAAAAATACTAGATATTTATGGGAGTAATAAAAGTTAGAACAGGGAACAGGCACTGACTCAGATAATAAAGGTTCAGTATCTAAGGCTTGCAATCTTCTTGTGTAACTTCCAGAACTTAATGTATGTATGCATCTCAGTTCCTCTCCTATGAAATGGAGATAATTCCTGGCTTCAGAAGGGGCTATAGGATAAATTAATTTTGTTAGTCAACAAAGCTGTAGAGATCAAGAATGAAAAAATATTTTATTACTCCTTGTAATGTCGAAAGAGGCCAGCCAGGCCTAGGAAGCTATTATTATTTCAAATCAATTCCTATGTTCACAGGACACAGACCATGTTCAAAAGGATCTACCATATATATGACAAGACCAATAAACAAAGATGAAATGCAAGCAATCGATTTCAGAGTGAACAAATACAATTTAAGGTAGGCAGATTTTAAGAGGTGGAGAAATGAATTAAATGATACCTCAGCAACAAGTGCACTAGTGTGCTCTCAGAGCTAGTAACAAAATCTAATAATGTTCTCCCAGGACACCTATAAACAGAGAGATTGCATTCATATGTTTTCATTCCATTTATTGCTACTGAGTCATGTGGTTTAATTGGTCAGATGAAGGGTAATCATCACTTGGAGAGAGGAGAGGTTTTGTTAAGTAAACCTCAAGTTATGATTTATTTATTTGCTAGTCTTTAAAAGCTGGAATGCCTAGAATAATTGCTCTGTTTAATAACATGCGTTCCAAGTTGATTTTGCTTTAGAAAGTTTCTCTGCATCTCATAGTACACGTAGCAGTTATCTGCACTAAAAAAAGTACTTTTGTAACAAAACTATGAAAATATATTACACTGAGAGAGATGACAAAACATTTCAAACAATTGACTTTAGTATGTTAAAGAAAAATAATTGTACTTTGATCTGCTTTTGGCCAAGAATAAGGATACAGAACATGTAAACTGTTTGCTGCACTGAATTGTAAAGTAAGCACAAGTTAATGCCGTGTTCTACCATAGGCATACAGTGTCACAGAAGGCAAAGATGGAAGTGATATGTTCTTTCAAAAACCATTGTACTTATTCCTTTTCAAATCTGTATCCACCATTGTTCATTAAAAGGGACTTCAGTGTTAGCCTTAGGCAGCAAAGAAATTACTGGCTTTAAAGTTCGAAAATATTATAAATGTGATATAAAATAGTCCCTTCTCCAAAAGTAGCTACCAAGACCAAAGAGTTTTCATTATGTAGAAAAACGTTCAGAAATCTTTTAAATTCCTAAGCTTTTATTTCCAGGCAGAGGTAAGACCTAGCAGCCTGCACTAATACACCTCAGATGCAAAGATTTTAGATCTGAAAATGTAACAAAATTCAAAGACTGCTAATGATTAGTAGTCACCAAAGCAGTTTCTCTTAAAGTAACTGGAACTTGGAAGAGAATATACTTAATATTTAGAATAACCTTAAAGTTTGGTTTCACTTTGATGAGTAATTTGCAAAGGTGACTCTCGGATGTTAAAGGCAAGAATAATAGGCTTCATGATTTCATAAGAACTAAACAAAGGCTTTAACAATAACTTTTGATTGAGATTAATTTATGTCTTTTAAGAAGATGACACATCAATGAACCACAGTTCAATCTGCAGACCTGTCTTTTGCCTTAGCAATTTACAGATTTAGGTCTAGAGTTTGAGAGTTAAGAGATTTGTGGATTAAAAAAAGATAGAAATGAAAAGAAAGGGTTCTAAATATGTGAAACAGCTATTTCTTCGAGGCATGTAAACGACAGGCGTAGATAAATGTCTGTTGGCCAGAATAGCTCCAACCATTGCTCCATAAGCTTAACATCCCATGCGCTGCAGAAACTGGAGTTTGACCTTTTGCTCCATCTCTTCTGGGCAAATGTTTTTGCATGATTTAATAGAATGGTTATTTTTTATGCAGATGTCTCTTAGCCATGCTCTAAGAGACAAAGAGAAATTTCTAGTAGAAACGAGCTCTATCAGCATGGTTGAATAAGCAGAAAGATTCTTCCAGCTATCCTAGTTTCAGGACACTTAAAAAAAATCAGAAAATGAGATCTGTTCAATGGATATTTCTTTTCATTCCTATGGAGTTCCTATAATTACTATTAAAATGATTAATAAAACCATGAATAAACTATGTTTGTAGGTGTTGTTGGAGAGCTTTAGGAATCAGCTCTGAGAGATTTGCTAGGATGTCTCCAGATCTCTTCTGAAATTTTCATAGAGAAACTCTTTATTTTCTCAAAGACATGTAACTGTTTGAAAGTTTGTGCCACTGAAAAATTTAGTTTTTATGAGAAAATAAAAACTTAGAAAACTCCTGTGGATCTCAGCAGTTAAGTCTATTGTCTTTTACTTACTGTGGCACTTTATTGTGGTATATGTGAGATCTTATCATATCTCATTTTAGTTGTACTCTTCACAGAAGATACAGAAAATCAAATGTCACTTTGCCAATGAGCTTTACCACTAAGATGTATTTGCCATATACCTACAGATTATAGAAGTGAGAAGTGAGTAGAAGGATTAAGACTACAGAATAAAAGCTTCTCTGAGTTTGTGTATACTTTTTATAATGCAGCTGAAATTCATGTTTATTACCAGTACACCTTTAACTAAATTGCTACTCTGCTGCTAAGAATTACATATTAGTACTATTATAAGTAATAAAGATTCATATAATCTCCAAATTTCTTGTAACAATTATATCTCACTTTTAATTTAACAGATTTTATTAATTTAAATGATATTTATTTTTTCTTAGATAGCATAGAAGTTCTTGATTAGTTTATGAAGTTGAATTAATATTCAAAACTTTACTATAACATATTCCAATAAAATTATAATTTGACGAAAAATACATTCAAGAAGTGACTTTAGAATTAGGCTTTAGAATATCAGCTTCAGCATTTTTGGTCTCAAGTAGGCCTATCCATTCATGATGTATTTCCATATTTATACAAAGTTGCCAACGTACATTCCAAAGTCCCTGGTGCTGCGTGCCCTGCTGGGGAGCGCGGGCACTGAGGAGCAGAGCGGCCGTGGAGCCAGGCCGCGCTCCAGCACCGCGGACAGCGCCCGCTGCGGGTAACACCGGCGGCACTTCGCAGGGAAACCCCTTGCAAGTATGGGTAGTTCTGTATAAAGTAGTATTTTAAAGAAATATTCCGCAAAGTCAACCTAGACCTCATTTTTTTGGTGACAATAGGATTTCTAAGATGCTCAGTCCATGCTCACACAATGGATGTTTTGACCTATTATTATCACTGCTTGCACTATTTTAGTATTTTGGAGTCCTTTCAGGGTCCAAGATCCCATTGTAGGGCTTGAACAAGCATGAAAATGTATCATTTTCCTGGGACACTCCAAGGCTTTGGGATAACCGTGATGAATGGTTTAAACCGACACAAATATCCATCATTACTCAAATGGACTGTCTCTTCAGCTACTCCCTTGTGTTGACAACACTGATTTTTGTGATAAGTTAGATCATGTATCCTAATTATAAATTCCACGGTTTTCATCTAGATCCATTCCTAGTTAACTTTGCACTTTTTCCTCCCCCAGGCCCCATGTTTTGGTATGATTAAATTTTCCTCCACAGCTGAGAATTGCTGAGCCAACCCCACATGCAGGTGGCTGCTAGCTGTGTGATGTGACAGAGCAGGTGTACATGATAGAAATAGAAGATAAAAGTGGAAACAGTCAGCTACACAGCATTCCAGTATAAGGTATCCTTTAGTAACACTAAATTCAACAGTGCTATTATGGGAATTGTGGCTAGAGACAACTGGGGTGAGGCAGTCAACTTGTGTATTAGCCTTTTACAACTAATAGTATCCAGAATACCAAAGGTCAGTTCTAAGATGCTATAAAATGCAATAGAGCCTTGGATTAAAGTAACTAAAACAGATCACCCTAAAAACTCTTTATTGAGCAATAATGTAATAGTCCTGGCTACATCCAAGCATCCATTCCTCCTGTCTTAACAACTTTTTTTTCCCTCTAGCTTTCAATAAATATATAAATGTCATTTGTATTTTGCAGGATCAAAAATCAAAGGGAAAAAACCCAGCACTCTTATTTTCTACTATTCTGTAGTGGAGAGTTCTGCATAAAGAATGATTTCTTTATTTCTAAACAGAACATGCATTAGTACATAGTAAAATAAAGATATCAGGCAGAACCTTGAGTTTTCTGCAACTACGTGTATACTGATGTATTCAAATACTTACTTCATTGTAAAAAAAAAAATAAAATAAAATCGTGTTGTGTAGCTTATATGTCAAGCCAGTCTTCAAGAACTGGTAAGCACTGCTCAGCGTTCCCGTATTCACAGCTGTGTACCCGAGGGTAACGCGGTGCACAGGGTGTGCGGGCTCCAGCGCGCTCGGTCCTGCCAGGAGGTGGAGCCAGCACGGAATCCGCTGCCGCTTCGTTTCCTCCCTCTCCGCTCTCCCCCCTCCCTTTTTTTCTCCCCACAACCAATTTTCTGATCGATGCTGGGATTCAGGGAGTGAATCTCAGAACAGGAAGCAGGCGAAGAGACTACAGAATACTGCAGAGGTTCCTTTGTTGCTTTTATGGGGAGGTTCTTTATTTCTTTCCTTTTTCATTTCAGTGAAATCAAGAGTTTACAAGCTTCTTTGCCCAGAAACCTGGACCTGCAGTAGAAGGAGCCTCTCATCATCTATCTACAAGTGTATGGATATTCCTTATGCTATGATTTTTAATTCTCTTTTAATCAGGTAAGACAACATTATATTTAATTAGAATGCTACAAACCAGCAGATTCTAGCTGGTTTTTACCAAGATTCTTCTCTTATGGTGCCACACCTAGTTTTCAATTAATATTAATAGACCAAGAGGAGAGGAAATAATAGCCATCTTTGCCACTGCATGGATTTTTCATAGCATTTAACTGGGTCTTAGCACAATAATGAAAAATGATATTGCCCTTTGGAGCTTTCTCGTCCTATGTTTTTTAAGCCTGCATGTTTGTAATAAGAATTACTTTTGAGTTTGTGTTTTTCATCTTAATTGTGGTAATTTGTTGCTGTTGTTTTAAGGTGGTCATCCACAAGTGTTTTCTTTTTCTGCTGGAGGCTATATTGGTGCTGTATTCAGAATACAAATTGGAATGTGTTTCAAAGCACACAACTGCGTCCCTGGGATTGCACAATTTTGATGCAGAGATGTACTGTTGCTTCTTTATACCATTTTCAGTCTGAGGCTTTCTTTACTTCCTAAATTTGTCATTTATTTTCTGTGAGGCATAGGAGATTTATAGGATTCTCCCCTCCCTCATCTCCCAAAACAGCCTCTCCCTGATGGAAGACAGAATGGAGGACTTGTCTATGACTAAACATGGTTTTGCACTGCTGCATATACCATATGAAACACATATGTTTTGTGAATTGTTTTATATATATAAGAATGAAATTTTTATTTTAAAACTTCCTTCCATATTGCATGAGAGAGAAAAAATACTCCTTTCATTATTTTTTTAGATGCACGATACCTACTGGGAGAGACAGCAGAATGACTCAGGAGGTGGGAAGCTCATGCAGCACCCCCTGACTCTTCTTTCAAACCTTCTGCTCTTTTTTCTTACCTTCTCTTAATTACACCAATAACGGTTTTAGTTGGGGAAAAAAAACATGGAAATGCATTGACTTACACAGTCATAGATCAGAGAAGCGGCTCAGTAACCAGTTTGTGAAAAAATAGAGAATGTACAATCAGTTTTTTCCCTGTTGCTTTCTATTATAAGGTGGTAAGTAGCACTTCATCAAAATTTTTACACACCTGTGTAAAGGTAAACTTTTTTCTTTTTGTGATGATTAGTGAAGCAACAGAAAATTGCCTGTTGGGATTTGAATGCTAGATGCTGTGTTGGCTTTAGATGATTCCATAGATACACATGAAACATTAAGAAGGTTCACACACATTCTCGCCACCTCTGCAGGTTGCCTGCTTAGCTGTATTTTTCTGATCAATGTTTACAAGATGTATATCTGGGTATGGCTCAGCCATCGTAATGTCTGAAGGTCTCTTCACTAGATGGTAAAGGTTTCTTCATTCTTGAATGGATCTAGAGAAATGATGAATGATCATGTCCGAATGATCCTGTCCAAATGATCTGCAATTTCCTCCGGTGACAAATGCATTAAATAAATGATGCTCTCATATGTCTATAGGCCCCACTTCAACAACAAACAGGCATGTCAATGGGATGACTCACATTCTCAGTATTAGGCAAGTGGATAAATACCTGGCTCTGGTCTCTTGATTTGTAGACTACATCAATTTTCAGAGAAAAAATAATATTTGTAATCACAGAAATTTTGCAGTGTTCATAAAATGCAGTTAGTAGGTCAAATGAGCATGTAGCTTCAAAGACAATCTTTAGACTAACTCTTATGTTTAAATAAATAAAAAGAAAATCAATTGAGTTATTATGGCCCTTAAAGGAAAATACTGAAGCAGAATTCTTACCGATTTTGAGTATACTGATTGTGAACATTAGGTCTGGGAAACAGAGGCACATAAATGGCTGTACCACATCAAAGCATGATCCAGTTACCTTTCACTAGGAATAAAGTTGGGTATTTCTGAAGGAGTTCAAGCAAAACTTGACCCTAAGAGAAAGCTGACCCTCCCTACATTGTGTGAAACTTTAGTATAGCTTCTATAGTATAATAGAAGCTATTAAAGCTTTCTTCTGATTTTTGAACACTGAATTACTCTAATTTAAGTGAACTCTGTACTCATATAAGCATCAGATCTCAACAGCTGAGACCAGTGTACCCACCCTGCAGCAAGAGCAAGAGCCCAGCATCAGTTATGCTGCCAGTGCTGCTCCCTTGATTTCTTCACAGACCTTGATGAATGGATTTGTGTGGTCACTACCTGCAGCCCTGCTCCACCCCCGAGTACCCCTAAAAACTCTCCCACCAAAGGGATGGAGAGGACACTGAAATCTAATATAGTCTATCTGCTTGACTCATACCTGGTAGCAAGAAATGCAACCGTAATCCCCTGTTATGCACTCAGCTCTCAGCCGGAGCACAGAAATCTCAAGCAAGATTTTTACTGTGTTGCTTCCAATGTTTAAAGGCCATAGACATGTTCCCACCGGCTCCTCCAAATGACAGTGTGGATCCTTTGCAGCTGCAGACCCTGGTCCTGCACTCCCCCTGAGTGCAAGCAGCCTCTTGCCCATCAGAGCCCTCCTGTTCCTCTCTGTTTGCCCTCGGTCCCAGCTTGCCAAGCAGGCGTCAGGAATCCCAGGGCCTCCTTTCTAGAGGCTTCCTGAAGTCACTCGAATAAATACATTTCTTATACCTTCTCTCATCTCGCGGACACCCACCAGTCTTAGAAATGCTGGGTGAGAAGACATTTCTGCCAATGGTCACCTGTATCTCCTGTTCCTCTGTTACTGTCTTTGAAAGACAAATAATGTACCTCATTTCCCAGAGGTGGCAATGAGGAGAGGCAAATGATGTTGCGAATTACTAAATGCCTTAAGGATAGAAAAAAAAAAAAGCTGAGGAAACTAATCATTCTGTACTCAATACATGCTAGGGAAGATATGCTGTAAAGAAGGTTTGAGACCAAAATACTGACAGAGGACAATTTAAAGAAACATTAAATAACTATATTCATGCTCTTCAGTTCAAATTCCATGTTTGCAACTTTACCTCTCTTATTTTTGCTTCTGAACCTACTATTGTTCCTTTTGTGACCCTTACCTCCAGCTGAAGTTAGGCTTCTTTCTCTTTCTGCCTCTGACTGGTTTGGGACCAGCAGAAGGGCTTTGCTTCCACTCCTGCTTTCAGTGTCGGGTGCCTCAGCAGCTCTCAGCATTAACTGCACTGAAGGGGCTGCTAATGCAGAAACACAACCAACACATGGCAGCTCTCTAAGTATTTATTACAAGCCGCTAAGAAGCTTTTTCTGAGCATATCTAGAAATTATTTTAGAGAAGTGTTGAATTGCCAGATTTCAATAAATTTAAACAGGAGCAGGACTCACTCAAACTCATATATTGCCTGAGCAGCCTACTTGACACAATCCAGAGTAAATAGATTGTAGCAAAAGTTCTCAAAAAAACTGGCTGGAAATACATTTTAATGCTGCAGTATTGCAACAATGCTTATTAAATAAACGCAAAACCAGTTTTTAATCTTCCTATTAAAAAACCCAACAACACAGATTCATCATTCTTGCCTGTTGTTTTTTAAACTTGTAGATTAGGTAAATAATACTTTCAAATTTTTTCCACTAAGCAGACTACAAATGTACTTTTTCTATTAAATGGTGAAGTTTTTATTGTTATAAGCATCCAAACTGAAAGAGGACACAGGAATATGCATTGTGAAGTTAATTTTTTTTTTCTAATTTCATTGAAAGAAATATCTCACCATTTATAGTGCCATTAAAGAAATAAATCAAGTCTCAAAAATTAATATTTGGCAAAGCTGAAAGCATTATGAAGTAATTCACCCGATGGAAACTATTAAGCAAATAAAACTCTGTCAGGTTGTTCATACTATATGGAAAAATTTTTTTAAAATATCAAAAAGTCAGCAATAACTTATTTTTATGTCTGTCCAGCTGAAGTTCAGTGATTGTTCTATGTGAAGTTTTCTTAGATTTTGTGTAATTGTGATCCTACTTGCTGCTTGATTCTTTGCTTGGTTTCCAGTGATTTTGGCCAGATGAATTGTAGCTAATGCTAGCTGGTTCTCACCATCTTTCTGGAGATCCTCACAGGTAGTTGCCATTATGCATTAAAAATGCAAACTTCCTGCACCGAGAAAGAGGCTCATGCTCAGTAAGACAATGATTGCTCCATGCAGGGTACAGCTACCTTACCTGCACAAACTGATAACCTATAGCATGAGCAGGCACGCTCATTGTAAGATGACGGATGTCCAGGTTTTGAATGTACAGCAAGTGGTCTTCTGATGTGGCCTTGTCATATGAGAGAGGGTGCCAGGGTTTTATGCTATAAGGTGCTGAATGTCTGGTCTTAAATGGAGTTGTAATATACAGCTTTTTGAGTAATTCAGATGTCAAACGACCTGCTCTAGCCAAAATATGGGGTACCGTTCAACACTGCAGTAAAAAGCAGGATGGCAGCAGGTCCAGCCAGCCTTTAGCTTAGCACTTCGGTTTCAAAGGCAGCATTTGTGCTATATGGAACTGTACAAGCCTACCTGATTACTTTGGCCTGCTAACTTCTGACTCCATAGTTTTCTGCTCACTGATTCTGAGCCAGCTTAGTAAAAGCTACAATGTTTCCCCATCTACTGCTGCCATTTCTCTCATAGCAGCATGAGTGTTGCTTTAATTGAATTATTACCAGCAGGCTTTCAGAGTGAGGCAGAAACAGTCTTCCTATCTGAATGGGATGTAATTATACATTATTTTTTTTCCATACCATCTTCACCATGTCTCACCATTCTAAGAGTAGCTGCAAAATCCTCTACAGACTTTGACCCCAATGTAGTTTTGTTTGATGATCAATGTAAATGACTCACTCTGAAATTAGGAGTCTGACTCAAGTTCTCTAAAGCAATACACTATGTTCTAGACTCATCCGTTTGTCTCAGTAGGATAACAGATATATTAGGAGTTGGGTTCCATACGTGTATACAAAATGGAGACAGATACATGTACAAAAATTTGACAGTCTGTGATCTCAAGAAAAACAGTGGCCAGAGTTTAATGAATCATAAACTGTGTGGAGCAAGGTTAGAAACAAATGTCCTTTGCCTAGACACTGGGATCTGAATTTGCTGTTTAAAAATGAGTTCCATAAACAGGTGCCAGCACCCGAGTATCTAAACAAACCATGTGATTATAGGCAAGTATATGGCAAATTTCTAAACAAACACAATAAGGAAACAAGAACTCTGCCCAGGATAGCTGAAATTTGACAGCCTATCTCTAAGTATGCTCATTGTATTTTGTGTATTAGTAAACATTTGTACCAAAGGCAAACCAGTGGAAAATCCTACTTCTTGGGCCACAAGGCAAGCTTTGTTAGATAAGTCTTCCCTCCTGGAAGTCTCTGGCAAAGTTATTTTAACTGGCACTGTAGCACGCAAGGTCGTATCCAAAGAGTTTAACAGGTGTATTTGTAGAGTGTGTGAGCTCCATGTGTTTTCTCTTCGCTGAAAGTCAATAATGCAACCATGGAAACTAAAAGATAAGTACTGACACTAGGCAGGATGAAAAAATCTTCCATCTGTAGTTGTGTTAACCTGAAAGCAGACATGGGGCAAACACTGCACGATTGTTTGCAGATTGAGACTTCGGTGATGGCTGCACAAACACCCTGTGCAAATGCATTCGCACAGGGTAGATTTTTCAGTGCAGAGCCTGGTTTCCATTTTGTAAAATGAGAAGAACCTCAAAAGTGCTGACAGTAAACAGCCTCTCAAGTACCACGATAATACTACTGAAAAGTTCTAGTGAAGCAAATGAGAATATGCTTTGAAAATGCTTTGGTGCAGGTTGAGCTTTACTTTCATTGGGCTTCTGGAAAATACTAATAGATGAAATGGAAAGCACAAAATTTTAATCTTAGAAGCAATGGGAAGATGGAAATCTTTGAAGTTATTAAGGAAGTCAATTTGATTGGAAAGAAATAGACTGTAAATGTTACTGGGCCACACTTATAAGAGTCACTTTTCAATAGAATACAATTTTACATCTTGCAAACAGTTTGCTTTTGTAGTTATGTTGGCTAAACATATGCAACACTCAGAACATTTTCAAGACTTACTGTTTCAATTTTTTTTATGGTATTTTCAGTTAGAGTTAACATTTAAAGTGCTTCACAGCCTTTACATTTGTGACCGTAAAAAGATATTTGTGCTTTTGACAGATGAAGTTTTTTATGAATAACATTATCTTTGATCTGAAGCAAAGCTTTGGCCCTCTAAGCCAAGCCGAAGGCAGGCCACTCTCACAGACAGAAATCTGGTACTTTACTCCACTAGTATCCTTCAGGGGAAAAAAAAAATTGCACATAAGCCTCAGGGGATGATGATGATGATGATGATGATGATGACCTTTAATATTATATGGGACACTTGGGTGTTATTACTCATGCTGATATCTTGCTCTGTGGAGTGGCAGAGGCTGGGAACTCTGGAGAAGTGTTCTCCATTGCTGGGAAAGGGATTATATAGCTTTTCTCAGTATTGACCTCACTTCCAAATTAGTTCATGGATTCACACGTTCTCAAAATAATCTGTCCTTAGTGAGAAAGACGAAGGAAATGCTACAGAAATGGAGTGAGCTGGTGAGCTGGTATAAATAATGTGAGGATGGGCAAACGGCTCTGGAATTGCGGTAAGAAGAGGAAATATCATCTGAGAATCTAGAGAAGAGTGACTGATGGGTGAGGAGCAGTCAAATGTAGGGTGGGGGGAAGAGAAACTTTAGAAGGGTAAACAAATTGAGTTTATACGAAAAAAAGTCAAATAACTTGTAAAGGAAATATTGATATGTGTATCCATGTTTCTGTATGGAAATAAGCAGTGTGGTGTGCACGGCTCCAGTGGGAAAACCTCCTTGCAGTGGTACAGCTCCAAGTTGCAGGTCATGCTGTGAGCAAGGAATGCTTCTAAGAACTCTTTGGGGACCTCTTGTATTCCCTCTAATCAGAACCTGTTTTGCTGGCTCAAACATAGTGGGAAAGGAAAAACTCTCCTGAGGAGGTTTTCAACATCTGCTCTGTTGTTTTATGCGCACGTACCAACAAATGCAAATGGAGTATATTAAAAAAATCCATACACTTAGGAAATTATTCTGAACTGGAAAAAGATCATCAAACTCCACTGAACAAATCTCAGTTCCAAATAGTCCAGTTACAATTGGCTGCAATTGTATTTTAGCCTAAAATTTTGTAGATTGTCCTCAGCAATCCTTCTTTTCCTCACATTTATAAAATATTACAAAGAACAAGCAATACAATATTACAAGAACAAGAACTCCTTTTTTTTTAAAGTTACCTTGAAACTGAATCTGCATTTTTAAAGAAAGTGACTGAACGTTAGAGATGTTAATTGTTTTCTCCCTCTTACAAAAACAATCAGGAGCTATAAAAAATTAGTTTGGGGCAGACATATGATGTAAGTATTCAGCTTTCCATTTCTGGCACATTTCCTTACTTCTGTGCCACTTCTCCTTTTTTTCTTAACATCACTACCCAGGAAAGTCCAAATATAAAACAAGGCACCCATGTTATTGCCATAATACTTTGCCATAAAGTAACTTACTTAGGGTTTCTCATGAATTTGGTGTGTTCCAGCTGAGGCTTATTTTAAATCAGGGGACTGGTATAATCCACACTGCGCAGAATGTCAGAATAAACACTCACAATCATCTCTTTTGATCCTACACTTATGAATCTGCATTGCTCCCTCAGGCCTTCCAAGTTTCTTGATGGAATAGTGATACTACCTTCCTGCTCTTACTTAACCGCATGTGTCGGCCATAGGCACTTTGTCCCTCAGCATAAATTGATCCATAAAGATGTTTTTATAGTGTTCAGAATATTCTCAGTTTATGTCTTGATATGACAGTTAGGTTTTCAGGACACTATAAAAGGCAAACAGAAACTGGGCCTGGCAAACTGTTTCAGGATTTTTTTAATGGCATTTCTATTTAATTGTGGGCCAATTAACTACTCTGTTTCCTTTCAGATAAAAAAAAATCTTCTAAATTTAATAGAGACTTGTTTAATGCTTTCTAATGTTATACATCTGACTGAGCTTTTCATTACCCAGGGAAACAAACGTGCTGGTCAGGTCACCAGGGAGTAGTGATGATATTTACTCTCTTCCTTTGCATGGGACGTGGAGGGGATGAAGATGCAGCTCTAAAGTTTTCTAACAGCTCCTGCTGATGGTCTGGGAAAACCTATATAACCATTTGGCTGTGTTCTGCACAAATCACCAACCATATTACTCATCATAGGATCTAATTTCATGCCGTTTGGTTTAATTTTCCCTTTTGGTTGCCAAATTTTGAATATTCATCCAGCCTTATGTGTCTCCCACTGGTGACATCTTCATTTACAATACATATTTACTCAGCTGTAGAGATGCTTGTAGTGTGAACCTTTGAACTGTTGGAAGACCTGTAATACATAATAACTACTAAAATTACAGTAATTAATATATATTTTTGAGTACCACAACAAGAACATACAATCCTCCCCCTGTCTCTGTCAATGTGTATCAGAACACAGACCCTATATATTTTCATGTTATTCTGGTTCTCAAACCACAAGTGGTTCTGCTTCTCAAAACATAAAATGGGAACAATGGTAATAGGTGCAAAATAAGAGAATGATATTTAGGAAGGAGGTATGGAAGTAAAAGGATCCACTAAATACTTCACATTTAAAAAATCACATTAAAAGTATGTTAGTAAGTGGCAGAATCAAGCAGTCAGTTTTGGAACACTGAATTAAGGCTGTCTTTACATTCTAGAAATCACACATATGATTTGTAGCCACCTGTGAAAACAGCAGTTTGAATGAATTGCCTGCCATCAGGCAGTACTGAGCACTCATCTCTCGCCCTTTCTACTCAGTCCAGAGACACAGGCACTTCTAGGGCACAGCCTGCCTCATCTTAAGCTAGATATCTGAAATAGGTCAGAAGAATTGCCTTTTAAAGGACCTATTTTTCTCCAGTAATATGAAAGGAGTTCAGATTGGCTTAGATGCAGATGCCAATAGATACAGGCATCTGATGCCAGAGAAGGCAAAACCTACTTGTGGCATGCCCAGTTCTCCAAGACAGCATACAGATCTTGCATGAAGGACAGTGCTTTTTGCCCACATAGTTATGATCCCTTTTTTCCCCTTCCCACTAGTCACTTCTCCCAGTCCCTCTGCAGCACCAACCAACCAAGGAAGTCTCCTCCAAAACAAATCTCACTGCTTTTAAGAGCTCATCCATATTGTATACGACATCAGACAGGGAACATTGCATTACGGTATCTACTGACAAATGGACCAAAACTAAAGCAGACCTCAATTCTATGGTGCCATTTCAGTCCTTCTTCGTACAGTAATAGGTGCTTTTTATTGGAGTGTTCGTACACAATTTTAGGAAGACCATATTGATACACATATGAATGAGTTATTGAATACATGTTTACACATGCTTCACAGAACTTTTGTCACCTTTATAGTCCTTTATAAACTCATTTTCACATCTTTTTGTCCATCGTTCCAATTAATTCCAGTCCAGGTATCTCAGGTTTTTATTCCCTTTCTTGCCCATTCATCCCAAGCTTTTTTTGCTTTCTTCTATCTCTCCTTGCCCCATTATACTGCCTCCCCTGCTTCCTTTTTCCTTGACTGTTCCCCAGCCTGGTCTCCTTTGAGGTCAAATTGATCAACCTAGATGAATTTCTTGATCATAATAATCTACAAGTCTTTGAGTTTTTCATGTCTCTCTAACCAGCCTGCAGGACTACTGCAGCCAGTTTTGAGGCAGTTGCTTTATCTAGGCAGACAGTTCTTACACGTATCATTTCCCTGGAGGTTTCTCATGCTGCCGGTCTTCAGCCTGAGATATGTCTCCCTTTTTTCCTAAATGCCCTCTTTTCCTTCTGTATTTCCTTCTGGGTCTTCATGGTTTTTTTCTTGTTTGTTTGTTTGGTTTGGTATCTTTAATAACCAATATACAGGATGATTTAGGAAAAAAAAGATGAAAGCATTCCAACTTCTGGGTCAGCAGACTCCACAAAGACAGACTTTAGCTGCAGGAAAATCCCCTCAGATGGACAATGAAACATTACCAGAAAAATGCATTATCTCTGCAATTTGCACCTTTAAATTTCTGGGGTGTTTGTTCAAATACATGGAAACTAATTTTTCAAAATTTTTCAACTCTAGGCTAGTATTATAGGTACCATTCCAAAAGAAAAAGTCCCAAATTCAGAATGTGACTTATTCATGCTTTGAAAATTGGCAGCTATAAAATTTTAAGGGGAAATATATATACGGAGCCTTTTTCTTGGAAATAGTTACTTTGATTTGAAGCTTCCCTCTAAAAATTGGTCTGAGGCAAAAATGGAAAATTTTAGCCTCCAGCACTCCAAGTTTGGCATAACCGAGCAAGGGGAGAAAAAGGAAAAAAAAAAAGAAAACAGGACAGGTCAGGTATCTCAGTAATAAACAGTACCGTCAGCCCCATCTGCAATTAGCATGAGACATGACAACCTGTAACTAGTAGCTGGCTCGGACCCATCTGCACTCTGTCCCTAAGGATATAGTAAGAACTGCTAACCCATAAACCATCATAAGACTAGAAGAATATTTAAAAGTAAATATGGGACCTCGTCTGTGACTTAATTTCCAGAATCACTGAAACCACTTTGCTTCTGGTTTATTTGAAGTGGCACTTTATTGAAACAAAGCCAACTCTTCCATTCCAGTGGCAAAGGGAATCTGGTGCGGACCACGCATGAGAAAGGAAGTCGTGCTATGTAGTTGTGCTTTTTTGTAATTGTGCTTTTGTGTGTGTGTGTGATTCTATCTCCTTTAGAGACCTTGATATGTTTCCAGGTGCAGCTACATAGTAGGGGCATGAGTAGTGCTTATGAGGAAACATTTTGTGGCATCCTGCCCTTGAAGGCTGATAGATATCCAGAGAGTTAATTCTTCTTTCAAGCTGCATTAACTCCTGCAGGATCCCCTTGGCAGCTGGTGCTGTGCAGCTGCAGGGAGCCTGTCAGTGTCAGTACAGTTCCCAGGGGGGAAATTCTCATCTGTTATCCATGGAGATATTTGTTTCCCCCATGTGGGATGGTCCTCACGCTTTCCATGCCTATTGTGTTTTAGGTTTGGAAGTTTCTCAAGAGGCAGTAGTGTTTGTTACTAGTCAGCTATCTTTGCAATTGCAAGCCTATTTAGAGAATGCTCTGTTTAGATCCGGATTATCTTTGTTTATTTTGCAAAGTTACAATTTGGACATGTACCCCCTCATGTCCTCTCACATATAACAAATCAAAACTCAGGGTTTTTGGCATGTAGTGGATGAGGTTAATTTTTTATCAAAAAAATATACCAACAGCTTGAAATGAGTGGAGATGATGTAAAAACTCTCCCAGCACCCCACTCCCGAGGTCCGTTTCTATGGTTTTACAGTCACCGTTTCCTATTTAAAAAAGCCCCACAACACACCCGCCCACCCGGAGCAGGCGAATTGGCTGGCTGCAGGCAGTAGGCAGCATGGCTGACTGTACCCAATACAGACGGTACACAGATTTAACTGAAGGAGGGATGGTGATCCCCCAGTTTCTTCCCGCCCTGGTGGTAAAGCCTGAATTTGGCTGCATCGCTGCTCAGCTCAGCTCTTGGGACAGCGGGGAGGGACCTCGCCCGGCGGGGCTCCGCTGTCCCTCGCTGGTGGCTCTGAAGGGCGGGTTCTCCTCAGCAACCCCCTCCACATCTGCCTCTCCTGCCGTTATCTGCCCTAAACACCTGCCCCTTCCCGCCCCTCCTGCTTCTCCCGTGTGACCGGGCCCGGCTGAAGCTGCCGGGGGCAGCTTTCCCTCTGGAACAGGCCGTGTGTCAGCGGCGGCTCTGCGGGAGTCCCCGCAGCCCGCGGGCGGCGGCGCTCCCCCTGCGCAGCGCGGTGCCGCAGCCGCCGGACCGGTTGCTTGGCAACCTCCCCTGGGCGCCGCGCCATTGCGGAGCCCGGCAGCTCCCGGCCGCCTCCCCAGCCGCCTTTTCAC
>VZTF01007976.1:926145-957974 GCA_013397755.1 Cnemophilus loriae | reverse complement strand
GCCCAGCGCGGGGAGCCGGCTCCAATCCCGGACTGCTGCTCGCTCCCGCGGGGGACGCAGGCCGAGGACACCGTGCCCGTGCCCCGGCTCCCGCTGGGCGCTCCCTGCCCCCTCCCGAGCCCGGCCCGGCGCAGGCACCACCGCGCCCCAACCGCGCTCGTTCTGCCGCGGGGAGCGCGGCCCCGGCCGCCGGGGCGCGGCCGCCCGCAAAACCCGGCCTGGAGCTCCGGAGCGGCGAGGGGGTGAGGGCTCACCTCCGGCTGCCTCGGTGGCGTCAGGAGGAGGCGGAGGTTCAGCGGAGAGCGCTCCTCCGTGGGGATAAGGGCGGCTCATAGCGTCCCATCGCCGGGTCAAACTTCCGAAAGTCACGGCTGGGTCGGAGCTGAGGCCTCTCCCGCCGAGCCCGTCACCCGGGCAGGCTTTGTCCGCTCGCCTCACCTGTCTTCAACATCTCTAAAGTACAAAATCTGTGTCGGTTTGGTACGAATTGCCAAGGAAGTGTAAAACAGGAAGAGAGAAATGAATTTTTGTGCTGCATAAAGGATCACAGAATCACATAATAGGTAAGGTTGGAAGGGACCACAGTGGGTCATCTGCTCCAGCCTCCCTGCCTAAGCTGGGTCATCCTAGAACACATGGCACAGAATTGTGTCCAGATGATTCTTGAATATCTCCAGTGAAGGAGACTCCACAGCCTCTCTGGGCAGTCTGTTCCAGTGCTTCGTCACCCACATAGCCATGAAGTTTCCTCACATTCATGTGGAACTTCTGTGCATCAATTTCTGCCCATTGCTCCTTGTGTCCTAATGGTTAGCATTACCAAGAAGAGCCTGGTTCCAGTTTCTTGGACACCCCACCCACTCCCCCCACCCCCCGTTTAGATATTTTTACACATTAATGAGGTCCCCTCTCAGTTGTCTTTTCTCCAGATGAACAGGTCAGCCCTGGGCACAGGCTGTGCTGCCTCGGGAGTGCTGGGTACCAAGAGCCATGGTACCCCATGGCCCCCCACTTTAGATATCCCACAGACCTTCACTTGGGAGTGGGGGCTGAGGCAATGCCTGCTCTTGGAAGCGTGAGCTCCTTTCCTAAAGTGCACACAAATGTTCCCCTAAATGCCATGAAACTCTCCTGAGCCTGCTCAGTCTGGGATCCTGCACAAACCAGCCTGTCAGTTCAGCAGAGGTAAGACCTGGGTATGTTCTGCCAACATCATTTCAGGTGAGCCAGCCAAAAGCTGTCCGTCAATAGTCACCACTATCACTCACCATTACCTCTTCGAGGATTTCACTGAAATGGAAGATATTTTTTTGTGTGTGGATATTACCTCTCCCTGAGCTATCTTCTCCCATGTGCAATATGTTTCTTCCGTTACAGATTAAATTTCATCCACTAATTGACAAGTACACATCTTACTTGGAGTTCTGCCCATTTTTGACATTGAGCATGTGGCTCTTTTTGAACAAGGTGTAGCTGTGATTTACACCAGTGCGCAATTTTTGCTTGTTTCCAAAACGTAGTTTTCGTCATATAGTGTTGTCAGCTCTCATGATTGTTTTGTGAACTGATGGTCTGTGGTAGAAATTCTGTAAAGTTCCAGTTCCATAAGTCAAGTAAGAATTTTGGCTTTCATCTAAAAGGAAAAAGCCTGTTTTTGGTCCTCTTATTTGCAGCAGAAACTTACGTTGTGTGCTGTAGCAGCTCTGAACCAAAAGGAAAGGAAACATAAATGTATTATTATGACCATCATTGGTATTGTTTTATTTTAGCTCTCTAGATACTTGTGTCCCTGATTCTTTACAGCCTGGCAATACTTAATATAAGACACGGATAAAAAGACTTGTGCAGCTTACACAATCAGTTGTTTCTCTGCTCAGATCTCTCCACTGTATTTTAAGGTGAGACAAACAAGCATTATTACCTACTGCTTACGCTATTTACACTTACAGAGTCATGGTGGTTCTCTCTGCAAAACCAAGGTGTGTATTTATTCTTGTGTTGCTTTGAGGGACTGTAGTTTTGGCAGCTGAGTATATGTTTTTGTCTGGATGATATCTGTAAAAATAAGTCATTTATGATTTTTACAAGCTAGTATCTCACTAGAAGGCTGTGTTGTACTATGAGAGAGATGCCATTTTCTCTAGCTGTTTATAGCATGCCATAGTTTTTCACGGTTTGGCATGGGAGAGATCTTCAGAAGTTTTTCAGTCCCTTTTTTTCTCAGACATATTCATACAAAATCTACCAAGAGGGAGAGATGATTGTTAACAGAAGTTTACTTTGTCTTATTTTCCATCATTGACAAACAGTCTCTTACATCTTTCCAAACCTATTAAGCAATTTTCCTTTACTACTTTTTACCATGAGAACTTTCATCTGTCTCTTAACAGTTTTGACTCTTGACCTTGTCGTGATCAGGCTAACACTCCCTACCTACACACATAGTCATGCAAGTTACTCTTCACCTATCAGAAGAATATTTGGCACATGGTTTGAGAGGAGAGGTCATGTTTTCTCAAGGGGCTGCATTGCCAGCATCATAGTTTGGGGCACCTGTCCATTGACTCCCGAATCTCTCTGTAGTTATATTCCTGGTTCCCACACCCTTATGTCCCCTTGTTTGGCTGGTTGCAACATCCACCTCATCACAGGCTCCAGGTTCTGTGGCAGAACCAGAGGAAGTAGGTTCGCTCCATTGCAACCATGGCAACACTTTTCAAAGAAGCAGCCTACAGTCTTTGTGAGTCTTCCAGTTTTCCATGGCAGCCTCGTTTCTCAGAGGCTACATCTACTCCAGGAATAAGTATGTTGCAAAACACATAAGTCAGTAATCAATAAAATACATCCTTAGCGTGTACAAAACCATCTGAACTCTAAACAAGAGTGGAGGACTACATATAGTGCTGTGAATTTAATATACAAATTGAGCAAAAGGGAGAGAGGTCATTTTAGCTTCTGTTTCAGAAAGGCCCTGTGCCATTAAATGAGCCAAATTTTTATAAATACAAAATCTCAATTGTGTTCTCACTTGTTAAAGCAGAACAAAAAAAAAAGCACTCTTTGGTCTTTAGGTTGCCTGCCTCCTGAAGATATGAGATTCCTAAGAAGCCTCACACTTGGATACCTGTGGACCTAGGGAGTTTAGAGGCAAACATTTGGGTTTGCTGTCCTGCTGTACCAAGCCAAATTCTCAAGTTTTCAAAAGCTCAAGTAGGGAGCTCATGAATTTTTGTAATGTTCAGGAGTGACTTGAAAGTTGTCTCTGTATGTTTTAATAGGGCTTACTTTATGCATTCACATGTGAAGTATCAAGAGTTTGAAATAATGCGCTCAGAAGAGTGCGAGTAAAAACATCAGGAGCCAAAAATTATTTTGTGAGAGAGAGTGAGGTGGATGGAAAAAGTTTTATAGAACTTTATAGCCTGTGGTATTAAAATCAATAGAAGAGCTTCCACTGCCTGCAGTGGCAGTGGATGTGGGCACTGATATCTACAGTCAGCCTGTAGACTGAAATAATACTAGGTTCAACGGTGGAGTGTTTTTTACAATGCCTGTGTAGATACGCATTTCCCAAATGTTGGGTCTCCACTTATGTTTCTTTTCTGAGTTTCTTTTGAGTTGAGCAATGGACACTAGACAGCCTCACTTTCCTCTAATATGCATCATGCCTGGCTTGTGTAGCAGCACCGTGCCACAGGTTTGTTCCACAGGTACTACTGAAGTTTGTCTGTAACCAAATTGTTTCCACTGGAATATTTCTTCATGGAAACACTTCTATCACAATTAAGTTGGTAAGGAGTTATTTGACATGGAGCCTAAATTTTGAGCTGATCATAACAGGAACCCTCTAAACATACTTTACGTCACTTGCTTGCAGCCCTTCAACAGGACAGATTTCTTTTTCTCACACTCACAACTTCCAGATCAGCAGTTTGCTCAAGAGCAGGAGATGTCTTTCCAGCTTGAGAAATCAGTGCCACTGCTGTCAAAGTAACTGGGAGAACAGTTGTTGCACGTGCTCACACTGATTGTATGTTGGACATCTCACTGTGGTGGGGGCAGTTTTGTTATTTTAAATTATAAAGGAGCTTAATTCTCTTCCAGTGTCCAGAGTGAACTCGTTTGTCAATGTGATGCATTTCATTATCCTCATCAGCTGATTTGCTTTTCCTGATGGAGAGAAAGACTGAACCTTGTTTTACTTTATAGAAGTCAGGATTCTTTCTAATTAATAAAGTTTCTGTTTAGCCAGCACTATGAAAGGTGTTTTTTCCACTGTACATGTGTGTGCTAAAGAACACATCTGCTCCTCTGGTAATTTTTTTCAGTAGCACCCTTTTGTCTGAGATCAAAAGGATCCACTCCTAAGTCCTGGACTGAGAGCTGTGCTCCTGAAGGAGAAATTACCCTTTTAAGAGATTCCCAAGAGCTGTAGCCAACCACAGCATACTGTAGATGTTACACTTTTTGTACATTGCATCTTTGCCAATATTTGAATACAAGCCATAATTCAGTGGGAGCATAAATAACTTCCATTCAGAGAGATGGATGCTGTGGTATCAGGCCAAATGGTAAGCCTTGTCAGTGCCTGCATTTTCACTTTATCGATCACACAGCATAATATGATGCTCCTTATTTAAATCCTTCATGCAGATGTCGTACTGGGTTAATTGACAAGCAACTGGATTTGATAATACGTATAATGCTGTAGCAGCCATTGATTCTTGGATAGTGTGGAAGTGCATGTAGTGATCATAAGGTTATGATTCTCAGCAATGGGAGATGAATAAGTCTGTGGGTCGCAATTTAAATTTAAGCTGCTGAGGGGTAAGCATTAACTTACATGCCAGTTTAGATTGATATAATAATTCTTTATAGGGATAGAGCATGATTGGCTGTAAAAGAGTTGTCCTTGTACCTGAATTGTTTCAGAGCAGCAGAGCTTTATGCTGAGCTAACAGCTTGCTGTTAAGAATCAGTACCGATGTAAACACAGAGAATGATGGCTTTATGTTGCCCGTTATGTCATGCAGTATTTCACAGTTGTTGAAATCATTTCATTTTCAACCAGGTTCTTTGTCAGTCTATCAGCAAAGACTGAGCAAAGTGCAGCACTGAAAATGAAATTAAACTCCCAGCTCTCCAGATACATAAGTGATGGCACTTTTGTTGAACTGGAATTCTGTAAGAATTCTTACTAATTCCAGCTGATATAATACAAAGTCATTTGCTGCTTCACTTTTTTGTCTGAAGTTCGTCATAGTTATAAAGTTTTTACATGAACTTATACCACTCTACATCTGAGGGAGCAGGGAAAGGAGGTAAATAAGGAGCAAGGAAAGGAGGTAAATAAGGAGAAGAGGGAACCAGGACACAGAGGAAGTCTATAATGAGATGAGAATTAGGAAGGAGAAATAGGTGACGACAGAAGAGCAAAAGCTGAAGGAAGAAAAGGAACAGTATATCACAGGAGTTGCAAAAACAAGGGAGATGTTACAAGTGAAAAATAAAGTAGGGGAAATTAACATAGGAGATGGAAAAAAAGGTAAGAAACGTCTTTAATTTCTTGCAGAAATATTTAAACTCATTGGTAGCAATCCTGCTTGCTGTAGTTCTCTATGTTTGGCTCAAACCTTAGAAACACACTTCTGTGTGAGTTTCCCCATTTCTTTTTGGCACCTGGCTTGCTCATGTATAGGACTAGGCCTCCAGAGGTCTGAGGAGAATTGGTTTCTAATAAAGCTCCTCCATACCAGAGTTCAAAAGCTCTCCCACAATGTAATGCACAATGAAAACTGACACCACCAAATGGCTTTAGTTTCCCTCTTTTTTTCTCTGGATGTTACTCACTTTTTCTGGCATCTGCATAGCTGACTTTAGTTTTTCTGCTGAATATTGAGCATGTGGTATGAAGAAGTAAGCTATAACCAAATATATATGTTTATATATCAAAAACTACAGTAACATAGGGTTTTTTAAGGTTTTTTTTCTAATTCTGTGAGAATAAGCAGATGTGAGGTGCTTCCTCTATTATATACATTTATATGAGCTGTGTGGTCAGAGGTGCTTAGCAGTGAATTTGGCTCAGGGCAAGGGAACAACAGCAGTAATTTGAGGGGAGATTTACTCCTGTTAACACTTTTCAGAATTGGCAATAAAATCAGTTCAGTGCTCTTAAGATAGGGAGGGCTGGATTTTAAGCAAAATATGGAAGATATATTATCATCCTGAAAAGTGATTCAGGATGATAAATTGTTTATTATTAATACCTAAAAAAAAATCCATATATATTTCCAACAAATGAATGATAATGAGAGAGCTGCTCCCTTTTCCTAGAAATGAGTACATTTTCTTTGCCCTTCTGGTTTGGCTGCTTTTAGGCTATTGCTTATGTAAAACAGAACACCTCCTAAGCCGTCGTTTACTAAACAGTCTCTGGCTTCTGATCTCATGCTACACAAGGAGGTAAATTGTATTCTGTGTGAGAAGCCTTAAACGTGAGCATAATGGAAAGGGGATATTCAGTGAAACAAAGACACACCTCCAGAAACAACAAAGACAGTAAGCTTCAGCTACTTAAATTTGAATTTTCATAGTTGAAAAGTAGGATTCAAACAAGGAAAAAAGACATCAACTTTCATTAGCCCCACAGGTATTTATTTTACCAATTTGTATTTTGCTTTTCTCTTCTCTTAGCAAACCTGTGTGGCAGAGTTTGTTGAGCAGAGGAGGACAATTCTGCTCTGAAATGATAGAATGCTTTTCTGAGAGATCAGCTTCCAAAGGTGACAATCTGGGGTCACAGCAGGGATGTTGACTGCACAGTCTGGAGTGCTCTTAAACAAGGGGGGATTCTCATAGCTATGAGCAGTCAGCGATGAAGTCATGACCATATCCAGCTGTGCTATCAGTAGGATAAGCTGCTTAGCTGCAGGCTGTACCTCTGACATCTGAGCACACCAGGTGCATGGCATAGGCCACAAGGGATATCCAGACTTTCAGGCATGCTGGTACATTTGTGCTTGATGACAAGTGTGAGAATCTCGTCTTCAGTCTGCAGACCAACTCCATGCAAAAAGCAGCTGGTTTATTAGATGGTGGTGTCCATCCACTGATGTGTCATAAAGTAGGCAAATGCCAAAATGTTTGTGTACTGTATATGGACAGCGAGTCTTCTGTGATAGCCATCAGCTGAGAGGGACAAACCAGCTTAGTCCCAGGTTCCTCCTCCACAAAGGTGTAAGAGCTATTCTTGCTCCTATAGGCACAGATCATTAATCTTGTCTGTCACGTTAGAGCTGTTGAAAATAGTTACAGGCAAAGTGTTGCAATACAGGAATCACTCCAAGGAGTTACTGCAGTGGAGTTTGACCCACACTAAGTCAGTAGAGTTAGAAGTGCAAGGCCGAGTGAGAGAAAATCCATGGGCAGTAGCATATGGGACTGGACATACTGCTGAACAGTCAAACATTATTATTTGAATTATGGTAATTTGAATTATGGTAAATTATTCTCTGTGATCTGCATGTCCCTAAGAATAAGTGGAGGTAGAGATAAAATGAGGGCATAAATGGGGCATTTCGCTTTAGATCCTGTGCTTTGGAGGCTGGCAAAGATCCCAGCTCGTTCCAGCCTAGTACATACAGGGTCATCACCAAAACCATGCACCAAGCTGACTCTGAGGCTGCCCACCTGGCATTTGCCTGGCAGCTGTATAGATTGTAGTCCTGTGTATCAAGGCAGAGAAATACCTCGTTCAAGAAGGAGTGTCTTTTCTTATATTAGTCATTAGGATGTGCCAGAAACATGCTTAGCTTACTCAGAAGGACTGGGCAGGAGCAAAGGGAAAATCAGTAACTCTTCTCAGAAATTATGACGCAATTGCCTTTTCTCCCTGGAATCAGGCACAGAAGTCCCTGGCAGAGAGCAATACCTGAAAAAGTTTTACAGTGAAAAAGTATTCATATTCCTTCCTGAAAACAAAACAGCTGGGAAAAAAAGGATCAGCAAAAGATGCTTCTTCTAAGGAACTCTTTGTGCAAATTTGCTTCACAATTAGACAGAAGGCACCTAACATGCTTGCCCAGAACCTGTCTAAGAGAGGGACTGGGGGCAACCTATTCTGTCTGGGGCAGAGGAGGGAATCTGAGCTCTCTCATGGGTAATTTACAAACATCCAAAAGAGATCCCTCCTTGTACTCTGGGGGCAAAAGGCCCGGTTAGTTATGGAATAAACGCGATCAGTATTTTGCATGGTACTGTGTCACACACAGTGTATTCTTTCTAGAGAGCCGTGCCTGGCACCTGCATTGTTTTCCTCATTCATCATACACCGAGCGTGCATTAGTGACAGCACCGTAGGAAATTGTATTCTTCATACTGAAATGCATATATCTACCTGTCAGAAGCCCACATGTTGTCCCAATAAGGGCCAAGGCTTAACTGCTTCTTAGTAGTCTGGTGCAGAAGCACACATTACACAACTACCCTCTGTGTTCAAACGAGCCAGTACCTCGGATAGAGGCTGTTGCAAACCAGGATGGCAGCTGTCTGTGGATATAATCGCCACTGAAGACATACTGCCAGGGCTTCTGTGTCCTGGTTGCACAGCTAGGGGCAGAGCACTCAAATATTTCTAAAGCTAGATATGCAAATGCCTCTGGAATGAAGCCTTTTACAGTTCTGCTCTCATTAACCTGATTTGCATATGTAAATGACCTCTTGCCACATGATAATGAGGTCTGCTCATGCAGAGATGTTCAGCATATAAGCAGAGGGTTTTCAGTGACAATCAGAGCATTTTGGCTAAAGCAATTGGTACAGAGACAGGACCAAGAAAGAGGTAGACACAGAATCCAGGGATAACAGGGCAAGGAAGCAGAAGGAAGCTAAAAAAAATCAAATATTGTAGATGCCCCTTCCAAATGCCAAGGGCATCTGCAGTTCTAATGCCTTACTGGAGCAATTTCATAGAGGAGCCTGTGAAATGAGAGCAGCTGGAGAACGCTGACAATTGGGAAGTGACCTGTGGCATGGAGCTACTCAGAAAGTAGCGCATCTCTGGTTCTCCTAGAACAGTGAGTGCATGGTCTAGCATTCTCTGGCTAGTTTAAAGCAGCCTCTTCCAGTTACTCCTGTGAGCACCATCATAGAGAATAGAGAGCTGGACACATGGTGGTGGGTCAATCCTTCTTCAAGGACAGTCTCCACTCTAACCATTTCTCTGTGCATACTTCTTTGCCACTGTCACACTCATCCTGAGGTGACATTTCTCACCACAATATGCTGCTTAGCTTCTCATCAGGGATATTTCATACCTATGCCTTGCTCAGTGTATGAAGAGGCATGACAAAATCCCTCCTAGGTTACCCTCCTTGGATACCGTGCCACTTTTAGAGAAGAAATGACTGCTCATCTCCTGAGATATCTGCCTTCCTACTTGCTGTGTTTAACTCTTGGTTCCTGGTCCTGCCACAGAACACTCAGCTGCTGAGGATTCGCTGACTCAGAGCTCTTCAAAACCTGCCTGATCAAGCACCATCCTTATCCAGCTCAGAAAAAAAGGAGTGATCAGTTCTACTCAAGACTCACACAATGTAGGAATACATTCATCCTTTCCAAGGAGGAAATGGCTCTGGAGGCCAAGTCTTCTCAAGGCCAACTGGGAGCCAGTGGTTGGCAGCCAATATCTGGTATTGCCAATGACAACAACAACAACAACAACAAAAAAGAAGTGGGCTAACTCAGAATTTGCCTGTGAAAAAGCTTTCCTTTGTCCAGTCAGTTGACTGTCAGTTTGTATTGGTACTTGGGAAGTCAGGTGTGGTTGGTCTCTTTTTGTCACTGGAAAAATAACCGTAGACAGGACCAAATATCCATAACCAGCCCTATTCATAGCTGGTAAGCAACCAAACTGAGATTTAAAGAAATAGAGAAGCAGTGCATGCCACAGTCAATTAAAAAGAAGTTATGTACCTATCTTCTTGAGCAAGCCAGAGTTAGCCAAATAACATTAAAATAACAGTGAAGGCAAAGCAACTTGGATGTTGGATTAATACAGGAAGTTGAATTCAAGCCTATTGAGGAAATTAGTTCATCTCATTACTACTTTTGCTTCACTCCCACTCACACCAAAGGGGAGATAATGCATATGGGAGACAGAGAAACCCGACACGCTTGTATTTCATTACCTGTCCACTGCTGACAGAAATATATGCAGTATGACTACAAGTAATGGTTAACTTCAAAGCACTAAAAACTGATTGTCAAACATGCCCCATCCTTTTTGCACATCAGTAGGCAATTCCTGGAGCAGCCACTGGCCCAAGCCCAGTTCATCTGTGCTCCACCCTTTACAATGTGGTCATTACATGGAGAAACTATAGTGTACTCCCTCCCCATCATGTCCACTATGAAGAGACTAAATCAAGAGATTCAATCTTACTGTATTCACACAGTCAGTATTGTATTTCACAGCCAACAATATCATCCAGGCCCATGACTGTCTCTTCCTTACAAGCTTTCAGGTCTGGGCCCTAGTTTTCTAAGGTTATATTCCAAAGCCCTCTCAACACTGAATGCTCAGCTTTTACAAAAAACAACAGTATTGCATATCTATGCTAATACTAATTTGTTTGGTGGTTGTAAGAAAATAGTAATGTGCAGAACCTCCTACAAATGAGTAGTGTCTAAAGAGCTTAGTCTGGGCCCGGTGGCTTATTCATATAAATAAATCAGAAGGATCTGGCAGAGCATGGAAGGTCTTTTGAGTGTTTCTGTATAGCCTGTCTGAGCAGCAAGCCCTTAACCACACACTCAAACAGCCTCTGGGAGCACTCAGTCTATTTGGGCAACTAACAACCTGTCCTAAAACTGAACCTTCAAGCATTTGCCATTTAGAAAAAGCCGTCAGCCCACTAAGCCAAAAGCTCATGGAATTCTCTCACTTGTATGGTGCCATATTTAAAGTATGTTTTGTTTAACTTTATTTTTAGCTTTTTAGTAGGCAGGCATTTTTTGCCTTGTTTTTAGGGGCTTTAATCGGACAAGAGTTTCACGAGGCTATTCCAGGAGAAGATATTTAATTAATTCCAGACCTTTCTCTTCCTCCCTCTTTTGTTCAGCTTAGGTATACCATCTACATACCTGTCTATAACAACTGAGGTAAAAATCCTATGAGACTTCTAAGAAGCTTGGTTCATCTTTCATTAGATCACAGCAGAACTGAACCATATCCTCTCATTGCTAGACAGTTTTTGAACTAGGCTTTTCCCAGTCTCACTGGGGTATGTTTGTGAGCTGGAAAGCTTCACAATGCATTAAGATTTCATGAGGGCCTAATTCTGTTCTCTGTTGCACTGCCCTGAATCTTCAGTGCACAGCACTTCTGCTTCAGCGCCACATAACTGGGAATACAGTAAGGGTCTGAGTAGCCAAGCTCCACTGAACGGACCATCTGAAACCAGTGTCCTAGCCATGCTATTTGTGATTTTTATCTTGAACAAACAAAAGTGTAGTGTCATTACTTCATTCCTGTTAGATAAGTGTTTTGGACACAGGAAAGATGTTTTGGCTTATAGAGAAAACTTCTCTTCCAAATGTGCTCTTTTCTTTGTTTTAGAAAAAAAAAAAACCAACATGAAAACGGCATTTTAAGAGATCTTATTTTGTATTAAATGGTCAATGGCCTTTCATTATTTTGTCGTCAACTGGTTGCATCTGGTGCATCTGTATGAAGTCATACAAGAAGGCACAGAATTCTTCCCTTCTTGGTCTGCCCTATGACAGGATATAATTGCAGACTTTGTGCTTTTGTGAAGAAATAGCAGCTCAGAACAGGACTTGGACATCTTGTAGACCTGTGACCAGCAAGGACTTTGATTCAACATACCATTAGTAGAAGAGTAGACAAGACAAAAAATTTTGTCATAGAAATGGTTCCCAGCCCCCACAAAGAGCTGTGGGCACCTCAGTTTCTCCTATTCCTGTCTTGTAGCATACAATTTAGTCACCAGAAAAAAAAAAAAGTGCTGTGGTTTTAAGTAGTAGCTGATGAGAAACTGAGTAGATGGAGAAGCTCTTAATTAAGTAATTAAACAAATAAGAGGGGAGAGGATAATATGATACAAAATGATGAATAGAATAGAATAGAAAAAGTAGGTCAGGAATTTCTGTTCTCCCTATATTGTGATGCAAGAAAAAATGACATGCAGTGAAGTTCAAAGGTGAGAAATTCAAAGCCCATGAGGGAATGGTGTCATGTAACCAGTAATTATCTAGGGGAAGCCTTTCACTTCTGGAAGTCTCTGATGCCAAGAATTTATCAAGTTTAGCATTGAGACTAAACTATCCAGAAATACCATAGAGATAATAACAGCTTTACAATGTAAATTAAACCTCCCTTCTTATTTTAATCCAGTCCTAAAAAGGAAGTCCTTCAGCTTTGACACCTTCCTTTGAGCTATCTGGTAACGGCCACCATCTAAGATAGGTCAGTGGAGCAGCGAGACCTGAGTCAGCCTGGTGATTATTGTACTCTTACATCCATATAAAAGTTGCCTTTATAATTGGCTCAGAGTGCAAGACAAAGTCCCATCTCAGGGATATTTACAGCCTAGTCTTGCCTCTAAGAGCTAAAGCCCCCTAAAAATGAACCTAGAAATGAATGTGGTTTCTCTACAGCCCTAGGAGATACCTAGCTTGAGGAGGATTTGTCCCCTGCAACAAATATCAGCATTCTCAGTGAGATTTTCAGAGGCATCCATGTTACCTTTCTTGGAAAATGGGCCATCCTTCTGCTGATCTCTAGGTCTCTGGGATGCTTCTCATGTGCAAAGATCTGAGGCCTCATTATTGCTGCTTTCCATCAGAACAGATTTGCTGCAAATGCACATTTTTTCTGCACCTTACATATTATTCCAGACATTCAAAACCAACTCTCTCAAGCTGATCCAAGTGTGTTATGGTGCATTTAAATCTGGTGTAAATCATAAATCTGCTGAGGACAAGCTGCTTTATTTTTTCAATAAACTTTTGATTCATGTTTTTTAAGTGTACTTTAGAGTTCTACACACTTTCATCAAAACCAGATGATTCGATTATTTTCTATGTTCATCTACACCACTGCTTTGCCTGCATGTTTACAGCAGCTATTAAAACAGATGAAAGTCACCATGAGCTTCAAACGGATCAGGGTAATCACATCCACCAGTGAAACACATTAATTTTCAGCCTATGCCAGCAAGAGACGCAAGAAAGAAATCATCAAGAACGAAAACCATTGGATACAGGTGTATTACCTGGAGCAAAGTGATGCAGGTCTCTTGGAGCCTGGTGGCATTCTGTGTGACTGAGGCGATGCATTCTGGTCATATTTGAACGAGAGCCACCTGATGAAACTGACAGCACCAATATCAGTTCAACTGGCACTTAAATCCAGAAAATATTTCTGTGTTTCTAAATAAATATATTTTCATTTCTCCTGGAGAAAATATTCCAGACTGTGCAGTTCTGGAGTTCTGGGATTTACTGACATGCACCTTCCTGATGGTATGCTGAAATGCAGTTTTATACAGTAAAGGAATTTGCATTCCATATTAATTTGAAAACATACAGATCTAGCTTACTAAAGGATAATGCTAAAATCAGTTTGAAGGAACACAACTCGAGATAAACCACATCTCAGCAAAATACTTAAGTGTTGTTAAAAGATTATGCCAGACAGGGAAACAAGCGGCAGCACAAGAACTGAAGGACTGCAGCAGTTTAAAGACAGACTGCTGCAAGAATGGCAAGTGTTGGAGCTGTTCAACCAGATTTAGGCATATACAGGCTTGTTGAAAGATGTTCGTTTAGCCTGAAAAGTGTCGGGCCCTGGTCTTACAGTGAAATAAATGTGTGCACTGATTGATTTCTTCAGACTTCAGCAGCCAATTATCTTCATGAAGTTTCTTCCTCCTGTGAAGCAAAAATGGTAAGTTTGGTTACTGTCTTCTGCAATATCACAGATTTTCACAGGAAAGAGACACACCTTACAAATAGATTTGGAAAGGTATCCTGGCTAAGCACAATACTGTTAGTGTGAATCCCTCCTGGAAGATGCTAAATTAATGAGGTCATTTTTTATCATGGAACCATTATAGAGACAAGGTTTTATCCACAGCATATGCCAAATAGTTTTGATCTCCACAGGAACTTTTTTGCAAACTCTTTGACCATGCATTCAGTTTGTGCAGGATAGTTTCCAGCAATTAATTTCATTTACAAAGTTAAATATCATCAGTGTAAAGTGACATCCTAAGCAAAATCCAGCCTGCTCTAGGAAAAAAAGTACAGGAAACCTGCTCTAGGACAGTAATCTGTGCTTTTTGAGAGGTTATAGCAACAGACAAGAGTGGTAAATAGAGTGCCATGACCATCTTCTGTATCTTCTGTATTCATTGTCATCTTCTGTAGCTTTAAGGTGAATTTCTGCCTTTCTGTATTCTCCTGAGTACTTATTTGGTGATAACAGCTCTGTAAAGTTTGTAATCTCTTTGCTTTGGACATCACTGATGTTATGCACATAGACAACCATCTGTATTTTTATTTCACAGAAGGCTGAAAAAATGATAGTTTCAGTTGTGAACTGTGTTATGGATGAACAGAAGACTTCTCCAGCATTTCCATTTATGATTTCTAGGATTAATTCATGCTTCCAGTACACCTTGGGACTATGTCCATCCCCAGAAATTACTTCAGGTATTCAAAATATAGTTGCACAAAATAGTTGCTTATCTGTGTTTCTGTCAAGGAACAGGAAGCAATTAGAATGGTTAACTGATATGCAAAAGGCACTCCAACCTTCAAATTGTAGGACTTCAAAGATATCTTTGGAAGAAGATGCTTGGCAATGAGGAAAATGTATATGCATCTCAAAAAACTTGTTAACAGTAAATTGAAACACTTCACTAAAACATCCTTTTACAGTAGCTTTTCTATGGCTGTACAAAATACAAACACCCATGCACATACGGGGAAGGGAGAAATCACAGTGCAATTTCGGGAGTTCAGTTACTCATTCCAGTACATTGAATTCAAAATTTTATCATAAACTAATAACGGTTTTGTAGAATTTCATTCCTCACTAGTGTTTCAATGTCTTCAAATGAGGTTAACCTGTAGGAATGTACTTCTAGTTTCTCAGCATGTTTCAGGTAGATTTTTGGAGTGAAGTAAAAAGGTGAAAATGTACTTTCTGTTGTTCACATGTAAATGCAAAATCAGTTTTTCTCTCAAGCACTACAAATAATCTTGAACAGCTCAAAATCTCATCAAAGGGCATGGGTTGTCCATTTCAAGAAAAGCTGAAATGAAGGAGGAAGAAATGACTGGGGGAGAAATGGTTTATATTATTTCGGTTTTTATTTTATTGCTAGAAACTGCTGTCTCTTTACATTTTCTTCTGAAAAAGAGGTTGTGCTCAGTGACTAAATCTGTCCCCTCAAGGGAGCATGCATTACTACTGCAGCAGCAGAGGTGGAGGCAGCCCAAGCCCAGAGTTAGTCTCAGAGTAATCAGCCCTTTTCTTAGTATCAAGAACTCAGTTCCAACTTCTTGTTTTACTGCTGCCTTATAACAAGGAAAAGGAAAAATAAATGAAGTTACAAGAACTGAATGATAAATTAAGCATATAAAGTCGATATTTGCTCAGCTCTAAACAGCAGTGTTTATGCTAACTTCTCAGGCTGTTTTAACCTTCTTTGCCCTGATTCCAGGCCTGTTGCTTTGGAGTTTCCATAGTATTTTTGTTTTCATTAAGATGTGGTGACAACAGTCATTCTTTCCTAGCACAGAAACTTCCATCAGTCTTAGTCCTTTAGTTTTGCCCTATTGTCATTTCTTTTGCTCACCTTTCCTGCCACTGTAGAAGCTTGGCAGGGCAGTGTGTAGGTGATTTATAGACAGCTTTGGATTCTTCTATACTTCCTTTATTAAATGGAGCAAGATATTTAATTAGTTCATCATAACTGGCTTGGATGCAGCCTTCATCATTAAACTTTGTCATCTGTCCACATCTGGAGGAGTACTCTAATGGTATTGCTTCCCAGGTCTGCCAGCCCATGTCCTATTATTCAGGGGCCTTATGTCTCTGTGCCATTTCCTCCCCTCTGTCCCCGCGAAGCTAGAATGTGAACACATTCATGTTCTCACTTGAATTTCCCTCAAAGGGGTATTTCCCATTTGAGAAGGGGCCAAGAAACACAATACAGCTAGAACTATTTCATCTCCATGGAGCTGAAGTGCTCAGAAGAAAAAGGAACTCTGAAAAGTGCAGAGTCTGAGTCAGCGCCCTAGAATAGAAAAGAAAATGTTTAAGGTGCATTGCAGAGTCAGACTCTCCTGGAAAGAGGCATGAAGCCAAATATAAGGGATTGGTAAGTGAACACAGCTCACCTCCCAGTCCATAAGCATTTCATTTAGCTACAAAAGCTGTGGCACCCAAGCAGAGTCTGAGTTGATACAAATAAAAGCCAAGCCTTTGTCCAACAATGATCAGATTACTTTCATTAGCTTAGTGTCATCTGTGCTCAGTGACACAAAGTACACATGCATGAACGTAGTCCCAGATCTGGAGACCTGAAAATCTAGTAAAGCCTCAGGTTTTTGGTTCAAGCATTTATGTGAGTGACTTTGACTGAGAAGTCTTTCAATCTTTTTGTTTTGTTTTGGTTTGGTTTATTTGTTTTTGTTTTGTTTTGTTTTGTTTTGTTTTGTTTTGTTTTGTTTTGTTTTTCTGTGGGTTTTTTTTGTGGTGCTAGAGGGATTAGAAATATCTTCCAATTCACTGTTCTTGTTGTGGTTTAGTAGTCAAACTTCCATTACTAGGTAGAACATTTAATTGGAAGAGTGGCTGAAGCAACAAGACAAAATCTGGATTAAAAAAATCCCTCTAAGGACAGTGAGTAGAATGGGTGGTCAGGTCTAACAAACACTGACATCCAGACCTCTGTATGCTGTCTCTTTTAACATCTATATTCATCATTCTGATAAAATGAGTCTAGATAGCTGTGATGATAGCTGGGCAGCCCATTCCAAAAGTATAGAAGTCACAGCTATTTAACAAGTGCATTTTCTAAGAGTCAGCATGGAGCTTGCATGGGTAAAGTGCAATCTATGTCACACATTCTTGCTAATGACCTAAAGGACTATGCTCTCACAGCAGAAGAAGGGAAAATTAATCTTCACCACAATTGTTCCATTTCTCAAACTTCTTTTTAGCAAAGATATAAATTGTGCCAAATATCTATCAGTTTTATGATGACAAGACCATCAAACTTGTTTCATTAAACACCCTCCCCCCCTCTTACAACTGTCTAAACAAGATTTTTCCATTTAGTACCCTATCAATCCAGAGTTATGATTATTCAGTAACTGAGGGGATCTCTTGTATTTAAATATTAATGTTTGTGTAGTTATTAAAGTATTTGATGATTTGTCCAGGGGCACTGTAAAATTAAATATAGCATGTCATTTATGGTAATACAGTGGAGAATAATAAAAAATCGTTTTCATTCTGGTTTTGTGTCTGGCTCTGCATGTTACTTTTACTGCTTATTTGATAGTTTGGGGTATTGTGTGTTGTTAAACCCTTTTAAATGTAGGATTTCAAAGCATATTGTTAGGAACATATAAAAGATTATCTCCCAAGTTACGACTTTGTGTTGCTGTGTATGAACTGTTGTCTGACAGTTATACTGCTAAAGGGGAAGGCAGTTTTCCAATAAACACTTATCATGTATTGGGTGTAGCAGTACAGTAAGCCCATAAATATTTTGGGAAGCTCACTTTTGTCCATGCCGTATTTGCTTTCAGAAATCACCTCAGCCTACAGGAGCAGAAATGTGTATATGTAATTAGTCTTCTCAAGTTATGTATATTTAAAGAACATTATTTAGGCACTCCACTCTGACTTCCTCATGCTATAATGAACAAAAGAGAGAGAACACAGGAGGGAGAGAGGCAGAGCATCTTATCTGAGGCAAACACTTGACTTGCATTTTTATGTGTAGGTGTGTAGCTTCTTCAGGGATAGGTTTTTGAGGTGGGATAATGGGGGAAAAAAGTGCCTATGCTTGACCCATTCTGCTAGGAAACCATTCTGTCCATTTAAAAACAATAGTAGATAAAAATGACTTTCATAAGGTCACTCAGAGCCAGAGCCAGGAATAGAAAGCAGGTCATATGAATCTAAGTCAGAGCACTTGCTATGAGACCAGACTGGCATTTCCTGCTGAAAAAAAATTAAATGAGTTAAAATCTTGAATGACTGCTTTTACTGCACAAGAGAGGGGATATGATTGAGGCCTGCTTCAGTTTTTTCATATAGGTCAGTGTAAAATGATTCTGTGGCTAATGATGGACAGCTGCTACAGGATGTATCTCTTCTTGGTAAAAAGGTATAGCAATCTATTATATTTTTTAAAATATGCCTGGCAAACTGAATGAATACAGAAAACAGAAACTGAAACAACAGAAGCAGCTGGGATATTTAAGGTTTATTTATTATGTTCATTCTAAGCCTGTTTTTAAAGCTGATCATAACTTTCTGAGAGAGTGTGTATATATGTGTATATATATATATACATGTACGTATGTGTGTAATGTAGTTAAATTACCATAAAGCAGGTTTGTTTATAAATTACAAACATGTAAAAGTCAGGACATTCACTTAGTGTTCTCAGTGAACCAATAATTCACCTGTCTCAATACTCGGTATAGAGAAGTGCTCTACTTCATGTTAACTGTGATGGCAAGATACCGAGTGCATTTTTTTTTCACTGGCTTAGCTAGAAATGCTTTATGGGAGGTTTGGGATCCTCATTAGGTAACAGAAATTTAGAAATTTTTAATTAAGGACATATATGCATGTGAGGCATCCGGATTATGGTTCCAATCCAAAGCCCATTGCAGGCAATGCAAAGACTCACATGAAGTACATTAATTGCTCGATCAAAACCCAAGTGCTTATACCAGAAATAATATACAAATTAGGGTTAGTGCCTTTTTCAAAGGATAGATTAATCTGCACAGACCTCAGTGCTACCACAACAAGGCTGTTTCCTGTTTAAAATGGGTTTTTATATGTTTACATTACACCTTGGTATGCTGTGGGGATATGTGCAACTACCATGCCAGGCTGTCTGAAAGGGCTGGAATGACAATATGGCAAAGGATCTGTAGCCTCAGGAGTGATGTGTGGAGAAGGCTTTACCATGAGCAATGAAGAATGGAGACCACATTGATCAGAGACGAATGTGTTATGTAAATCTTCACTCCTTCCCTGTGTCTCAACTGAGTGAGTCTTCAGGCACATATCAAACACAGAGGGTGTTTTAGCTGAACACCAAGCAAGGGTGCAAGACACTCGTGCACAGGACTAAAATGGCTGCAAAGCACAGAACTGGTGTCCATGTCATGGAGGCCACACAAAGGAAGTATTAGAAGACTTCTCACAGCCTCCTGTAGAACAGCCAAGAAACATGGGGCTTTCATTGAAGTTTGAAAAACAGATGCTCTTACAGCCTTAGAACTGCAACAGCTTCTACCAAACAGCTCTATCAAAACACACTCATCATCTTCTGTCTTGGCACTTCACTCCTGTCACCTCATTTCACTGTCACCGCATGCCTATACCTTGTATTTCACTTCAGACCCAAATTCACTTCAGTATTTTTCTTGAGGGCTTATCCCTTCTCATCTTTCATGATTTCATATAGTGAATCAGAATCCTTAGCTCTCACCTCATTTTTACCAAAGGTGAAATGCTTTTAATCCCATTTTCTTATGAAGGTATTTTCCCCATGTCTTTATATCTGCATGTGAAGGAGACATTACAAAAGTCTGCCCAGTCATTTTGTCATCCTCCTTCATTTGAGGATTCTTCCAATTCTCTTACTCTCACTGTTGTGATGACTAAAAAATTATCTGAGAATGGTTAAACAGCTGGTGTGCTGTGACCACCACTTCTTATAGTAATTGTAATCCTCCCACTGTAACCTCGAGATGTCTCTGTCTCTTTGTTGTATCCATCTGTTGTCTCTTAACGTATTCTTGGACTGCAAAATATCCAAGACAGGAACCAGCCTTTTTCACTCACCCATAGAAATCAGCATAGTGCTTTGCACCCCAGTGCCCCCACAAACATCACTGCTAGGTTCCCTGACTGTTACCTCAAGCATAACTAAATTATATTTTTTTTGGAGAAAATTAACTGGAAGAGAATTATAGACACATGAGTAATATATCTACTCTACTTTGCTTTCATGGAAGAAATCACTTATTTTAGATACATTAATGTCACTGTGTGATATTTCAGAAATATAGGGGAACACATTGCATATCAGACTTCAGCATATTGTTAAAAAGTTACTGGATATTGGTGCACTGCACACCATTATATATCTCTAATATTTGGACAATAATTCTGCACCTCACAAGGATGTTGCAAGGATTAGTTAACAAGCTAGCATTTATAAAGTGCTTTGAACATTAAAAGAGCTACCTAAATGGGCATTATTAATATCATTATTATTATTAAACCATATTTATTCAAACTTGTCAGAATCACTACATATGCAAAATCTATGTTAGGGGTGTGTGTGCATGTTATTATTTTGTAATGTAGCAATGAAGTTCTATGCATGCCAAGAAAGACTGTGTGATGTTTGATTGGCAAAAATGTTTCCCCTGCAGTATGTGCCTGCCTCCTCCTACTTATATATATCAGAAATGATTGGTAGGTGCCATTCAAACTTTACATCTTTTTCCTTGTAGCCTCTAGAAATGTCACCACGACCAAAGGTTACCAGAGAAGTACTGTTTTCTCTGTTGTAATTAGAGCTGTATTAATCCCAAGTTGTGACTCAACAGGTACAGAAGAGATCTGTTGTTTCAAGAACCCTTAGGAATGGACAGGCAAAGACTCGTCAATCCACAGCCCATGCAGAGCAATCTGAGCAGCCTGGATCTACAAGGTAACTTCCTCCGCAGTAATTTCAAGTTTAACCATGGGGTTTTATCACGGGTAGGTGATATAAAGTTAAACGTCACAAGAAAACCAAAGCAAAACAATTTATAGCAAAGCATGCCCCATCTCCAAAGAGAATGGCCCCCTTTTTAGCCCTTTCCCACTTCTGCTTCCTGCGCCCTCTGCTGCCATGGCCCTGCTGCTCGACTCCCAGAAGGGTAACAGCAGGGCTGAAATGGATGTGTCCCCAAAGTGCAGTGACCTGAATAAGCTTCCCCTCTGACTCTTCCATTTGGAAGTTCGGTGTACAGCCACAGCAAAGTTCTGTGTGGAGGACATGTTTTCCCTCATTAGCTGCATTCGAGCTCTAAACCTTGTACCCAGTTAGGTGTCCGTGGTACTTCTGAAAAACTGCATTGCTTTAGATCACAGAATGCTACTACATAGCCGGGTACCAGTTGGCATAATCAAACCTAAGCTGTCTAGACTCAAGCTCAGTGATGAAAGAAGCTAATGGAAATAAAATACATTGATTAAAATGACACATTTTCCCCTACCACCATATTATTGTGACAGGAGCACTGTAGTAATTTCCATTCACAGGGAGGACACATGCAGCCATGGAGGAGGTCACAACAAACATATTGGGTAGGAAGAAATGAGTTGATCAAACCAAATGTTGGAGTGAGGACAGATCAAATGATGCCACATGGAAAATTATGGTTTGGAATGAAGAAGTGGTCCATTTAACAGTACATAAAGTCTCTGTAATATGCATAAAATCAGCAGCTAGCAGATGTTTTCTGACACAATGCATCTGCATGAGGCTGAGGCATATTCAGTTCCACTGTAGTGGCAATACACAGAGCAGATATAATGGCAGACCCTCCAGACAGATGAAGGTAGCCCTGCCCTTACTTAATAATAACAGTAAATAATAACTTGCATTAATTAACAATCAGAAATTTAATCATGGATTCAGATGCAATTGTGGGAGGTATCATAGAGAGGATGAAAGGGAAACCTATCATCCATTGGTAACAGATAAGATAAGGAAAAAATTTTCATTTCAGCCCTGTGTTTGATAAGATCTTCCTGAAAATATCACCTTTGGGTTACAACTCTCCATTCATACTTTGTGGCCAAAGGCAACTTCTTTTAAATCTCAGGAAAAATTCTTTGCTCTTCAGTGGTTTTACCAGAAGAAATAACACGTAATGACTGAGAGACTTAAAATATCAGAATGAACACTTAATTAGTCATGATTGCCATAACTGATAAAAATATGGAAGTTCTCAATACTAGAATTTACTTCAGGTCATCTGAACACTAAGGCAGAGGCCAGCATACCAGTATGATGGAGGTTATCTTAAGAGTCCACCAGCACTTGTGACAAATTTATTTATTTCAAATCAACACGTGAAGACCGAAGCCAATTGAACAGCATTGCACTTGACCAAACACACTTGAGAAGCACCCAGTCTTGAGCTCAATGACATCATGTCTTGGACACAGTACAGCCATGTGTTTGCAGCTTCCAAGGATCATATTCATCAGGGAAAGAGACTTTAAAAGTTTCAGTCATGCAAAGTGCAGTTCTTATACTGTAGACTAGAGATCGTGTATCTTCTTAAGCCACTGTGCTTAATGATTTTTAAGATTCTCAGCTGTTTTCAGAGCCTTTTATGGGACAGTTCAGAGAGAGTTAGAAATCTCTTCAGCCCACACTAATGACTTCTCAAAGCATCTCTCAGAAACAACTGTCTGCAGCAAGAATGAGAGGTGTCAGTGCAGGAAGCAGAAAGCTGAATATGGAATTATCTCCCTTTTGAAAACACTGGAATAGCCACAGATCTTCCTGCCACAAAATTACTTTTTGTCCAACAGACACAACAGCAATACAATACAATAAATAAATGCAATGCTAACTGTAAGACAGAAATGTCAAGATAAAAAATATGTACCTCTGTGCATAATTGTTAAAGTATATTATCTTGGAGTGTATTACCATGGAGGTAAATTGGATATAGCTGCCTTAACAGATACTAGGGATTAAGTTTTACCCAACAGTTGCAGAACCACAAAGGGAGAGAAGCTTTAAAATGAGACACACATACCCCAAAAAGGTTGTCAGACCTAGCAGTGAAAAATGAGTATATGTAGAAAGCTCACTTAAACTGAGCATCCTACTAACTTTTTCTGTTTCGGACAACAATCTCTCACTTCTCCAGCAGTGTCTGCAGTATTGCCATTGTGGCACTGGCTGACAATTGCCAAGGGCTTTGTTAATAGAAAATGGAATCATTTTTAGTTAGGACTCTATTCTTATTGAGTGTGATGTACTGTAGTGTTATTGAGAAGGTCTTATTGTCACCTGATCATATCTTGTCACAACCAATGAGATTACTGTCAGGGAGAAAGCTGATCATTCCAAGCAACATTTGGTAATAAATTGATTACTGGCTGAATGCTGGTACTTTACAAAACGAGCAATCAATTAGATATCTGCCATTGCTCAAAGAATCTTACATTAGAAAGGTACACAAAAAACCCTCTAAATAATTGCACATGGCGGATTGGGCTGGACTGCATGAAATCAACTTAGACACATACAGGAGTACGAAGTGTTTTTCACACACTTTGAAAGCCACAGTGTAAAAAGCAATGATTGTAGATGACCATGCATAATAACTGGGTTGTGAAAAAGTGTCTTGCTCTACCTCATTCTAAGCACGGCATACTCAATACTGTTTATACTCACAGAGTAATAGTTATTTTTAACAATCACTAATGAGCTGGAATATCCCAGCCCCCACTTCACACTTAGTATTCATTTTCAGATCTACTATTCCACTGCCTTCATAAATTCAGGAGGCCCCTGGGAGATCTCTTCCTTGCCTTGTGACCATGCCTGTGGGACATGCTGCTGTTCCTCCCTTGACACTAATTCCACTGACATCAGGGGACATATACACAGAAATGCACCAGGATACAAACTCCACATCAAGAGAAATAAAGACTGTGTGAATGATCTCTTTTGCTACCCCTGCCTCCCTGTTATAGCCATGGAGAGCTTTGCTTCATCAGCGCCTTTACTCCTGAATGGCAAAACAGGCTGTGGGACTGTCACCCCCCAGAGCAGGAGACTACAAGAAAGGTTCTCTGGTGAACATCCTAGGCATGGATCCAACTGCTGAATTAGGATGGAAGAGGAAAGACTTGTCTCTGCCTGCTGCTGTGAGGATTCACTTGTTCATATTTTTCTTCCCTTCCGGAAAGAAAGACTGCAGAAAAATTCCTCCCTCCTTCTTTTTGGTCTCCCATTTATTCAGAAATTAGGTTGAGAATTTGGGTCTGGCTGGTGCAAAATCAGGCTTTCCAGTCCTCTGTTGCTCCAGTAGCACCAATTACCCAGGAGCAACAAAAATCTCAGTCATCATCTGCTGCCAGAAGAGGTGACTGCTGAATGATCCTCTTGTATATACATATTCACTATTGCTACCATGGCCACAAAAGAAATTCTATTCTGTATTCTTATTTTCAATTTATTACAGATCATTTTCTTCCTTTTTTATTTCCCATATTGAAAAATTAAGGCTGTTTACTTTTTTTATAAAGTGTCATTGCCCAACACTTGTGAGAAGTGAAGCCCATAAAGGCCCTCCTCCCCAGAAATGTCAAAATCCATGCTGACTCTGGTTCATCACTGTCCAATGTTTAATTCCCCGATTTTAATACAATGGTGTAATTACTTTTTTTTTTTTTTAACAATTTGGGGAAGCTAACAGGTTAACAGCAATTCAGTTGAACTCAGAGGGCTCACCAGTGAAAAGAGTAATGCAGAGTGCTTTGGAAGTGACATGCAGGCAAGGTGGGGGGGGGGAAGGGGGAGCACCTGCAGATTGTAATGGTAGCGGCTGCAGGAGAGGCAGGAAACAGAGAGGAAAGCTGAGAAGATAGTTGCAGATTTAGCAGGAGAGGATGGATTGGAACTATGATAGAGTTGCGATGAGCACTCAAACACTAGGATGGGTCCTAGTAAAGGGTTTGAAGATAGAGAGTATGTTCAATTTGTATACACAGCTGTTCCTAACATGCCTCTGCAAAGAGGCAAGAGCAGGGTCAAGAGGTTGATGTGGTTTTTCATAGAGTATAACCGTTTATTTTAGGCCCAGTTTCCAGAAGTGATTTAACACTCCATTTAAGTGCTAGTTTTTAAACAGTAAATGGAAACACACCATTCTCCAGGAATAAAAAAATATCAACAAGCAAGGAACTCTAGTCCAACCTCTGATTAGCAAGAAAAAGCATGAAGACAGGGACAATGAGTCCAGTTAAAAATTACCTGTAAAGACAGTAAGGAAGAGCTACACGTATCTACAGTGAAGACAAATGGAGAGATTAAGAAAGAGATGTTCTCGGAGAAATCTGGAATAATCTTTAAATGAGCGATGTATTATTGACTGTGGTTCTGAAAGCACAGCTGCAACTGTAATAGTCAGTGTAGCAGTAGAAGTAGAATAGCTCCTTTCTTCCAAGTTTTTTTCTTCCAAATGTCCATATTGTGCACTACCCTGATACACTAGCAGAAACAGGCCATAAAGAGGCCAAGTGATTAGCCTGGTATCAATGTGCACCACTGATGGACCCAGACTTTGATCCTTGTACACAGGACTCCCGGTGTCCTCTGTCTGTTTAGCTGTGCTGCCACAACATGGCAAGAGGCACTGTTCCACAGCCCATTCAAAATATACTGCTAGAAGCTGTAAACGTAAAATTCTGTGAGTTTTTAGTTTATTCCATCTACAAGAAGAGACACACAGAAAGATTTTACTTCTGCTAGTTAAGGATTTCTTAAAAGCATCTGCCCTGGATTCAGGGAGTGCTGAAGCAGTATGTGGTATTTTTCTCAGAAGAGCTGAAAGTACTGCACAACACTCAGTGGCTCCAGCACAGTGATATAAAAACCACGTGGCACTTCTAGCTACTTGATGACAGATATTCTCTTGTGTTTGGCCATACATTTCCAATACATTTATTCTTAGGATTATGTCATTGAGCATGAGCTGCTTTCAGGCATTAGATCATACACCTGGTCCTTCCTCAAATGCTGTTTTAACCATTTGCTGAAAGCACCAGTTGAAAGGATGATTTGACTAAGTGACTAATTTGACTGAATGCCTGTAACACTTACAAACTATTTTTAAGCCATTTAAAGAGCTTTGTCTGATAGATTTGGGCAAAAGCTGCATAAATTGTGGGTCAGCACAAAGCAGCAATTCACAGATGGGCCTCTCTAAAAAAAAAATCACACTATTTTTGGAGCCATTTGCTCCTGTACCAATTCAGACTAGTACTATATCCTTTCTTTGCTCTCATGGATTAAATAGGCAACACCTTCAAAAGTAAATATATAAATAAATTAGGTAAGAATGGGAGGTTTTCAAAGGCATAAAGGCACAAAACCAGGAGTTAGGTGCCTAGGAGATGGCTGAAGGGACCTCATCAATGTCCATAAGTATCTGACGGGAGGGTGTCAAGAGGATGGATCCAGGCTCTTCTTGGTGGTGCCAAGCAATAGAACAAGAGGCAAGGGGCAGAAAATGATGCACAGGAAGTTCCACCTGAATGTGAAGAAGAACTTCTTTACTGTGTGGGTGACTATTTACTGGAACAGATTGCAAGATGTTGTGGAGTCTCCCTCACTGAAGATATCCAAGAACCATCTGGACACATGCCTGTGCCTCTAGGATAACCCTGCTTAAGCAGGGAGGTTGGACGAGGTGACCCACTGTGGTCCCTTCTAACCTGACCCATTCTCTGATTCTGTGAAGTGCCCTTTATCATAAATTCAATGCTTGCATTCTCTGCTTTCTAACCGCTATGCAAATCATGGAATCATAGAACAGTTCAGGTTGGAAGGGGCCTTCAAGACCATTTAGTTCTAACCCTCTGCCATGGACAGAGACACCTTTCACTAGACCAGATTGCTCAGTCCCATACAGCCTGGCCTGGAACACTTCCAAGGATGAGGCATCCACAGCTTCTCTAGGCAACCTGTTCCAATGCCTTAGCACCTTCCCAATAACGACTTTTTTTCTTAATATCTGATCTAACCCTCTTTCAGTTTGAATCCATTTCCCACTGTCCTATCACTATGTGCCCTTGCAAAAAGTCCCTCTCCAGCTCTTTTGTAGTCCCCCTTTAAATACTGGAAGGTTGCTCTAAGGTCTCCCCATAGCCTTCTCTTCTCCAGGCTAAATGACCCCAACTCTCTCACCCTTGTTTCCATAGGAGAGGTGCTTTAGCTCTCTCATCATATTTGTGGCCCTCCTTTGGACTCTCTCCAACAGGTCAATGTCATTCCTGTGCTGAGGACCCTAGAGCTGGATGGAGCACCCCGAGTGAGGTCTCACCAGAGCAGAGGAGAGGCGCAGAATCACTTCCCTCGACCTGCTGTCCATGTTGCTTTGGATACAGTGGGCTTTTGGGGCTGTGAGAGCACATACACGTAACATAACATACTTAGCATACATAGTAACCCACACAAGCACCTGGATTAAAAAGTTTTGAGTGGATCTAAGTAACAGCAGTTTCCACATACTAACTCATTACTGCTTTTCTTCCCCTAAAATAAATTTCACCCCATTTTTGATTTGGGGTAGTCATATTCTGCTCTGCAAGGGGATACAAAATGCTACCAGGTCAGCATCTGCACTGATTTACATAAATGTTAATATCCATTAGCCATTTCCCTTTGACTCTCTTCGGTTTACATAACTGCAGGAGATACAGAGTAACAAAGCATCCGGCACCTGGTTTAAAAACAGGCACTCCATTTCTGGCAGCGGGTAGGATAGCAAGAAAGCCTTTAATTCGAGCCTTTGAGTGTATCCATGCAACATAAAGTAGAAGCGTGAGAGGAACATGCTGATAGTTCTGCATTATCGCTAACGGCGCTGAGAAGCAACAAGAAGGAAAATCTAAGTGTGCCTGCTCATTTTATTAGAGAACCTCCACATTAGAGCCAAATGAGAATGCCGTTCTGGGCAACTTGGTCCAGTGTGCTCTTTCTGGATGGCCAGGTTCCATGCAAGTGAGAAACCTTACTGCTTGTATTGTGTATTATTTATACTATGGTTGTGCAGACAAAAATTCAGAATGGCTCTACGTGCTTGTATGTGTAACAATACCAAGTGACGGAAATGCAGAAATTAATCTGCATTAATTATCACAGAAATATTACAAATAAAATTTTAAAAGCATCTATATTTAAGGGCTAGATATGGAACAGGTTACAAGTGGATTTAGACAGTGCAGATTGTCAAGTGATTGCAGAAAATTCCTATAAATTTATTAATATCATCTGCAGCAATAAATGTCCCTGCCCAAACTGTGCAGAACAAAATAAACATATTTATTTAGCTGAAAGTGATATTTATTCTTTTCAAGGAGTCCCATGTATTCAAAAGGTAGGGGATGTATTTTATACACCACAAAAGCAGCTGTGGGGCAACTGCAGCTCTAAGGTTTTGTTCAGCTGAATGCCAGCTACAGGGAGACTTTATTTTTCTATTATTTATCAGTTTCAGAAACAATCTAGATTGAAAACAGTAGATTTTGTTCTTTGTGCGAGGGAAACATGGTAAAATCCAGCACTAAGCAGACAGCTTAAAGACCAGTGTCAGTTTCTGAAGTGACTGTTCTTCCCAAGCAAGCGACAGGAGAGAAAAAATTGGGTCTTGACAATACAGTAAGTAGATTTCTAAAAGGTTTTTCCTTCCAGCTCAAATATTTTATGGAACTCGACAAGCATTAGGCTACACTTGTAAGAAGAATAAAAAAGGAGGATAATGGATAGAAAAGTAAGAAAGATCACTTTGAAACAGTGTCAGAAGATTCAAAGCAAGGAGAAGCATCCTAGGTTAACCTATCCACTATTTTCAAGATTCCACATGCCCATGGGTTAGGCAGTTTCCCCGTACCAAGAGTAAGTAGCAGAATTAATGTACCAGCTTTATTGCTCACTCGAACCAATATCACTACAAATAGCCCTCAAAAATATGGAGGATGTAGGGAAACATCCTCCACAAGGACAGAGATTGTCTGACTATACAAATGACTGCTTGTTGTTTACCTGGCACCCCAGGTCCTTGTTGTATCAGCTGCCTCACAGAGTAAGTGGGCTTGGATTCTTGAAGCAGTTGTACAAATCAGATTTTGTTTTGCTATTGTTTCCAGCTGAAAGCCTTTTCCTTATTCTAATGGTAGGAGACTTTCTTCCTATTAAATGCTTCAATGGTGGATTTAAATATTTAGAGGATCCACATTACAGGAGAACTGTCTGAGAGCATCACAAAGAAACCATTAGTTAAATCCATTAAGGATCTACTTAAGTGGAATTCCCTGCTGTTATCTACATGATAGCCACATAAAAATGACACTGGAGAAAGAAAATGTTGGGGAAAATATTCCTCCTTACATACTATATCTGTAAAAAATCCAGTTTTACTGAAGGATCCCTTTTTGATTGTCTCAAAAATTTTAGCTGGGAATTGATATATTTTGAGCTAAATTAGAGTAGAGGAAACAACATGTCTTGATTTCAGCTGAGCTTTTGCCCCTCTCAAGTAAACCTTTTGTTAGAGGAAGGTACAGGATCTCTTTTTGTTTTGGAAGTGGCATAAACCATCAAAGTTGTATTCACAGTGCAAGACACATGAAGTATACCTTTGTGCTGTCTATTTTTAAATACACGTAAGTGGTAGCAGTACAGCTAAGATATTCCTTCCTCCAACTCCTAGAGTAAGGCACTTGAGCCATTTGAATTTTAAAACTTACACCATCTTTCCAGTTGCTCTTGCTTTTACAAAGGAGAAAAAGCTTGAACTCCACAAAGTCGTTCTTCCATTCTCTACAACCACGGTTTGATACACCTTCAAGAAGGCAGTTATATTCATCGGAATCTTTCTATTCTTTATCATTTATGTAACATTTATGTAATATTTTTGAATGCTCAGGACTTTCTGATGTGATGTAAGCTTAATGCAGGTACAAAAACAGTACAAACACAATGCATAAATATCCATGTTGGTTGTAACACTGATATCCCTAATCTATCTGTAACTCAGTATGTAGAGTCTCCGATCACTGATTTCCTCTCTGGCCCCCACTTTGAGCACGTTTTATAAAACCCAAGAGAGAAAGATATGTTCTATGGCCAGAGTAGTATAGAACCATTCTATAAATGTAGGAAATTTCTTTCTAAGACATTAAACAAAACATTTCTTTTCTGTTGGAGAATGAGATACTTCGAAGTCTTGGTTCATCCATACATGTAGATATAAGTACACAGGACCATGCAAGACCACTAAGCCCATTTTGTACTCTCAATTAAACTTTACCTGAGAGGACTAATGTAGAAGAGAAAAAACACCTGAGCAAATCTGTTATTTCAGGGGTCAGCATCCTACTGGAGGGAAGGAACAGCATGTGGGCAGTAGGTGAATGGAACAAAGCAGAAACAGAAGTGTGAGTCTTGGTGGTTTGAGAGAAGTGTCCATTACAGGCAATGGCTCCAGGCTTCAGAAGTCTGGACACTGAAGGGCCTGTTGCATCCTGTGAGGGAAGATACTATACATCAGGTGTCCAGAGCCTTGCGCCACTCTGAGTGTGCATGACACTCCTGTCCACACCCAGAGCAACTACACTAGGACACAGTTCAGCTACGGTGTCAGGCAGTATTGCAAACCCAAGAAATTACAAAATCAGATGTCAGACCCCTTCCCCAGTCAAATATTATCCTAATAATAGGAGTGAAAAACAAACAGTGGCTGTCTGGATCTTCTAGCATTCCACCCATTGAGGGGTATACTTCAGTAACATTTCTAACCTTGTCAATATACTTATGGAAACTTACTTTAATTTTTCAAAAAAATCAACATAATTAAATTCTCAAAAGATTGCGAAACACTGGGTTGCTACGATAACATCGCCTGTCAAGGCTGTGGTAACTATAACTTCATATGACATTGGCAGCACACAACACTGCCTGGTGGAGTAGCAGGATCACAGTTTCTTCCTTGCCTGCTCCCAAAACCTCCATCACAAAACAGACTTAATGCCTGCCAAATGGGGAATGGAGCAAAGATACACCAAAGCCCTGAGAACTTTTACTACAGATTAGTAAGGGTCTTGCTGTATATCTACAGAATGAGAATTCAGGGTGTGATAAAACCAGTACTCTTGTTTAATCCCTCTATTGATTTTCCATTGGTATTTGTAACCCTTTAACAATTTAACTTCTGTGCTCTTTGTACCCCAAATAAAAGTTTTAAGTATTTTCCAGGGATTTTTTTTTCCATTTCTGCTTCTTCAAGGTAACTGTGATTTATAGTAATTCCCACTACCTCAGTGTTTTCTCTATAGACAATGGGTTTTCCAAGTCCCAACACGGGGAACTTAAATGGTGTTATCTTTTAGAAAAACACTTCTGAGTAGAACAAGAAAGGGATGCACAGGCATGGAGGAAACTGTTGCCCCAAAAAAAACAACCTTGGCAGGCAGTGTCACCACCTCAGCAGGCAGCATAGGGCACCGCAGCTCCAGCGGCACCACTACAAGGATGACCTGGCACAACACACTCAGAACGCAACAAGAAGAGAAGCACCTAAACCCCGGCCCCGTCCGATCCCAGAGGGGCAGGTCTGTGCACGGAGGGGAGCCCTCCCTGCCCTGCCCACAGCCCGCGGTGCGTGACATGGCGGCCGCTCCCGGCAGGCACCGGGCGCGCGGCGGGCGGGCGGGCGGCCGCGAGGTGGCG
>VZTF01007976.1:910179-925824 GCA_013397755.1 Cnemophilus loriae | reverse complement strand
GGCGGGCGGCCGCGAGGTGGCGCCGGGCGGAGCAGGGAGCAGGGCCCGGGCCCGGCCCGCGCCTCCCCGGTGTCCAGTCCCGGAGCTCCAGGGGTTGGCAAACTGCTCCCGGCATCATCCTGAGCAGCACTAGGGCCGGGGCACTCAGCTGCACCGAGCCGGACTGAATTTATTTAAAAATACACGATTTACCCACTCAATTTGGGGTCCTCTATAAATACTTCTCCACATATTAAGTGTTATTGCGACAGATTGGGATCTGTGTTGCTCACTCCCAAAATCTTTGTGCTAAAATAACATGTTCTGTGGAGCAAATTTACAGCACATGAGTGTAAGTGATATTTGAATTCACTGTTTCAGCCATTGTGGCTTTTTGTTTGTTTGTTTGCTTCTTAAATCTCCCTCTCCGTGCCAGCAAAAGCAAACACAGCTCTCGCCAAGCAGTGCTTCCATCTCCAAAAGGGACCCTTGTGAATATCCCCAAACCAGTCACCGCCTCTGTGCTTCAGCAAGGGGCTGCACAGTGCTCGTACTCCGAGCCGGAGGCTACTTGCCCAAGGAGTCGCCCAGCACAGCCCTGCCAGGCGTCACCCACATGCATGCCAGAGTTGTGGTCCTGCCTGAGTCCCACTGGGCTTCCCGCTGGGTGTTTGAACCTTCTCTGGCTCAGGGCAGCAGTCGGTGCATGCCTCACCCTCCTCCTGACTCCACCGGCAGAACCAAAGCACGCTGAGGACATCTCCCATGCCTGGGCTGGGTGCAGAAGGGCAGTGGCCAGCAGCGCTGGGCACACCCAGCTGCGGCCCCCCCTCACCCCGTCACGGCTGGCTCCGCACCAGCCCCTCCACGGGAGCGAATTAGGATCTGCGCTGCTCCCACTTCCACTGGCAGCTGAGCCCTTCTCCCTTGCCTGTGTGAGCCCAAGTTCCTTGCAAAGGGCAAGCAAGAACGCGCAGTAACTGCAGAGAGCAGTTCATTAATCCACAGGCTCCTGTTCCCAGCTGTGTTCGTCTCCTTGGGCTGCTTGGGTGTGTGCTTGCACACCTCATGGAGAGGAATGGGCCACTTCAGCGTTCTCCAGACCTCCTGTGTGCCAGCGCGGTCCTTTCTGAGGCACAAGGCACAACCTTGGAGCAGAGGTCGCAATTTTTCTCTAGTCCTTTGCTTTTCCCGACCTCTAACTGTGCCTGCCCTGAGATGTACCTACACGCCTCCCACATCCCTCACCTTCCTGCCTCACTGCCAGTCCTTCAAGTCTTCCCCGAGAGGAGGAGTGAAACAAAGCACCACACACCCCTGCGTGGGATGTCTCCACACACGTGAGACTGGCAGCTGCTGCAACGGGGGACAGACAACGGGGGTGATGGTGGGACGAGTGAAGGGAGAGTCAGAACTTCGGTGCTGGAAATAAAGAGAAAATCCCTGTGGTGGGTGAGTACTGTGAACAGCACCATGAGGCAGAAATGGCACAACAGGGAGGGCGAGAGAGAGAGAGAGAGAGTCAGAGTCAGAGCAGCCAGGGAGATTTGCTTCACCAAAACCCTCACCCCTAGTTCACCTTACTTAAAAACACATTCCCAACAATCATTTCTGCAATCACCTTCAAATTGTTTCTGAATGCCCTGAGGTTCAGCCTTTGAGTCCTGTTCCTCAGTGAGGAGAAGGGCTCAGGTATGAGTGGTGCAGATGCAGTGAAAGCTCTAACATACAACCAGTGCATTGTATAAACCTCATTTGAGTAGGAAAATCGTTGCTATAGCTGAAGCTGCAGAACAAGTGACAGAGAAAAAACTGCATCAGAGTACTGAAAGGCCTCAAGAAGTTTATTGAGGATAAAAAGAATTAAGGGCATAGAATATTGCACAATTTTATTAAGGTGGAGTAAAGGTTGATTTGTGGTCATGCCGTTCCAAATTATAGAGCGCCTAGATATGAACAGTGAAAAAGAATTGCACTTTTGAGCACTAGCTCAGTAGAGACTGAACATGCCAGGCTGGTCCTAAAGCCATGTATACCTACCTCCTAGGAACTCCCTGGAAATGGAGGCTGCGAGCACAGCTAAATAAAGAATGAAATAGAGTAACACCCACACCTTTCAAGGGCAAGGCTTGAGAATTGCTCACAGTCTGATCAGGCTGGTGCATCTGGCCTACACTTAGAGACCAAAGCAGTGATGTTCCCTCCTCGTTCCCTGCTCCTGAATGAAGTGCTAACTGTTATCACCCTCACCCTTTCCCCTAGAGTCTTTTCTGAGAGCTAGTTTACACCACAAAGAATTTTCCAGTATAGTTGTAATTACAAAAACCACGGGGTCAGTGCAGTTTATTCCAGTATCACTTTTGCCAGTATTGTTAAACCTTTGCTTCAAATGACAGAAACTATTTTTGAGAAAGAACTTTTTTGTTAGTCATTGTTTATTCCGACTTTGTTCAACCTGATCTTTTCACACTCCTCCCTGACATAACTATTTGGCCAACAGATTTAGCCTGGACTTCTTCTGAAACTCTCTCTGCACTCTCCCTTTATTAAATGCTGTCATGTGTGGTACCACAAAGCTGACAGTTGCCAGGGCCAGTTGTATGCCCTTTCTCTGGCAGCACCAACAAAATTGATTGGTTTAGGAATCACTGAGGGGAGTGTTTTGCTGTGAATACTAAAATCCTAAGCAGTTTAGCATGGATACATCTGTACTGTCTGCTAATAGAATAAAACCATCTCCCAGCACCGACATAAATACACTGGTAAAAATACCATTTTACTGGTACAACTGTGTCTCTACCAGAGGCTTCTGCTAACACAGCTATGCCTGTGAGGGCTGGCATCTCTTTAGAGCTGTGCTGGTAGACATCAGTCCTGTAAATGGGATCTTGGTCATTCAGAACACACGTTCACCTCTTTTCGACTCACAGTGACAACTCCATCACACAACTGCATTCAGTACAGTTACTCTTAAGACAGTAAATGCAAATGAAAATGCAAATGCATGTTGTAATTCAAACCAGTGAAACAACATCATATTCTGCTGTTCTTTCCTTACAGCTACTTTATGCAGATTCATAAAATTTAAGGTCAGAAGATACCTTTAGGAAACATAACCTGAGGTATAACACAGGTCAAGCAATTTTATGTAATTAAGCCTCATGATTCATAAATGAACAAGCATCTTCTAGAAACTGTTTTTGAGTCAAAGATACCAAGAGAAGAAGTCACCATTTTCCTTTCAAGCTTATAGCTTTTGCCTCAGATTTATGAATCCAGAGCCCCAAGAAGATGTTTTGACCTCTGTGATGCCATCTTCTGTACAGGTGCCTCTTCTTGGAGTTTCTCCTCTCTGTGATCCATTCTTTGATCATTCTTTGACTCCTTTTATCTGCATTCTTCTAGGTAACATTCTAATCCCTTTTCCAGCAGCAGACCTGCCATCACTCTCCCAGAGTAGCATAAATCACCAGATCGACACACTAAGACATATCCTCCCCACCTTCCGGTGTCCTCTGCAGGGAGAGGGAGAACACCCTTGTGACAGGGTGTGCTCAGTGGCTACTGTCAGCTCTGTGAGTGGGGCTGAAATATCATCAGCTGGGTGGTGTGTATTTTTATTTTACATTTTCTGGCTGCCACGCCAAATTTTGCACTGCACTGATCTCCAAGCTCTGTGGAGGTAAAAAGCATGCCTGGGCACTAACAACTCTGCTTTTGTAAGGTCTGGGGATATTTCACATATATAAATCTTAGTAGATTCACCCCAAAATGCAGAAAGTAAGGGTTTTGACTGATATATATTTGTAGGTACAAAGGTATACTTCATTTTAAATTTGTATTATTAAAGCCCTTACAAGAGAACCAGCCAAGCAGAAGATGACAAGCTTAAAAAGAGATACCCTTGTGATTACAGAAAGACAAGAAAAACAAACAAAATTCCTCCTTACTTTCATTCTTTCTAGCCCATAAAGTGTTTATGAGTAGCTGGGTTTAACTATTCCTACCAGTACAAAAGGAATCAATAAAGGAACACCTTGTGTAGAAGTAATGCATTTTCTGCAGTTATAGCTAAACAGAACAGATTTGAACAAATTCCTGAGGATCCACTTTCATTATTGAAGAAGATTCTGAATTTTTAGCTCTGCAAATAACCAGCTGAATAGCCTGTAACTCAATTTTTATTAACATCCAGTTGTATGTCACATACCTTCAAGTCCAAGTGTCCCTATGTATAGTGTTTCTGAGTACTTGACATCAGACAGCTGGAAATTTTCTTAATATGATGTATAACAAGTTACTTTATTGGGGTAATTTAGGACAGACCCTGTAGAACATGTAAAAGAGTTCTTGGCGGGAAACTGTTTCTCCAAATCTATCTGAGAAATGACTTGCAATCTTACTCATCTTCACAGGTGCTTGATGCCATTGATTTACAATTTTATATTGCAATTCTAACAGGTTAGCTGAAATAGAGCATACACGTATGAAGGACATTATTGAGTCCAATATCTCCAGCTCAGGAGAATGAGATAGTTCCCTTTCCCATTTAATCATAAATGTTTCTTTAGTGGGCAATAAAGAAAAAGCAATGGCTTTATACAATCACCCCGCAATGTTCTGAGATTCATTGCTAAGGAATAAGATTTGCTCAGATAAAAAGGATTCTCTAATACAAGTAGATTTAACATCAGACTGAATAAAAGAACTCCTGAACTGGAAGTAAAGAAGCAAAAAGGAAAGTCTAGCATGTTCCACCTTTGTTGTATTTCTAAGGGAAATGTGAATTTGTTTTTACTGACAGGTTGAGATAAATATTCCAAATAAATGAAATCAGTTGTTTCTGCAGTCTTTAGAGAAAATAGGAGCAAAATACACAATATAATTAGAAAAAGAGGCAGATTACTTTTAAAGCTGGCATAGACTCCATCCCAGGAACAGAGAACTCGGGTTCAGGTCTGGTCATAAAACCTGCAGTTTCCACACCTTCCGACTCATGATCCCTCTGTTTTCAAAACCTACCTAGAAAGTCAGTTCCCCTTAGCTGAGTAATGAGCTGCATTTATACAACTGTAACAGAACCCACCATACTCAAGAGGCTTGCATAGTGATTTTAATGATTCCCTTTCCTGCCCAAGTAAAGTTAGCAATAAGTCTTTTGAACAGGATAGAGCACTGAATGGGGTGAAGTTCACAATAGTGAGCTTCGAAACAGACATAAAATAGAGATCACCTAATTCATTCATACTGAACCAACCTAATTAATCAGCAGTGCTCTTCAAATACATTACTCCATTGAGCTGTGCAAATAAGATCCCTGTATAAAAATTATGTGTATTAAAATTAAATCAGCGAAGTGTTTAGTACTGGCCTCACTTTGCTCTTGCTGAACTTTGATTCTTCTGTACAAGGCACACTGAAAATTCCTATAGAGTGGTACCAGCTCTTCAATGAAGAGCAAAAAAGACAAGGTGACTGTGATGATTTTACATTATGTGGCCTTTCCCAGAATGAGTGCAGTCCCTGATTTCCAGCTGGTGAGAATCACCATGGATAGCAGTTCCCAAATTATGGTCCTTTCTTCTTGGACATATGCACAGTAAGTTTACACCCAGCACAGAACAGTGTGGCAATTTAAATTTAAATGTGGTCAAATGAAAACCACATTTGTCCAGTCCCCTGAATGAGAAGAAACCAGTTGTAACATGGCAAAAAGATACACACGCATTTAATTTTGTTACAAAGTCCGCTGAATAGATTAGAAAAATCTTAATAGTGTTTGTATGTTACTTTTTTAAGAAAGAGAGAGAACTCAGAATTTTTCTCTTCACTTACAATTTTCCTAAAATCCACCAAGTGAGATAAAATATTAGGGATGGTCTATTTGGAATGAAAAACAAACAGAAAAAAAAGAAAATTAGCATAAAAAGCATAAAAAGCAAGGTTATTGTCAGTCCCTGAGTCTTTCCTGCCTCTGACTATAGCATCTGGATTTGTTAATGCAGATGACTCACATTGTTAAGTCTTTGTTAAATAACTAGATGATATTTTGGATTAATAAAATGGTCTTCCTAATTTTAATAACATTACTTTTTATATTTAAGCAAGAAGAAATAGATGTTTTAAACAATCCAGTCCTCATCACATGGTAGATTCTCAAGTCTGTCACTGAGTTTCATGGCTTAACAGGAGCAAGGACTACATGAATTAGTAAGCATTTCCAGGATCACACCCTAGACTAGTAGAATTTTGAGATCTTTTAGAGCTGCATATCTTGAAGTAGTTTACATCCAGGATATTAAAAAAAAAACCCCTTCTCTTAGGTTAGTTGAGCTTTTAGCTTATTTGAAGCAGGGGGCCAGCTGTGGGGGATGCTCTTCTAAAGAAATGCTTCGCCCTTGTAATGAGGATTTGACTGTGGCTTTGGCAATCAGACGTGTCGTGGCAGAGAGGATGTGAAAGTGAGGTACCCGAGCGGCAGTTGGTGGTGACGTCCTGTTTGCTGAGGACAGGAGCAAGCTCAGCGTGTCCATGGGGACTGCGTGCGTAACCGACAGCTACTGCACCCCTCAGGGGCGCAGCCTTCTCCTCCGCTGGCTCCCTGGGAACAAAGCCACGGCTGCCCCTTCTCCAGCTGATGTGTGGAGCAACTTCATCCAAGCTAACCTCTCAGAGTGAATCTAGAGATCACAGGCATTTCAGCTGCATCCTATGCAAGGAGCATCCCCACCTGAAACTCAGGCACGAATTGCAAGCTCACTTTCGCAGCTTACAGGCTCCATTGAGTCACTATGTAAGCAAGGATGATAGACCAGCAGCTGTAATACAAACCTGGGACTGGGACATGTACATATAGTTCAGCATATGCGTCATAAGTGTACATCCCATTGATGCAGAAATAGAAAGAATATAATAAATTAATAAAGAAATAAAAGATGGCAAACCCCACACTCGGACATTTTTACTACTCCAGGCCTGACATGTAAAGAATGGATAAACTCTTTACTGACATGTAACTGTCTCTGTATCACCATGACGAACATTTAGGGCCTAAATGGATGGAGTCCCTCCATACACCAAAAGTTGTGTTTATTGATGAGGTTACTACCACCTGCCAGCTGTTTATTGTCCCTCAGCTGGAATCCACTGTCTCCTCAGATCTGTTGGCTCACTTTATCCTAACCTTATTTAGACAAATGGGTCTGAGCTAATGCAGATAGTTTAAATAGTAAGTCTGGTAACTTGGGTTGTTTAATCTAGAAAGGGTTGGGCAATACATGAAGGAGAAATTGTACCAGCAGATGTGAGGAGCATTAATATCTGACAGGGTGATGCCGACAAAAAATGGGGACAGTAACTTTTTTTCACTGGCTCAGCTGGGTTTTGGAAAAGAGCACCTGTTTATAATCTTATGACATACATTTCTCTTGGCAGTAGTGTTGACTAAACAGACCCTATTATCTCCCTCTGCCACCAAACCTCCTCTTTGGTCAAACAGAAAGAAGTGGATAACGAGCTCGTGTGTTCTGCCCCTTCTCTTCCCCCTTCCTGTTATGCCAGCACTACTGTTTGGGCCGTTGGGTGAGTCAGTGCAAGGATCTGGATAAAAATAAGTTTTCTTTCTCCCCTCTTGGGTTGCTGGCATATCATGCATCTGTGCAGACCCTTGCATCAGCACCCCCAAGGTCCATACCAGGTGACTGTGGCAGTCACCTGGAGCTCCTGGAGCTGGCACTGCAGCTGAAAGAAGTGTTCATGCAGTCATGGCATTCCTCCCTTGTGTCTCTTTTTCTTGGTGGTGAAGTGGGAGCAACTGGACTTCTCAGTGTACAGGGGTGCTTTAAGAGTAAATGTATCAAAGCAACACCTCTCAAACTAGGAAGCTGCCCCCTTGAGAAGCACAAGATGTACCAAGTTGGGATGGAAAAGGCTCAGGATAATTGCATCTGACCTCTTCTACCTCTCATCTCCTTCACCCTCTTCGAGGCTTTGCAGCTCCTCATTTTCATCCCTGAGAGCATTCACTTTGTGTCCCTTGTGCAAAGGAGCTGAAGAAAATTGGTACTGGGGTGAACTTTGTTGGAACTTGGAGGGCAGGATTACAGTGTAAGTAGTATTTATGAGTGGTACAGCATGACTATACTTCAGGAGGCTAAGGCAGCTGCAAGTTGGGCTGCAGGAATTTGGGATTACCCAGCAAGCAGATGTGTATGCACATGTGAAAGGGTAGGGAATGAAGATAATGTGAGGGAAAGAGGGAATTACCGGCTATCACAGCAAAGGAAAAAGGTGGGTCTCCAGCTAAAAGACTCAGAGATGCTGTATTTGAGATCGTAAATGGTAAAATACTACAGAAATGGGTCAGAAGTAGAGTGCATCAGGCAAAATCATAATTTGGCACACTTACAAACATTCAGAATTACATATACACTATAGTCATAGAAAGGCAATTCAGTTTGCAAAGGAAGAATAGTGTGCCATCTTGTATTAAAATCCATGCATTTCTATCTGTACATAAAAATATCCTAAAGACAAATATTTTACTTGGTTAAGACATGGAGGCCACAGTAAGCTGTTTCTAGAAACAGCAATTGATAAATACCGTGATATATAAAATATAAGACTGTAGAGTGGAAAAAGTTTGGGAAAGAAAACTTAAGGCTTTTTATTTTTCTTGGAACATCCAGCGTGTTTACAGCTAAGGTACCAATCTTATTTATTTAATGAGAGTGAAAGCTATGTACTGTAAGTTTGACTGTTTTTTCAATGTTTCAGTCAAGCCGGCATGCTACAACTGACAATAGGAAGGACCTCCAAACAACGTGTAGCTAACAGCAAATATTTCTTTTGGTTTCCCATGTGTCTCTTGCACATCAGAAAAGATTTGTAAAAGGCAGGAGAACGGGAAAGAAACTTGGCAGAGAACTCTACTATTACAGATTCTTGTTTAAGTTTTCTGATTTATAAAAAATGTGACCATAAATTATTAATTCAAAGGAAGACCAGCCTTTTCCTAAGTTGCTCCAAAATGCAATGATGTTCTCAAACAATGACATGGGATCCAGCAATGTTAGTGTAATTCAGTTTAAAGGCTTAGATTTCACTGGTGGGTGAGGCCCAAAATCAACAATCCCTCCTATTACTGGCAAATGCAAGATTTTGTTTTGATTTAGAAAATTGGTTGGGCCCCTATCTCACCAAAGTGCAGACACAAGAGCTGTTTTTTCACAGAGGCCTCAGTCCACAGAAGCACTTAATCAGGGCTTAACTTTAAGGAAGCAAGTGATCTTATTGACTTCAATGAATGATTCGCATTTGTAAAATTGAGGTATTTAAACAGTCTGTTCAAGTGGTCTAAATCTATCATGTTGCATTTCCACAATAAAATCATGTATGACATTCCTGAGATGGAGATGGTGATGTTTGAAAGTCCTTTTGTTTACACATTGCCAGAAGAAATTGATTAAATTGCCCAAGATTAGTGGCTGCTAAAGATTGGATTTTAATTAAATGGTACAATGTGTCACTCTCTACATGGTTTAGGCCATGATCTGTTTGCATAAACCACATTTTTTTCAAAGTTCATTTTGACCAGCTAAAATAAAATTTTTACACTTACCTATAGGCTTTACACCTAAAAGATTCTGGCTTGTCAGCTGGACATCTATGGCAATAGTTTACTTTTTACATTTGTGACTGAATTGTAAATATTACATAATAAAGAAAACACTACTATGTTATATTTATATGTTGACCACATAAAGCATCTTTTAAAGAAAAATTCCATTACTATGGTTCCAAATACAAGGCTAAAGCAGCCCTGAGCTGGCTGCCTACTTTTCTGCGATCTGATTTATGCCTTATTGAAATAAATTAAAAGATTTGCACTGACTTCGGAATGATTTCGATTGGATGTTTAACTAGTAATAGAAGTGATAATTTAATAAAAGCCCACATACTTTTCTCTTTTTTTCTCATTAAATCTAATGCAAATCTAAAAGAAGGAAATTGAGAATTACAGTGAATTTGACAACACTTTCATTAAATTGCACAGTGGATTTAACCATAAAGCACAACAAGATCCCAATGAAAAGCTTCTTCTTTTGTACGCAGGGATTTTTCAGACTCCTGTGTGTACCCATGTCAAATCCAACGGGCTCTTGAACCTCTGACTGGATTTTTACCTCACCGAAAAAAATTTAAATATTTCTCCCAATACCCCTAACATAACATCTCGGAGCTATTACAATATTGGTTTGTTTTCTCCCTCTCTCTTCAGTGATACTCTTTGTAAGACTTGGAAGGCCAAACGGAAGGATGGCTGCTGTACTGCTGGGAAAGGCACCTAACTTTCACAGGGCTGAGCTACAGACAGGTGGCCTAAGGGGTCTGTATAAATGTTGTAGCCAATGGTGTAAACAAATTACCAACAGTAAGTTTAGAAAATTATGTTGTTTATTTTGAAGAGGGATCCTAGAGCACCAGAGTTTATAATTTATCAGGAAAAAATCAAGAGAAAGAAACCACACTTGGACGGCATTGGTTTATAGAAAATAATTAAATTGAAGGAACAATGAAAATAGAACTAAAGTCGAAACTGCGCACTTGCGATATCAAATATCAACGCAATCACTTTGCAGCAGATAATATGCATGGCAATTAGAGCTTTTTTACATTATATTATAATAAATTCATAATTCATGCATACAATGAGAGCTTTTGGAAAGGAGCATTTGAATTTAACAAACACTACCACTCATCATCTGAGCAAAGATGGCAAAAGGAATTTCAACATTATTTGCGATCTAGAAAATTGAACCATCGTTGTTGCTTTGTGTTGTGCTTCCCTTGCACAGACTGCAGTGCCTTCTGTCTGCTTTAGGGTGTGGCATCTGCCATTGGGGAGGAAAAACTGGCATGTGTTGCCTTTTATAGCAGACTGATTTCATTGTGCTGAGGGCCTCAATTTTATAGCCTCTTAGTTCCAATCTTGTAGCCGAGTTGCTGAAACAAATGGGAGGAAAAGGAGTTAGTGGTACGAACTCTTCAGTTTAAAGCCTCATCCTTTTTTTTCCCTTTTCCCAGGGAAAAAATTTCCAAGTAAATCTGCGTTAAACTTTTGCAGGTTATTTTCCTGATTGGAAGGAGTTGCGGAGTGTGTCAGGAAGTATTGCAATCTGCAGCCCAGGCACTATCAGTACATTTTAGCAGACCATCAATATATGTATTTTTGCTCAAATATAAATGCCTCAAAGTATAGGTGTGTAATTGATTTTATATTTTATGTTAGAGTACACATGTAAAGAAATACACACAAGGAGACATCTATATTTTTATTTGCATATGAAAGACTTTAAAAATCAACTTAGGTGGTTTAATGTGTATAATTAGCGTGCATTTGAATATAGAAAAGAAGAAAATCCAGGAGATAATGTCAAAAAGGCTCACTAACAAAGATGTAGTATTCTCTTGGCAAAAGCTGATGAATGATTTGGCATGAATTCATCTTACGGTTCTCTTATTCTCTCTCCTACAAAGATGATATATCCCTTTCTAGCAGTTTGCATAGAATTGCAATTTGTTGTTGTTACAGACTGTAATGACCCTTGGGTACGCACCTGATTCCCCCCACTAGAATTACTCACCATTTTTTTCCCGCTCTGTGTTTATATATGTGTAGCTACATAACATTTTTGAACTTGCAAAGGGTACCAAAAAAACCCCCACAAAACCACCAACCAACCAAAAAAACCCAAACCCCCCAAAAACCCAATTGTAAAACAGAAGTATTAGCAAGATGTACTTCACGAGCACTCAGACTTTTCAAAACTAACTCCATAATGCAGATCATAATATTTCTGACTTTTCAGACAGAACTAAAATTAATAGACACTAGAATCACACTGCTCATACATTTATCAATAATCTTTGCATGTAACTCAACATTAGAGCATGAAGCTTCTGCTCTTTAATGTTTTCACAGTGAATTCAAAAAAGCCTACCTACTCGTGACAACATCTTTCTTGATATGCTGTTTTTCTCTACCATTATGATTGAATCTCTTATTTATCCATTTTGAAATTTGAAAACGTGCTTACCTTTAACAGAGCGTATAAATATATTAATTTAAAACATTGTGGTTTAGACCCTTGCTGTAGTGAAAACATTCGCTAATATCCCAGTTTGCTGTATTCATAGCCAAGTATTTGATCTCCCAAATGCTTTCATTAGTTGAACGTAATGTGTGACCATTACCTTTTGTTATACTAGGGTATCACTTGTATTAAGATAGTTATAAAAAAAGCTTCAAACCGTTCTGGTTCAAAAATGTAGGTCAGCAGCAGCTTTCTATTTGGAGCAAGTGTTACTCAGATTACATATTTTGGGGTTTGTGCTACTACGTTTTCATGAGTGTCTTGTGCATACTGGAAATTATATTGTTTGGGGAAACAATTATGAGACCGAAAATGTCTCTTGCTCTTTGATCAACTCCTGTTGAACTGCAAATAAGTACACAGAACATATTGAAAACGGCCCTATATATAAAAGCATCATCAGTGCAAATGACCGTTAGAATTTGGAGACAGCTGGACAATGTGGACAACTGCAAAGATGCTACCGCTGCAGAATTTTAGGTTAAATTTTATAACCGTCTGCACATACAATATAGATCTTCAGGGGGCGGGTGGCTAGGGGGAAAAAAAAATCCAAAAGAAGTCTTAATTTCTCCGTCACACGAACAAACGTGTCCCTGNCAGCGGCGTTCGGCGGCCCGGGGCGCCCGTCGGACCCCTCGCTCGGAGCAGCCCCCGCGGGTTCGGTGCTCCGCGCAGGCCGCGACCCCCGGCGCGCACACGGGCGGGACCCCGCTGGGAGCAGGGGGACCCGCGGGGGCCGCGCCCCCCCGTCCCGCCGCGCTGCCGGGANATGACCCTTGGGTACGCACCTGATTCCCCCCACTAGAATTACTCACCATTTTTTTCCCGCTCTGTGTTTATATATGTGTAGCTACATAACATTTTTGAACTTGCAAAGGGTACCAAAAAAACCCCCACAAAACCACCAACCAACCAAAAAAACCCAAACCCCCCAAAAACCCAATTGTAAAACAGAAGTATTAGCAAGATGTACTTCACGAGCACTCAGACTTTTCAAAACTAACTCCATAATGCAGATCATAATATTTCTGACTTTTCAGACAGAACTAAAATTAATAGACACTAGAATCACACTGCTCATACATTTATCAATAATCTTTGCATGTAACTCAACATTAGAGCATGAAGCTTCTGCTCTTTAATGTTTTCACAGTGAATTCAAAAAAGCCTACCTACTCGTGACAACATCTTTCTTGATATGCTGTTTTTCTCTACCATTATGATTGAATCTCTTATTTATCCATTTTGAAATTTGAAAACGTGCTTACCTTTAACAGAGCGTATAAATATATTAATTTAAAACATTGTGGTTTAGACCCTTGCTGTAGTGAAAACATTCGCTAATATCCCAGTTTGCTGTATTCATAGCCAAGTATTTGATCTCCCAAATGCTTTCATTAGTTGAACGTAATGTGTGACCATTACCTTTTGTTATACTAGGGTATCACTTGTATTAAGATAGTTATAAAAAAAGCTTCAAACCGTTCTGGTTCAAAAATGTAGGTCAGCAGCAGCTTTCTATTTGGAGCAAGTGTTACTCAGATTACATATTTTGGGGTTTGTGCTACTACGTTTTCATGAGTGTCTTGTGCATACTGGAAATTATATTGTTTGGGGAAACAATTATGAGACCGAAAATGTCTCTTGCTCTTTGATCAACTCCTGTTGAACTGCAAATAAGTACACAGAACATATTGAAAACGGCCCTATATATAAAAGCATCATCAGTGCAAATGACCGTTAGAATTTGGAGACAGCTGGACAATGTGGACAACTGCAAAGATGCTACCGCTGCAGAATTTTAGGTTAAATTTTATAACCGTCTGCACATACAATATAGATCTTCAGGGGGCGGGTGGCTAGGGGGAAAAAAAAATCCAAAAGAAGTCTTAATTTCTCCGTCACACGAACAAACGTGTCCCTGCCCTCGGAACACGAGGCGGCTGCTGAGCACGGAACACGGGGCTGGGGGGGCAGCGTGCGGCCCCCGAAAGTTTGCCCGATCCATCTGCACCGGCACAGCTGGAGCGCATGGCGGCCCCTCGCCTCCCTCCCGCCGAACCGGCCCGCGCGGGGCAGCGCCGCCGGCGGCACCCTCGGCCCCGCAGCACCGGGGACAGTCCCGCTCCCCTCCCCGCCCCGCCCCAGCGGCGTTCGGCGGCCCGGGGCGCCCGTCGGACCCCTCGCTCGGAGCAGCCCCCGCGGGTTCGGTGCTCCGCGCAGGCCGCGACCCCCGGCGCGCACACGGGCGGGACCCCGCTGGGAGCAGGGGGACCCGCGGGGGCCGCGCCCCCCCGTCCCGCCGCGCTGCCGGGAGAGCAGGGAGGGGAGCGGGAGCCCGAGCAAGTCCAGCGTGGAGTCCAGTCCGCGTTTTGCGGGTGCGCGGGAGCGATCGGGGCGGAGGGGGCGATGGCTGCCGGCGCTGGCTCGCTCGTTCGCTCATGCCATGCTGGGCCAGCGCGGCTCCGGCAGACGTGTGTTTACCCATATCCGGGTTAGGGAGGAAAGGAGGAGAAAAAAAAAAGTTTCATTTAAACCTGAACAAAAAAACTTTCAACATGAAATCACACAGCGGGAACGGGCACGGACCGTAAGGCGTTCTTACCATTTCTAACCTCAACCACGGACTCGGGGAGGGAAACCGCTGTAACTCGGTGCGTGCGGAGCGGTCCGCAGGGGATACTCTGGGCTCAGTCAAGTCCCTGCCCCGGCCGCTTCTCCTTCTGCCCCTCTCCTCTCCTTCCCCCCACCCCTCTGCTCGCCTCTCATTTTTGAGAGTGGGAGTCGAGTTTTTTTGTTTTGTTTAGTTTTTCAATTTTGGGGGTTATAAGAAAATTTTTTTTGGTAGTTACTAGTATCATCACCAATTTCTCCGGACTCGCAATGTTGCGATGATCATGGCCGCGCAAGTCGCAGCGGCTCCGGCGGGTGCGAACAACAGCAAGGGCAAAGCCCCGAGCCTGCCGGGCGGCCTGGGCCCAGAGCGAGGCCCGGGGGGGGCCGGGGCTCCCGGGCCGGGCCCCGCGCTGGGGGTCGGCGAGGGGAGTCCGGCCGGCGGTGGCAGCGTGAATAATTTAGATCACCATCTCCACCACCACCACCGCAGCGAGCCGCCGAACATGGCCAATAACGCGGCTCCCGCAGCCGCTACCGGTAACAACAACAACGCCAGCGGCGGCGGTGGCGGCTCCTCCTCGGAGCCGGCTCTGAAGGAAGGTGGAAGCTCCTCGGCGTTATCTTCATCTTCTTCGTCTTCTTCCTCCTCCTCCTCCTCCTCCTCCAACCCGGGCTCGGCTATGGAGACGGGGCTGCTCCCCAACCACAAGCTGAAGAGCGTCGGAGGCGATCACCCCGCCGCGCCGCCCCACCACCACCATGCCCACCACCCGCATCACCATGCCCACCACCACCATGCCCACCACCCGCACCACCACCACCATGCACTACAGCAGCAGCTAAATCAATTCCCGCCGCCGCCGCCGCAGCAGCAGCCGCCTCAGCACCACCC
>VZTF01007976.1:743912-908477 GCA_013397755.1 Cnemophilus loriae | reverse complement strand
GGGGGGAAAAAAAAAAAAAAGAGGGAAAAGTCCTGGGCGTCAGCGAAGGGGCCGGGGCACTGGGGCAGGCCGCCGCCCCCGCTCCCTTCCGTACTCTTCTGCCCCAGTCCCGGTAACTCCGGCGATCGATCGACGGATGGATCCGATCGATAGACAGGCGCGATGATCGCGGGGCGGCGGGTGCGGCGCAGCGCCTTTCCGGGGCGGCGCGGCGCGGTGCGGGAAGGAATGCCGGCTGCCGGGCGCGACCCTTGGAGGAGCGTCCGGGGCTCCTCNACCCTTGGAGGAGCGTCCGGGTCTCCTCCGCCCGCCAGGTTGGGAATTTGAATTGTGGAGGTAAACTGGCTGCAACCGTCTCCCGACAGCTGCCTCCGAGTTGACATCTAATCTGCCATCTGATTGGCTCCGCGCGCGCCATTGGGCACCTCGCGCCGCTGATGTAAATAGAGGCGCTGGAGCGGCGCAGGCACAGCAGCCCCCGCCGCAAACACCGCCGGCACCGGGGGGCACCGGGGCACCGCCAGCGCCGGGCGGGCACCTTCCCCCCGCCCCCCTGGCCTGCCCGCACGGCGTGCTGCTCCCGGGCACCGAGTGATTGATTTATCTGTCTGCTTCTCTATGTTTACTTACTTATTTTAGATTTTTAATTCCGCGCTAATTAGAGGCGGTAGGGAAAGTACCTCGTAATAACAGTGCTTTTGGACGAGGGTTCGGGTTTTCGGGTCGCGCTCACGCCTTCTTCTAAAAAAACCCTAACAGACCTAAACATTTTGTAATGTTGCGGATTACGGATGTTATGCGAGGGATTGGATTTTTATTAAAAAAAAGAATCCGAATATTAGTTTCGTTGCATTTCTGTTAGCTCGATGCCTAACCTGTGCATGCCTCTTAAAAGTACCCTGTTTGCATGTGAGCTGCTGTAGGTGAGAAAATGCCGTGTATTGTACAAAGAAGGGAAGAAGGAACCGCTCTGCCAGAGGTTGTGTTTGTTTCAGCTCTGCAACAAATCCAGATATTCGGGAGAAAACGTGCTTTTGGATTTGAATTGTGGTTAGAATACTTCAAGAAGCATCGGGAGTTGTTGATCTCATTATTTTTCTACACAAATGTGAGATTAGGCTTGAATTCTCAGTAGGAAAGTGAACTATGTTAAATGGAATAGTGCATTAGAATTTTATGGGTTTCTTTTCCCTTCAACAAGATCTTTCTATTAAGAACTGTTAAATCTTTTAACAGCTTTTAACAGCAAGGTCTGACAGGAACAAATGCAGGTGTATGCTTTGGGGTCCTCCAACGGCTGGATCTTTCCGTAAAGTGCTGAATACAATCTGGAGAAATCACCGCTTAATCTTGCAAATGGTGTATTAATCCTGAAAAAAAAAAGTAGAAACCCTAGATGGGCTCTGTGTGTGTTTGTCTACTTCCAACAGACCATTCCTGTTATGTTTTCAGTTTTTATTCTGTCTTCCTTTCTGTTTCATCCAAGGAAATAAGATTTTTGTGTGTGTGTGTTAATTTTTACCTTTTTTAAAATTTTCCATGGTAAAAGGGTCACTGGAAGCCATAATGTAATGAGGCCTCGTATGCATAACCTTTCATAATTACTCTAAAAATATTTGCATCCTTTCCTCTTAAACAGGTAGTTCAGAAATTATGGCTTTAAAAGCTAGGAGAACCGTTGTCAGACATCGTACATGCTGGTTCAGGGTGCTGTTTCTTCATGGCAGAATTGTTTAAAGTGTTTTATTTTTATTGGAGGAGTGAGAGTAAATCCATTTATGTCCTCAGTATGACCCTTAGAAATACTTCCTTATATTTATGGGTTTATGTCCTCTCTTACAGATTTCTTTTTTCTTTCTTTCTTTTTTCTTTCTTTTTTTTTCTTTTTTTTTTTTTCCCGTAAGGATTGATGTGCAGCTTAGAAAGAATAGTCTGGCAAGAGCACAATTTCTTTGATTATTTTAAAAATTATTTTTATTTTTTCCTCAAGATAATTGTCATAAAGGCAGGACATCGTTGTTTTTTATATTACGATTTTTCAGTTTAACCAGTAAGTGCGATAAAAAATTTTCTTAGTTTTTAAATTAATATTTTTTGATATATAAAATGGGTTATGTCAAAAAATAGTTACCATTAGCTTGCAGAACACAATTGGTTTTGTACTTCGTTATTTATTTTTAATTCCCACATATAAATCTCCCTGTATGTTGTATCGTTAAGGAGAGAAATTGATTGCTTTTTGAAAGAGAAAACTGGAATATTTAGTCCAGCATTTGAACAGAAAGCTTCTCTTTATTTTTTTTAATAATCGTCTGTGTGTGCTCTCGATACGTGTATACACACGTTAGAATATGCTCACTTGTCATGTGTCTTTACAAAGCAGATGTTGATTGGTCCCTAAGCCTATAAGGAACTATTGTCCTGTGAGCAGAGAAAAAGGACCGACTGTAGGCTACAACATCTGAGATGCTTGTTCAGAAGATTCTTGCCTCAGCATGGGTAATTTTTGTAATATGCAGAACTGTGGCATCCTGCTCCGAACTGAGTTCTGTATTTGCCCAACCTATTCAATTATTTAAGAAAATTCTGCTTGCATTTAATTTAATCACCTTACCCAGCTGAGAGATGTAATGGAAGCTTGCAAAAGAGGCCTCCTGTTTCTGAAGAAACGCACGTTTTCGAAGCAGATGGATTTTGCTCACACAGATACATTGATTTGGTGATGGGGAACTTGTGTGATGCTAGCACAGTACCTTGTCATTCAGGTCTTTTGATTATTGATTAATCCTTGACAGCGTACAGATATTTAGAGTCCTGAGGCTCCTTTTGTTCTTCACTTCTGATTTGCGCTGCAGTAGTTTAACACATTAGCTGGCCTCTCAGTGTGTGCTTTATATACGTCTTTGTCTTTTGTGCATGTGTGTAGGATTTAGAAACACCTACACAGAAGGAGAGAACCTGAGCCTTTTCAGGAGTACCTGTATACCATAAGATACAGAGCAATTGTTAAAAAAAAAAAATTTGTTAAGCTGCTCTGACTTTGTGTATGTATCGTTTGTTTCGTAGCAGAGAAACTCTGAATATGCCTGATTTTGCAGCTCTTTTTATGCCAAATAGATTGCCCGTATTGAGAGTTCTGGCTAAGCCAAGGCTGCAGAATCATGTCCTGTGCCTAAAGGCCATTAAACAGCTGTTAGTGTGGTGAATAGATTCTTGATGTCTCAATGGGAGAATAAAATATATTTTTCCCTGTGCAGTTTCAAATAAACAGTTTAGTATTCACATAGCTTCTATTTAGAAGTAGCAAATAGCAATATTCACAGTTAGTAGCATCTATATATATATTACGACCATATATTTGACACTTTGTGGTTTGGTGTTCAGTTATTGGTTTCTGTAGTAGCGCTTATGCCTACACATGGAACAGCAGAACCCTGTGTACGAGATACAATAAAGAAAGAGAGATGCAAACCTGCCTACTCTATTACTGCTTCCATAATGTAAGGATTCTTCAACTAAGCAGTCGATTACTGCCTTTTTGGCATTCTGATCTGAATCTCGGGGGATGAAAACTAAGGCGTTTAATGCATTGCTAAATTTTCTAGTTAAATATGTAAAATAACATTTTTGAAATTACTAAGCATGGTCTGTTTGGTGATGCTTGTTCATTCTGAAATAGTATCTGAGTTAAAACTAGATTAAATTCGTGCAATGAAAACAAGTTTGATTTGCTACTATAGATCTTTCTTACTTTTGTGCCTCAAATACTGTTACAGGTATTTTGACATTCTAATTGTTAACGTGAGAATGTCAGGAGTTATTTACTCTCATGTCCCTAAGATTGTACCTGAGCCCTAACCAGTTATATCTTTCAGTACTTCTTCAAAATGTGCCATTTATCGGGAGGCTTTGAAGATTCTCTGTGGATATGTAAAGCAGTGTTGCCACACTCACTGTTCCTGTATGCTCAAGGCTGCAGAATTTCAGTAGCATGTGTTTGTGGTAGGCTAGCTTGCTAGAATATATTCTAGAGTTGTGATTATTAAGGTACTTGGGAAAAAAACTTTTTTCTTTCAATTTTGGGGCTATTTACATAGTGTTAAATATATGTTTTGGTACGATTGAATGAGGACTTTAATTAAACTTAAATTAAAAGTATACCTTAGTGGTTTCCAAATTTGTTTTGAAAACTAGTAAGAGAAAAGTGCTGCTAAGCGGTGTTGTTTTTCTATGGCTTGGTGCTTAGAGAAGCAAATAAATGTAGTGCACAAAAATCCTATGGAGCCAATCGTATTAGAGTAAAATGGAAGTCTTACCTGTTAATAAATTTAAAATTATTTTTTAGTAGACCTGAAGGGTTTCTGTACATCTGATGTATGTTTTGGCATTCAGATCATAATGTTACCCTTTTACTTTTTCTGTTCCCCAGTTCATACCTGTTCATGCTCAGTTTCACACACAAATGCTGCTGTGCTGGCAGAGTGCTGCAGTGTTCGTGTTGCAGGTGGGCCGGACGATTTCTGTTGTACTTCCAGTTCTGAGAGTGTGGCGTCCAGTGATGCACCAGGAAAACATCAGCTCCAAAAAAGCCAAACCCATCCAGGGTGGTGTTCCACCTTCCACTGCAGTCGAGGAATCCTCAGGGATGAATGTATCTTAAGATACCTATGTGAATCTGTGAACAGTGGGGACAGTAGATGGCTAATTTGTACAGGATTGATTTTTAACTACGTTTATCTTCTCAGTAACAATATTCCAAGTACATTTGATCTTTACACTATTTTTCTAGAGTGCCTTGGACTGGAGTAAAAAATAATTCTTCCTGTTGTACAGGGTGGGGAAACTGAGGCACATAACATCCCCTTTGCTTCAGACAGGCACCCCTGAGGACAGAGGTCTTTTGGAAATAGCCTGGGTCTTGGTGCTGTAAACTCTAGCTTTTGAATAAATCCAGTCTTATTGTGAACACATTCTGTTGTGGGAGAAGGTGAGTTTTACTGGCATCTATTCAGTGAATGAGAAGACAAATAACTGAGTGAAGCAAGGGATTTGTCTGCTGTATCAGTACAGTCACCTTAAACTAAAGGCACCGTAATCCAAAATTTCAGTATTCCTTGCACTGTTTTATCATTGCATATGCAATATCATCTGTATAAAGACAATAGATTTCTCATAGAAATTAAACCTTGAGGAAAACTGAGTTGAACAAGTGCCCAGGACCTTAACAAGTGTTGTGGAACTTGTCTTTTGATGAGTATTCTGCACAGAGCACCAGTATATGCTGAGGTGGGGTGCATATGGGGGTGCATGCATAGACTTCCTTACCACCAAGTCCCGTTGTTTTATCTGGCAGATACATTGTCTTCAGTTTTGAAGTGAACGGATTTGATGCAGAAATTGCAATTGCTGTGTCTTGTTTAAAGATTGCTTTTCATATGGGAATTGTTCTTACTGCAAATACGAAGTACCTTTTAGCAAACTTTGTATTCCCAGTGTAGGATGCTTATGTTATCTGAAGGTGCCTGGTTGTTTTGGAAATTGTGAAATCTAAGGTCATTGTTCTCGTGCTTTTATTAAAATTTTTTATTTATGTTTATTAAAACTAACGTGAAATCTGTATAAAAGTTTTTGGCAGGCATGATTTGAAAGGGTGTTGATATATTGTGCATTTATATTCCATGTATAGTAGAAATGTTAGTTTCCCTATAAACTTAACAAGTTTATGAAGCGGCTGAATTTCTGAATTGGCCAATTTGTGGATATCAAACAGTCTGATGGTTCTGCAGCATGTATAAGGAATTGCTTTCAGTACAGACCTATCAGTGTGTGATCTACTTTCATATTACTTTTTGCATTTGAGTCATGGTGGGTTAGTAACTACATCAGAAGGACTAAGCATGTGTAGAAGTATGTAATCTATTTATTAGTCTATTTTCTCCAGTTTTAAGAGCTATTAGTTAATCTTTTGCACCTGAACATGCATAATTGCTGAATGATGTGCCGCCTTTAAGAATCCACTGCTGTGCTCTGTCTTCCCCCTATGTTGTAGGGTTCTCATATTTGAAAAAATACTGAATTTAGGTTTGTGATGTGGTAATTGTTTATGAAGAAATCCATCTGAGTGATAGGCCCTCTGACACTTCCAACTGTAAGCCTGCATCACTGATCTCCCCTGCTACCCACATCAGTCTCTTTCTGACCGTTGGAGGGTGGGGAAAGAGTATTCTCCTAATATTTTTTTACCTTTTTTTTAAATAAAGAAAGTAGATGTACACGGGATTTGTGTTGCTAAAAAAAGTATAAACATGAAAATGGGTAAAACCCTTGATGTATAAATTCCTCTTTTTTTTTTTTAAAGTGTAGTTAGTCGTGTTACTATTAGGGTCTTGCAAGCTTCTACTTCAATTTTTTATACTTACGAGGGTTTTTGGGTGGTTTTTTTTGTTTTTGTTTTTTGTTTGGTATTTTAGGTATCTGCTTACTTGAAAGATAAGTCTTAGGTAGCAGGGCTGTCTCTTGGATGTGATTCTGCCAAGTTAGTGAATCAATTTATTTCCCCTTTAAAGACCACGTGACTGGGTTCACTGTGAAGTTCTGTTGTTGTAGCTACATAGTTAGATTGAGGGAATTAATTGCATCCTTGACTAATAGTTGTTGTGGCAAACCCCTTTGCATTTAGCTTACCATTGGGGTGGTAGTGTGTCTTCACTGCCAAAATAACAGCCTTTATAAAAAGCCTCTCCTGAGGGCTTTGCAGGTATGGCTGTTGAGGTGTCTTGCTGAGTTTTTCGGAAGGTAGATAGTTCCACAACAGGGCAAAGAGGTCTGTGCTGCTTGGCAAAGAGAGGGCTGCCCTGGTTGTAGCAGTCCCTGGTACAGCTGTTTTTCACAGAAGGACCTGGAGTATGGTTGTTCTTTGTTTGTTCGAGTAAAGAAAAGAAATCGGTTCAGAAAATCCCAAAAGGCAGGATCCTGTTCTAAAATATAATTGTAGTCATGTGTGCTGTTTCCAGTGTGGACATGGCTTAAGTCACAGATTGATTGAAGTGGAATAGTACCTTCTTTAGACAAGCAGTGAATTCAGCCATGGTTAGTAAATTATGTGACTTCAGGAAAATGGTATTAGTAGAGGATTGGTGCAGGAATTTTTGGTATCTCTCAGCTGGCTGCATGAGCTAAAGGTAGCTGGTTTCACTGACTGATACCTCAGTTTCCCTGTGTTAAAATAAGGATAATATTTACCTTATTTAATCATTTGAGTTTGATGTGCAGTTTTAATTACAGAGTAATGCAGAATAAATAGGCAGCTTAAATACTTGTTACGTGTGAAGGTATCCAGTCTGCACTGTGCCTTCGTCTATTTGGATGGGATCTGAGACTTGGTGTTCCCAGCATTGATCATGTTATTTGGTTAGCTTGTCAGACTTACTTGTTTGTAAGCAAGATACTGAAACATCATCTCTGAAAATTTCTTTTGAAAGCACAAGGACAGGATTTGTAGTTCTTAAATTTTATTCTTTTTAAGTTAAAAATAAAGATAAGGAGGTTTGTTTTGACAGCGTCAAAGGAATATGCTGGTTTGTTTGCAGCCTTTGATTTGGATGGAATTATGGAGTTCTGTATTTTTTTTTGTGTAGCAATTTATGTGGTGAATATTTTGGATTTTCTGTTTATATGAAATGGTAGTATTGATGTCTTATTTTCAGGCATCATTTATGGAAAATAATTGTGCTTTTGTGAATTTTTTTTCTTCAATTCAATGTTTCTTAGTTGGTTGAAATTCCCAAGTGAAGAAAAGTAATAAGCATGTTCTTTAGAGCTGTTGCTGTTTTAAGTTTATGGTTGGTCATAGAGGCTATTTAAAGAAATATTTTTGGAAAAATAGAGGTAGGTACATTCGAGGCTGTTTTAGCTGCATACCAGCAGTAGCAAAATAATTTTACTTGGCAGTTTTACTTATATTTGAAAGTCCTTCCTTCCTATAGACAGAAAGGTCGACTTCTGTGGTGCGGATAGGTACCTTCTTGTGCCCGGCACGTGGTGGCCGTGGAACGTGCCGGGGATATGTGGGTGCTTTTGGCTGCTTTACCGAAGCTGTGCCTGACTGAGGCGGGACACAGGGACGGGCAAGGGGGGCACGGAGGCAGGGGGGCCGGCGGGGTCCCGGGCCGGTGACAGCGTCTGTGCAAGTTGCACACACGAAGCGAACTAGTTCGCTCGTGTGCCGTCACATGATCAAAATATTTTCCCCTTTGCCGCTGCCAGAAGCTATCTATTGCTTTTCAACAGCCTCGCCGCTCGGGCAGCGGGCCAGGCGCTCCTCCCGGCCGGCGGGATGCCCCGGCCCTCGCCGGTGGGACCGGCAAGTGTGGGCAACGTGTTTGTGTCCAGCAGTGGCCCTCGGCTCTGCGTCCCTTAGCTGCCTTGGAAAGAAGGTTTTCTCTGCCTTCACGTCTAAGAAGCAACACTGTGTGGAGTATTTCTAGCATTTTAAGTGACACTTATTTTGCATTTATAATTATTGCTAATAAAGAGATACTGCATTTGTTTGTCTTGTATGTTACATTTTGGTTTACAGTATATATATTTTTTCTTTTAAATCCCGAAGCTAACACACATCTCTTGTGATAGCCCCCCTGCTTCCAGTCTGGCACAGAGCCGGTTTTCCTACTAACAAACTGTAGGAGCTACTAATTCAGCAACATTTCTGAGATTTTTAACTTTCTGCAGAATGCTCTTTTTGTTGTTGAACATGTGGTATGCAAATACAAGGGGAAATAGTGCTATGGAGTATTTTGTTGTGGGTTTTCTTAAGTATTAAAAACACATTTTGCTTTTCTAATAAACCCCATAACCAGACCTTTTAATGTTTTGATATAAATAGCAATTACACTAACTGAGATCAAACCACAACTGAAAAAAAACCCATTTAAAATCATTCAGAAGAAAATTTCCCAACTTAATTGAGCTTTTCCTTTAAAGAGGAGGTGCCGCTGATAGGGCAGCAGCATCTGAAACAAAATGTCTCACGTTTTAGAACTGTGTTCTTGAAGTGGTCAAGGTGTTGGAGTAGAGGCCCATACTTAAAGATTTTTCCAAGAATTAGCTAGGAATCTAAAAGCTACTTCAGTCTAAGATGTTGAGAGCTTTATGGGTGATTGCTGATGGCAATCAGAACATTTTCTCGATTAATTGAGACACTTGAAAAGTTTTAGATTTAGGTACATGGACTGGTTGTTTCATATATTGGGACATTTAGGGATTTGGTTGTTCACAGGAGACTTGCTAAATGCAGCTGTTTGAACAAGCAGTGGAGAGGGATTCTCTGTCCCAGGAAGACTTTGCATAGCCACACATTCCTCCTTTTAGTTCTTCAGCTCATTTCAATAATAATAGTAACAATAACAATGCGCTTTCTTATTACAGAGGAAGGTTGAGGAGGGCCTGAGTGAGCTGTTACTTTGCTGGAGTGTGGTTGACAGAATGGTGGATGCAGTCTTTTACTTTTTTTGCAGATACTAATGTTGTTATGTGTCAACTCTGTTGTGTGATGTGGTTACTCAACACTCTTCCTCTGCATTTTCCCCTTCAGTGAGTGAGAGATTTATTTGTGGGTTATTTGCATCTGTTTAATTTCTTTTCTTCCTGAAGTCATAGTACTTTGTTTTATCCAAATGTTGTAATCTCTTTTTGCTGCTTTGTCTTGTGATGCTTTTTTTTCTTTCTTAAAATGTCTTTCTCACTTTCCAAATCATTGGAGTGATGGAAAAGTCATCCTTACTGTCTTCTGCAATTGTAACGGTTGTGCAAGAGTGATTAGCGTGACTGTATAGCCACCGAGAAAATAGTTTTTGAGTGATCCAGGTACCCATCCATCTCTCTGACTTGTATTTCCTCCATCCCTCTAACTTGTATTTGCTGCTCTGTCCTCCAAGTTGACAAAAGTTGTTGGGCAAAGAGTGGCAGCAGGGAAAGTGTCTTCTTCACTGGCCAGCTTCCTGTGGAGGCTCTCCTAGTAACTAGAGATCAAGTTGCATTTAAGAAAAAGAAAAAAGAAGCCGCTAAAAAACCAACCAAGCAAGCCTCCAACACCTGGCAAGACTTGACAGTATAATAGTAAAAATTGTACGAGTAGTTATCTATGGGTGATGGTGCTGGTATTTTTGTTTTGGGTTCGTCTATTGGTGATCTTCTAAGCAATAGCAGACTTAAAAGAAAGGAGGGAAACAAAGGAGACAAAACCAAGCTGAAATGTGAACGTAGACGTGCATAGTTTCTTTACATTTCACCTGGCGTGGCAGGTGTGATTAAAAAAAATATATATTTGCCCGAAAGATATTTGAAAAGATGTCTGCCTGAAAATTCAAGTGTGGTGTTGCTGTGCGTGTGGAAAGTGTAGAAAAGACTGGAACTGAGAAGAGGGAACACTTTGCATGTAATTGTCTATGTAAAGTAGTGATGTGGTGTGCTAGATATGTTCTATGCAATTTTATAGTACTTGATACTTAATTTCCTTTCCTTTTAATTCTCCTCAGAAGGTTGGGGGTGTAGAGTGCTGCCAGAGATGGTTGGTTGTTATTCCACAGTGTCATATTTTATTTGAGGGAACGTATCTTATGAAGATGGTGAATGAAGCCTGTTTAAAAAGTGAGTTAAGGTTCCATTGTTCTAGGAGAATACCTTAATAATTCAAGAAAGAACTGAGGCCGGTTTCTTCCTGTGTGATAGTTTCCAGGTTCTATTGCTTTGCCTCTAAGAAGACCTAGATGTTTATTTGCAACAATCTTGTTGCCTGAAAGGAAACCCCACAGTGTCTGATTTACCCTCTATGTTTCTTTACTCTTGCTTTTTAACATTCAGTTTAAGTTCTTCCTTTGCTTGTGTCTGACATCTTCCTTGAAGAGATGGAGGAAGAAAGTGGGTGCTTTTTCTTAAAGGCTGCAGCTAGCCATGGCATCATAATGGAAGGTTCAAACAATTATGATTTCTGATGACGTTTTTACTTTCTTGAAATTCTTGATCTTGCATATGGTTGTCTGTCTTACTCGTGCAAGTTGTCTCAGCTAGTGTGCCATAAGTAGGAAGAAATGTAGTTTTCCTTTCCAGAAGTGGATTTATACATATCCAAAGAGACAATGAACATGAGGGGGATTTTTTCCAATTTCTATTTTTTTCCCAAGCTTTTGACACTGAGCATTCAGTAGCATGTTTTGTTTGTCATTTTTAGATTAATACTTGGGAATAAGCAGCAAATATTTTTTTAAATTGAGTTCAGTCTATATACATTGATCAGAAGATCCATGTGGGTATTCCTCAGCAAGACAGCTTTTTATCCTTCTTGGCTTTGAGGATCACAGGCTGAAACAAAGAGCATATTAGCAGGAGAAAGGTTGTAACATATAAATGCACACGAAAATATGTTTTGAACCAAACGGACATCTGCTTTGTGTGTAGATACCAAGCCGGAATTTCTCTTGGGAGAAGTGAAGAAAACTTGGAAATCGAATTTGTTTATTTCTGCATTTTTCAGTAGCCTTTTGTTACACTCCTTGAGTACTCTTCTATCCAGTTTTGTGTTGCTAAAAGATCTTGCACCACTGTGTGAGTCTGATGATAGGCTGAAGCTGATCTAAGACTTCACTTCTGCTTTAAAGACCAGTCCCCACCTTTTTATCAGCTCCCTGCTGGTTTCCTTGTGTCGTGAGGTGAGTCGCATCAGCTCGAAGATTTGTCTGAAAACTAATCCTGCCAAACAAGACCTGTGAATGTTTAGCTTTCAGCCAGATCATTGAGCAGATCTGACTTGCGGCATAATCTTGGCAGCACAGAGGTAAAGCGAGGGAGAATATGGCTGGTTCAACTGAGGGTGGGTGTCAGGGCGTGACGGCCCCTTTGGTGGTCGTACAGGCTTCTATCAGCCTAAACTCCTCACTACATTGCCTCGAGTGTAAAATTAGTCTATAAATAATGACAGGCAATTTCTTAACATTTCTCTGGAGCAAGGAGTCATTGTTATCCCTCTCTTAAAAGGAGAGAAGCTGAGGCAGAGAGTATTTTTTTTTTCACCCAAGGATGATAATTCTACAGAATGCATTGATTGCAGTGGCCAAATAAGCTGTGACTATGTTTGAAAAATAAGATTTCAAGGGTGGAACTCATCTAACTGCATGTACTGTAGGCATTTGTACCTGATCTTTTTGTGTATCTTTGGTGCAAAAAAATAGTCAGATCTTCATGTGAATCATCTCATCCCGGAGTAGATGTGTAATGCAAGTCTAATGAATCATGCTCCTAAAGTTACATGTTTTTCCCCTTGCTCTAGAGAAGGTCTAAGCCGATAAGCTCAGGTGTTGATGTCAAAGGGCAGGTGAAATGAATTCCTTCCACTATTTATAGTGTTTTCATACAGGCAAATGACTCCAGACTTGTGTTGGAGTTCTGGACTAATTTAACTTCTTCTCCTTGTCTTGCTAACCTGTTGGAACTAATGGTTTTCATACCCATTTCCTGTTAAGCTTGATACATTTCCATTTTGTCGTCCTTTGTATAATGCCTTTTTGGAGGTTTTTTTGCTGCTGCTTTTCTTTTAGTATGTCAAATTTTTGCATGTAAGAATTGTCAGTATTGTTTATTTTTGTCCAGCATATTTGCAGACGTACTGGCATACTGGCAAATTTGAAAATACCAGGATGAATTTCCAGATCAGTTGACCTTCATGCTTAGGTACGCAATTTCCTCTGTGCAGAGATGCAAGCTTTTGATTTGGAAATAGGGCAGCAGTTTTGTTGTGTAGATGCTGCTTGCTTCACAGTCCATTGAAAACTCTTTACCCATTGCTGGCACTTCAGCTGCAGAGAATTGGGCACCTCTGGGAAGGAGCTTCCCTGCTGTGGTGATCCTCCTCACCCAGCACTGGTGCTCCTTGTTACTCCACATTCCCCCCACTGATTGCTCCAGGGAGTCTCTCTGTGGGGTGTCGTGCAGGGCAGCAAACCCAGCGAGTGCTTTGGAGGGCTGAGGGGCTGTGTTGGGCATGGGGAAGAAGGAAGGGGCAGCCCTGTTGAGAGATCTCTGCCACCAAGAGAGACAGTGGCTGTGGAAGCAAACAAGGTGTGTTCTGAATGTTAGGGATGTATTCCAAGGTGACAGAAACCTGATGTTTTGCTGAGGGATGAAATTGTTTGGGACGAAAGAAAACACAGGAATGCCTATCCTACAAAGAGCTCTTCTTGGCAGTACCATGTTTTCAAAATGGTTAAAGAGGAAAAAACTAGAGAGATTTACTTGCGCATCCTGATAAATGGGCACTGTAATCCTTAATTATCTCTAGGCTCACTTAACCTTTCTTAGTAAAGTGTTTAAAATGCCCAAACTGAAATATTATTGTGATTAATAATTTCACTACCATGTTTGTAGCAGGAGACAAGTTCTTTCCACTTTTTGGAGGTTGGCACAACCGTATTTTTGTTTACATCCTTTTTAAGGGATCTTTCTCACAAACAGTGGCAATTTATTTGGCTTAAGCTTAGGTTTCTGAGTTAGGTATCTTCTGAAAAGTTGCTTGATTTCAAAAGATTCTGAGGAGTCTTTTGTAGCTTCAAAATTTGTATCTCTTTCTCAGTTCTCTCCTATAGTTTGAAGTTCAACTTAGTGGCACAATTTTCAGATGTATTATTTTGCCCCCTATGTGTACAGGGGAAGGAGGAGGAGGAAGCATGGCTTCCTCAAGGTTGACTGAAATGTTTTAACTTCTATAGCAAATGAGGTGAGAATGAAATTGTCAGAAGGATAGAGACTAAATTATTGAAGCACTTGACTGTTTAAAGTGGCTGGGGATGTACTATAAAAGGTGCGAGTCTAACAGTCAAATGTGTAAACAGCACCTTATTCCTTCCTTGTACCTGATTTCTCACCACTTGCTTTATATGATGAGAGCCTAAATCAGTGTGGGAGATATCGCAGCCATTCTCAAAGTGTTAGTTTATGATGCCTCCACTAGAAGAACAATCTATTACCATATAGAATAGCAGAGAGAAAAGCATTTTCAAGGGAGATTAATTGAAGTAATTCATCATTTTAAAATTAAGAAGGTGCATCAAACAAAAATAAAAGCTAAGTATTTTATGTGCCTCTATTGGAATTTGATAACCATTTGTTTTGCTAGAAAATATATGTGGACTGGGCATCTAGTGCTTGTCTACATAGTACAACTATGTGCTATAATTATATGCTATAATTATACCAATATAACTCCCTATGGAGACACTCTTATACCAGAATAAGAGTTTTTATGGTTTATCTTGCTCTGCTTCCAAACCACGTAAGCATAAGAGGGAAAGGGTACTCTTATGCTGGAGAAAGTTTCCACACTGAGATAGTTATATTGGTATAATTATGCATTTTTTTACTTCAGTGTAGACAAGTCTCTTGTGGCTTTTCAGCTTTGAACTTTAGTTAAGAATTTCTTGGTTGTGATAAGTGTCTAAGCATTTTTATAGTATATTTTTATAATGGGACTTGGGTATTTAAACCAATTACTTAGGCCAATTAAAAGCTTCCTGGGTTGTGGATAACAATAGGATATAAAAAGGGATCAGAATTCATGTTCCTAGTTGCTTGGATAGATCTGCATTTCCTCCCCCCCCCCCCCCTTGATTTTAGCAGTACTCGGTGTACAGCGCAACAGGTGGAATAGTGTGTGGCTGTCTAATGAGTTCTGTGTTGGACACTTTTTGTCTGCTGTTTCTCATTATTCCTTGAGTTTTGTTGTGCTGTGGCTCTAATTGCATGTATCTCCATGGATCACAGAAAGAAGCTTCCTTGATGAAGTTGAAAAAACTTCTTCCAAAAATGTTAATTGTTTAGAGAATTGCTGAAATTTATTGATCTTTACACAAGACAGGATGATAATTGACTTGCTAGGCACAAGTTGTGCAAGGAGCAACTCCGATTGGATTCAGAGGAAGGGGAAAGTGCAGGAACCCTTCTGGTATGCAGTGTGGTCAGGAGAAGGGTGATGATGTGTAGAAGGTATGTTTGGTAGGGGTGATGTCTCTTGCCTGGTTCAGTCAAAAGTGGGTACCTAGAGACAGGTATTCACATGGATGGTGCTTTGAAGTTGGCCATCTCCTCTGGTTCTCTTCTGCCCGTATCTCCTTTGCTGCTTAGCACACAGCTCATCTCATCCTTATATTTACACCTCCCCAAAACCAAGAATATGTAAACATTTTTTACAGTATTTTTGCAGTTTCTGCAAATATCAACATAAGTTACTTAGAAACAGTTTTTCTTTTATATCTTCTTGACTCCTTATGAAATGACTGGTTTGAAAAACATACCTCTTTTTATTCCCTTAATTTTCTTTTATCAGTATATCTAGTATTTTTGTAGTGTTGTAATGTCCATGTGGTCTTGTTGTGCTAGAAATTTAGGATTATTACTTAAAATGAAAAATTGCAGTAATGGGAGAAGCTTTATAATAAATAGAAGTGATGTAATAACCTCCAAATCATAGAAGAGCAGGGCTTGAAGGGACATCAAGAGGTCATTTAATCTATCCTTCAGCTCAGAAACAGGATAAGGCAGACTTAACATTCATGGCAGATGCTCATCTGTCCTGTAGTAGTAACAGACTGAGGAGCAAAAAAGAATGATTTATACTTTTTCCCTTGTCTCCCCAAAGCTTTGTGCAAGCTGAACTTTACATAGAGTTGGTGTGAGAGGGTATATAGATTCCTTCAGGATTATTTCAGGTTTCTGAGTTACTTCTGCTTTTTGGAAACTCTGTGTTTTCTGTCAAAATAGTCTAATGATGTTTGTGTATTTGTGAGTGTAATATCCCATTTTAATTTTATCTGGTTGTCTGTTGTTCAGGTGTATTTCTTCCTGAAATGATTATTTTTCTGTGTTGGCTTTATAACCAGTGTCTCTTCTTCTTTGGCATTGAACAGTTTAGTTTAAAAATGTGTAGCATTTCATTTTCATACTTGACAGTATTTCTAGTGTGTAATCAGTTTCAGTTTTCTTCATTTTATTCAATTTCTTTTTGCATGAAAGAGCTGAGCAGAAAAAAGAAAAACAACTGTGGGTAGGAGTGTAGAAGTGAGAAGGGGAAGAATGTGTTCAAGAAATGATAGTACTCAGCAGAAGAGCTGGGTTTAACTGAAATGTCAGGTTAGATATGAAGTGAACAGTGTGGCCTTAAGTAAAGATTTATATTCTTTGAAGAATAAAGGGAACATACATTTCAGAATTTTACTTGTGGTATCTGCAGCTCTTTAATCTAAATTAAAGGTTGCAAATGAGTGTCAGATGAATAGCATCTTTCTAAATTGAACAATACCTGAAATTGGAAGTGCAGATACATTGTTGCTAAAATGAGTCTTTGGGTTTGTTTGCTCCGTTTTGTCTTTTGGTTATGTCAGCTGAGGAACATCTGTCTTTGCTTCTAAATGACCTCTTCTGACTAGGCCAAGTGATTTTGACACAGTGGACTGTCGTGAGCCCTCAACAGCTGCAGGAAGGTGCTGATGTAACTTGCCGCCTTGGAGAAGGTTTATGTGTAAATATACTCAAATAGCTGTTGCCCCCAGAGATAGCTTACTCAGACTTACAGAAAAGATTCCCTGTACCTGTACTGCTTCATTGTTTATGAAGGTAGTGATTCCCTTCTCTTTTCTTCCTATCTAATCTGATTGTTAATTTTACTTCAGTTCTAGATTTAGTAATTTTAGGAATCAGGGAGTTCTCTGGTTTGGGTTGTGCCCAAAGGGGGCTCATTGATCCTGAAGATCCTCTCTAGCAAATAAAGAAGTTTCTTTGAAGTGCGTTTAGAAAGCTGTGTTGGTGTTTTTGCTTGATGGCTGATGTGGGCTCTCTTAAGGACTGGGAGATGAGAGGTGGGCATAGAAGTGGAAAGAAGCCAAGAGTTTTCAGGCAGAGAGAATTTGAAAATAAAATGGTTTCTGCTGTGGGAGAGGGAAGGCAGTTCTATGAATATGGCATAATCAGGTTTCCTGTTAAATAATTTTTTTTGGATGAGAAATACTGAAGAAGTGGATCAGCTTTCCTGCTTTCATATTTCTCAGAGCAGATATGTCTCACATGCTGATTTTTAATTTAATTTTAAATGGTGTGATATTAAAAGAAAATTATGATCATATATTAAAAACACATGCCTTCTTTGTATAGAAACTGAAAGTTCTGGATAGTAGTTACGCTAAAACCATGCATTTAATTCTGAACGTTCTACATGATTTGTTGCAGAGGTGTTCATACCCATGATTAATCCTACTTCTCTATTTCTGCACTTACCTATGTGTATGTGTTGTATGCGTGTGTTTGAGCTGGGATGCTCTGGGATGTTTCATAGTTGGACAGGATTTGTGGAAGAATTTGTCCCATTTGTTGTGATTGCAAGAAAAGCAAGGAAGACTTAGTGACTTCTGCCAGTTTTGAGAAATAGGTGAAGGCTCAAATTCTAGGCTCTAGAATCTGACCTAGTTTAAACCCAGGTCTGACTTTTTTATCCCTGAGTGAGCCACAGTGAACTTTGTATTAACATTGAGATAGATTTTTTTGGAGGTCATTTCTCTAGAGTTCTTTGGAAGTCATTCCCAAATTTCTGCAAAATTTTAAGTTTGTTTAAAACATATGGGAATTAGAGCTAGCAATATTTTTAAATCATCATAGCTCTTAAATTATGATAACAGAAAGTTATTTTGCTTTCAAAATGTTTGTATAAATGTATGTTGATCAGATTTTTTTGTTGTAGAAATTAAAATTTAAAGATGAACAGACCTCTTAATACTTTTTAATAGTTTTTGACTTGATATGTTTGTTTCAGTACAGCTGCTACATGCTAAGTGCACTAGTAGTTTTAGAATTACTTGCAGGGTGTTCTCACCACCACCTTTAAAGTGAAATTTGCAACTCCTCTGGTCTTTGTCCTTTTAATTCTAAAATCCAGATGAAGTGTAATCCCAGGAGTGTTGTTTTGCTGTTGCAATGTAATCTTTTTCAGATGATACATGATTTAGTTGGAAACAAATTAGCAGCTATGAATGCCTAAAGAAAGCAATTTAATAAACCAGATTTTTGTAAGACCTAATCAGAATTGTAAAATGATACTTGGGAGTCAGTTACATTATACAATGGAGTGAGTGTGAATGTAGGCATGTGTGTGGATTCATGGTTTCCAGTCACATTGTTCTCTCAAGTGATACAAGGGCTTAGACCTTCAGTTTACTATTTCTTCTAATTTATAACTTAACTATTAAATGTTTTCAATCAGTAATGAAAATTCCCACTCATAACTGTAGTTTCTTCTGGTGATTAATTTTAACTTTTGTTTTAACTATGGACACTCCCCCACCCCCCATCCCCCCCATTTTCCAGTGCTTTAAATCACCTGTTGCTAGTGAATTTTCGTTTGTTTTGCTCGTGCCCAGGAACTTAGTTCTATGCTGCTGACAGTGTCTGTGTTGATGAGAAAGGTCATTATAAATGCAAAATAATCACAGGCAGGTACTCACCAAAATTCTATTGCTCCAGCTCCACAATATGGGGGTGTAGCCCCAGATTGATTATCTGTTTGTAGTGGACCCTTGGACTGAGCTGATGCTGCTGGTATGTCTCTAACTGGGACACTGGATTTTTGTGATGTTCAACCCATGTGATACAGAGATCATTATGGAATGATGGTAAAAAAAGATGAACTGATTAGTTTCTTAACTAAGAAGGTAACTTAACTAAGGTAACTTAAAATTTTGCACTATTTGCAACCAAGTTTTTTCAGCCTCTACAGGATGCAATTTTAATACAGAAAATATGTTACAAGAGAAGTTTCTTGGCAGTTGAAGAAGTGGCAGGGCTTCTGTTATAGAGCTAAGTTTGCTTTCCAGTTATCCTGATGCTAAATATATCCCTTTAGGAATTCTGCGTATATTGGCTCTAGCTAGGGGCTTTCCCCTGTTTTCTTATTTTTAATTAAGACCATTTTTTACCTATTGAAAAAAAAATGTTAAACTTGAAAAGAGAAGATGCTAGATTAATGAGTAAGCTACCTGCTACGAAGCTAGAAACCAACAAATAAAGAATATCAATGCTTTACACTGCTTTTTAGTGTCGCAGTCTGCTATACCATGTTGTAAGTAGGATGACGGATTCTTTCTTTTCTCTGAACTCTTGCTGGTGTGGCAGAAGGATATAACTTAAAACTCTGAAAACTATTTCTCAGTGTGAACAGAACTTTCTGAACCTCCCTTAGCTGAAATTTCATGTTATGGCTATGGAAAAGGAAAACAACTGATTGCTTTTGTTTGCCTGGTGGAGTTTTCCATTCTTTTATCCTTTTATGCATCTTTATTTCAGTAACCTATAAATTTTGTAAATGATGTTTGTTTTGGTGTCCCCCGTCCATGTCTCCCCTCCTCCCCAGTTTTATTCGTCATGAACTCAGACACCTGCAAAAAGGGAAGAAGATTGCATAAAGCCATTCAAGTGGCAGAGCACTTTGCAGGGAGGAATGGAAGACAATATTTGACAGCAGTTCGGGATGAGAGTAAGAACTAGGGGGTAGGAAGAGAAAAGGGGCTGTGTTGTCTAGGGTATCTGCTAGGTTCTAGAGTTACCTGGACTCTGATTTATTCTGGAATTGCTCTGGTGAGGTCAGTTACAAATAGGAGCAGTAAGTATAGTTCAATTTTTGAAGAGTTGTCATTTGCTTTTTTTTCGTAATAGTGTAATCTGAGAACATGGCCTAGAAATTTTACATTTGCTTCATTCTTGAGCACTTCATGATATCTAGTGTATAAGGCTGAATTTGAGCAGTTGAGGGGCTTATTTTTGAGGTTATCTTAGAAATAGATGGTTTTTTTTCAAAGGCATTAATACTGTTCCAAGTGATCTAGCAGCAGAAATTTAAGGTTGGTTTTTTTAGGGTCTTGTTTGTTTGTTTGTTTGTTCATTTGTTTTTATGATGTTTCCAGTGACCTTTTTCCTTTGGCATGTACGTCTCTGAAAATTTAGAGTACCTTGTTGCAACCTATTGATGCAATTTTTGCTTTTAAACACCTTCTAGAGGTTTGGGGGTTTTTCCTCCTTTAGCCTACTCTTCCTGACTCCTACTCCTGTTTCTTCTGACATCAGTCTCCCCAAAGTCTTCATGTCTCTTTCCTTGTTAAATGTGCTTGTTAAATACTTGTTGTTAGGAGTGAAGACCCAGTCACAGGAAGGTGAAGTGTTGTGCTCATGTTTGCATATCAGGTCAGCTGCTGAGCCAGGAATAGAAGTCCTGTCTCATGACTCAGTGCCCTAACCGCTGGCCTTCACCGCCTCTGTGGAGCACCGGTCTTTTCCAAGAATATAGTAGTGGTGGGGTATAGGAGTAACTACAGCAAATACAGGAGCTTTGCTTCCAACTCTGGCGGGGCTCCGAGGCTCATACACAGCTTAAAATACAGGGGGAGAGAAAAAAGCTTTCTAAAGGAGCTCCTAGATAAGTTCTGTAAAGTTATGATTTGCTTTGTGTTGTTTAAAAACAGCAGCAAAAAAAAAAAAATTAAATTGAAAATAGCTTTCCAGAAGGTTTTGGATGTGGAAAAAAGTTTCATGTGTGTGAAAGTCAAACTCTGCTCTACAAATAACCTTAAGAGCGGCCTGTGATTAAATCTTTTGTATATTCAACAACAAACTCATTTTATGCAACCGCAACTATGATAAAATTGAATTAAATGAACCTGCCTCTAAGAAAAGATACTGAATAGCTGAGTAGCACATTATTCAATGAATGGAAAACGGAGAGGCTGGCTGAAACTGCTGGGAAATGGTTTTAACATTCTATCAGGCTAAAGAGCAATTCTGTGAAATCACTGTATTTGTTTCCCCCCTACCTCCCCGCCCTCATTTTTTAAATAGCAGTGCTCTTCATACTGTCAGAATTCAGTGTTGTGACACCCCTACTCAAAAGTTATGACAGCAGTGTAATGACAGCTACTGCCTCTTGAGAATCAATCAGGCAATTAATTTTGTAAATGAAATGCTGATTATACAAAGCTTCACATGAGAGGCCCAGTGATTAAAATCAATTTAACAAATTGTTTCAGGTGGGACTTGATTAATAATTTGCCATAAATGCTGAGGATATATGACCAGCATACCTTTTTGTGTGTGTATGTGTGTGTGTTAATATAGAACTATATATATCACTTGGAGTGGAAAAAATCTGCAGCTAACTGTATGTACTTTTGGCTTGTGACCTAGATGTGATTGGTGATACCTTTTTGTGGGTACGCTGTTGTCCCCAGTGTCCACAATGTCACTTTCTCAGCTAGTGTTCTCTCCAGCAATTAAATACATCTAACTTTTAATTTTATTTCTGTGAGTAAAGCCAAGTAGTTGAAAAAATGTATTCAGATCCACTTGGATATTAGGTTTAGGAAGTTTTTTCTTTAAAATTTGAAGTGGATGTGGGATTTTTTCCATTTACATCTCTCCCCCCTCCCCGTCACTTATATTTAGGACATTGAACATTTTCCCCCTCTTACTGCAATACTTCTCTGCAGGGAGCCTTCCTGCAGATCTCCCCTCGTTCCATTCAGGGCAGTGCTCTATTCCTTGGCTGACAGACACTATTTTTAGTACATCCTTTTCTGTCCATCTAACGCTGTGTTTGTGTAAGCTGTACAAAGTAGGTAAGGGAAATTTTTTTCTGAGTTCCAGATGGCAGCCGTGCACAGTGAGTGAAGGTGTTTACTTGTCTAGGAAGCTGAGAACCTCATTGCCAGACAAAATAGAAGTAACTGGTATTCTGGGTGGGGCTTTTCTTTTTTTAACTTGGTTTTCTGGGTTTATGAATGGATTTTCTCTTCCTTGTTGAGCCATAGCTTTGACTACTGAGGAGGCCTCAGAGCTTTGAGGCATCTGCTGGTAAATCTAGCCTGAGAACTTTAGGTTACTATTTTCCCTTGCTATCTGCCTTGCTCTCCTGCTGGGAGTTGCTATTTTAACAGTAGAAATGCCAGACTGAGAGCTCTGCCCGTGTTCCAGTGCCAAATCTGTTGTATTGGTGCAAAACCATCCAACACAGACAGTTCTAAGTTCAGACTGGACTGTGGATGTAAGTAGCCAAAGTGTGGTTGCGATCTGGCAGCACATAGGAGAACTAGCCGGAATGAGTGACCTGTTGTATAGTCGCAGATGAGTTTGCTGGAAGACGTTTTAAGGAACCCCTGAACTCTGCTGCGCTAGAAATTGCTGCAGACTTGTTGAGGAGGAGAGTAAAGCTTCTGCATGCCTTAAGAAAAGTGGTCTTCTTTGTAGGGGCGTCCAAGTTGGAGAAAACAAATCTAAAGACTATAATTCCTAAGTACTACCTGGAAGAAGTTGATATTAGGAAAGTGGGTTACAGGAGAAGACTGAATGCTCAGGTGTGATGAGGACAGATGACACACATTAAGCTAACTTCAGAGTAACCTATTAGCTGTCAGTAGCTGGCAATGACAAAGGCAACTTGAGGGGCAGCGTTTTTGAGCTGTATATCCATGTGAACTTGTCAGAAACCTGGGATTGTTTTGGCCATCAGCTGTGTTAATGTGTATAATTGCTTCTTGATGTTGTCTTAACCTTTGTGTGCACTTGTAGTGGCAACTGAAGGTTAGTTATGTACACTTCATTAAAAACAGGTTTCTTTTCTTTGCTGTGTTTGTTGTGATTTGTTAGTTCAGTAGTTGTTTAGTTTTATCTATATGCAAAATAATAAATATCAAATGGCTGATTCACCGACCATACAGTTTTTGGGTTGTGTGTGTTAAAGAGGACTCAGAAGGCTGGAAAACAGTATATCCTTCTCCTTCACCCTGCAGAAACAGTTGCTTGTATAAATTATTTGTAAATGTTCCCGGCAAGTAGTAGTTGATTCTTTATGGGGCATAGCTTTGATTTTTTTTTTTTCTTTGTTTCTCCTTCATAATTACCTACTTTCTGTTTTGAGTGTGAAATAATCTTTCTGATGTCTCCCTGCAGCTGAAATCAGACAGTATGCAGAGCCTTTAAGACAAGGAAAATGGCTATTTATGTTAAATCTCTGCTAGTGTATGCTTCTTCATTTACTGGATTTTCTTTCATCATAGTCTTATGTTGAACTCAGCTTTCTGGTCTTGGTTATTACTTACTGTGTTTGTGCAACTGCCTTTTTAAATTAAAATTTTAGTAACACAGACAGTAGATTTCCTATTTCAAAAAAATAGGAAGCGTGTTTGCCAGTCACCTCTCAGACTTTATTATTGATGTCAGAATTTAATGCTGTTCATTCATACTTTTTTAATAGTTGCTTGCAGCTTCTTAAATGGATCTTGAAACACACGTAACGAGAGTTGTTTTGATACTCCCACTTCTGTCACATAAAAACGTTGGCTGAGGCGTCCTTGTACATGTTCATACAAATGATGACATTATCTAGGAATGGATTATCTTTTCTGCAGTTCCATCCTCATGCCAGCTGTGTCATTGTATTATAGTGAATACTTCTGATTATCTTTAGCGATAAATTTGTGACTTGGTGCCTGACCTAGAGTTGAGAGCTCCATGCCCGTCTTTCTTGGAATGTCAGTAACTGATTGTCAGCTGTCTTTATTTATTATGAGATTTCAAGGCTTTGGTTTTTATACAGAGTTGGGTTTTCTTTTTTTTTTTTTTAATATGGAGACAGAAGCTTTGGCTGCAGATCAATGAATAAACAAAGAGTTATTGTATTCATAGCTCTAGCAGTTTGAGGGGAAGCCTACTTGAGAGTGTTGAGTTCGTGTTGTTTTGTTACAGGCACAAATGATGGAGCATTACTAGGAGTCCTCTGTGGCTTATAGTCGCTTTAAATCGCCGCATTTGCTGTTGTCAGCCAAACCAATGCCTCTTTCAATTTTTTTTTTGTTTAAACAAACAAAAAAGCACACTTTCACTTGAAAAGTAATTACATCTCTCATGTAAATACTCTTGTCTTCTAGTGAATTGCTCTATCTGTCTTGTAAAAAGATACCTGAATGAGATTCACATCTGAATCCCATTGTGACCCTATTAAAGTGTCTCCCACTCCTCCCTGTCTTGAGATTTCAGTGGTAGGGGTCTTTGCGGCATCTTTAAATAGAAATGTTAGTTGTATTTTGGGACAGTGTCTGGTCATGTTCATAAACATCATTCAAATAAACATTTTGTTGTTAGAAGTGAAACACTAATTGATAACTTAATAGCATATATATATAATGTGTGCATAACATCAATAATGCCTTAAAAGTAAGAGCTGGTTTTGGTCAGACTGCTTCTCAAGTTATTCTCTTGTGCAAGCTGCCTCAGATCTGAGTGTAGATGAGGAAAACACTGGCTAAATGACGAAAGTGTATTTTTCTCTCACTTTAGAAAAGGCAAAATTGAATCTCCAGGTATTTCAGGGTAAGGTGATTTATTTGATTGTTTTAGATGCGAGGAGAGCAGAAGTGGTGCTGATAACCGAGTTTACAAGTGGGTGTAGAATATTAATTTTTTCATTTCTGCATATAGGAGAAATGTCGAGTTTATATATTCTTTTACACAAAACATTGAAAAAAGGAGCAGGTAAGAGAAAAAGGCTGTCAGTTACTATTTGTAAGTAGTGTAGGCTTTTCAGTGTCCTACCTTAATGGTTGTATTGGCAGTCTAAAGACTGGGAATGAAACCTTGGCCCTGTTGAAATCATAAGCAAACCTTCTACTGGCTGTTTTAATGTGCTCACGAGGCACATGATAGGCAAAAACTCTTATGAAATGCTCTGTTCTCACAAAGCCTGATAGTACATGTGCAAATGAATCTGATACTGACACAAGATAGGCATTATAATAAAAGGATTATAAATTATAATATTTCTGTGGACTGAAGCAAAGAACAAGACTGAGGTATTTTGAGGAACTGCAGATCTACACAAAGTTAAAATGAAATGCAGCAAGTTGAAGAGGAGGTGCGGAATCAGAAGCAAAAGGCAGAATCTATCTAGGCTTGCCTGGAAGAATATGGCAGTAAAAAATAGCGTGAGCAAACACTAGATAAACTGGCAAAATGGTAATGTGTGTATTAGAAGTTAAATAGCACCAGAGAAAAACTGGACTGTTCTGTAAAGGCAGGAAAAGAAACAAATGGATATCGATTACTACAATGACACTAAAATAAAATATAATAAGTAATTAAAACTTCGCACTACAGCATGTAATAGAATTAAGTAAGGGCATGGAAGATGTGAAAATACACACATAATCCATTCACAGTCAAACATGTGCGCTGGGTTTTAGAAGAATGTAATGCAGTTAGAGCAATACTGTCATTTTTGGTAAACGTTACAGAGCACTTGTGGAGAGGTTGGGTTATGATCCCTACAGCATAAAGAGGTTGATACTTCTCATAATCATCCTGTCACTGAAAACTCGTCTCTGAAAACTGTTGGAACCGATGTTAAAGAAAATACTGGAACTCAATAAATGTTAAAAGAACTTTCAGATAAGATTATAATATGTATGTCTCAATTAACAAGTCCTTCTAATAAGTTTTCAAAATGCCATGGATGAGAGAAAGTCTTGCTATAAGAATGAAACCAGGAAGGCTACAAGAATGATAAAGCTAAAAACTGTGAATGCATTAAAGTTGGAAAAAGTTACGTTGAAATTTTTACCTTAATTGTAAGGAGGACACAGTACTTGGTGAGCAGCTCTTTTTTTCTTTCTGTTAAGTGTATGGCTCCAGGTCTTTCTCACCATACACTGTTCTGAAGACAAAATTTGTCTTTTTATTAGAATTTTCAATGGTGTTGATCATGGACATACTAAATTCTAAAATCAGTTGTGTGTTGAAGAAATTATGGGGCTTTTTTGTTCGTTTTTGGGGTTGGAAATTTTTTCCCATCTTTTTCATTTTTGCACGAGGGAAACGGAGGCATTGTTGTAGGAAGTTTGGCCTGGTTTTGATGGCTGTAGGTTAAATTTTTTGTTTCTAGAAACACTTTCAGAGGACATCTATTATCAAATTCAAAAGTAGTTGCAGTTGTAGATATGCAGCATTTCCTGCAATTTAAGCCCCATGATTTCAAGTCAGCGTGCATTAAATTGGTAAATTTTGAAATTATTTTGGTTTAGTGAAAAACTGTGGCAGATGCAGAGTCCATTTCTGCCTGAGCAGCACGCAGCTACTTTAAATGGTGAGACAGTTGTCTGCTTCATTTACTACCCGTATGATAAGTGAGCTCCAATAGCTCCCAACAGCCCCTTCACCGCCCTGCGCTAGGTGGATACCTGGAGCAGGCACATCTGCTGCCCGTGAGGATTGAAGTGTGGCTGCGTGTATAAAGACAGCTCTGTCTGTGAAGGAGACACACTTAATTTTGCAACGGCAAACTTAATTCCAAGAGCTCTCAACTTCTGCAATAATAATGTTTCTTAAGCCTGGGGAAGAGCTGGCTCTTTGGTTTTGTTTTGCCTCGCAGAAATATGTTGCCAGCCACTGAGTCACCAGTAGATGTCTTCACCGTTAACTGCACCACATAGAGGATTGGGATCTAATCTGAAAGGAGTCAGGATTAGCAGTGGTGACTTGCCACCCCCTGTAAGGACCAACCAGTGCATAGGATGAGAAATAGTTCCTCACTGAGTCTGTCTTCTCCAACGCTGGAGATCATAGAGCACTCTACTGTTTGTTCTTTCCCTGAGATCTTTGGAGGGAGGAGGGAACAGGCAGCACTGACAGCTAGGGTGGGTCCCTGTTGATTATCCAGTAATTTGTCCAGGCACACTTTCTGCTCTCTCAGTCTAGCCCTCTCATATTCAAGTATCTCCAGTCCTTGGTCCAGATGCTTGACTTGCAGTGTTCACAGTAAGTTCTGAGTATGTCCAGGTCCCTTGCTACCCAGTGACCACAGCCCCCTCGATTGCAGTGTTGTGTGAGAGACTGCAGACCCTGGTGACTGGATTTATAGCAATATCTGGGGCTCTTCATCACTCCACCTTTCTGAATTGGAGGTTTATCACCTGAGGGAAAGAGGAGCGGCTCACCCGGAGAGAACACAGAGAAGTGTAGTGATGGCAGGCTGGTGAGGAGGAGAGAAGGAAGGATGCACTGGCAGTGAGGCTCACTCTCCCAACACACACACAGAAGCTCTGCTGCTTGGAGGTCACTAGTCCAGAGGACAGAGACTCCTTGGCTCGTATCCATGTCACCTCCTGGCCTTGTTTCCTCCTCTCCCCTTCAACTCTTTCTGCCTCACTTCTGTCTCCACTGCCTTTTTAACTTGTTGTCCCTCTTCCTTTTTCTGGCAAATTCAAGGCAGCTTCCATACACTACGTAACTCCTCTGAAGAAGCCTTGCCCTGCCCCTCATGTGCTCCTGTTTATTCCTTCTGTGCTCCCAGTCTGGTGACATTCAGGTGCTCTCTCTGACAGGGGCACATGCCTTGCCTTTCATGAATGTCCAGTGTCACCCTGGGAAATTAAAATTCTCTGCCTCAAAGCATGGTATTCAAGAGGTATTTTCAAGTGTTTTATGTGAGAACATAAACCGTGTATTTTTCTGTGACCTCATTCTAAGACATAGCTGAACTGTTTCTGCTGAATTTTCCAGAGAATTTCAGCCTCAGGCATACGTATGCCCTGGAAAATTTCAGCCTAAATGCTTGAAGTTCGGCAAAGTTTATATGCACCTGAAAGTAGTCTTAATAATGGAAATTGTCAGACTGTTTTAGCTGTGTATCTATCTGCATTGTTTATATTTAAGAATTGGATGCAGAAAAGAAAGTACTGCACTCAAAATTAACTAAACTTGAATTTGAGTAAATGGTGTTACTGGAGATGAGACCTGGAAATTACACCCTGAAACAGAAGATGGTGGCAATGAAGAGTGCTGTTTGGCTTCATGAGAATATAATGGAGGAAGCTCCAAGACTCGCTTTGAACAAGGATTTATATTTGAGAAGATGAATATGACAAGTGATGCACAGAATGAACATTAAAACACAGACATAAACATAGATAAAGTATTGTGGTCTGTAGGAGGAAATGTAAGTTGTCCTCTGGGACACTGTAAGAAGGAATCTATAGTTTATCTGCTTAGCCTTTGTGTTTTTAGTTGAAACTGTGGTGAGAGTGCATGATGGCCTAAAAAAAGCCAAAATTGAGAATGTTGTTGTGGATCAGGTGATATGAAGTGGTTGAGGAACCACTGATTTTGAAGAGTATGAAATATAAATAGTAAATTACCCAGGGACATTTAGTGGCAAAAAATAGAAACTTCTAATCTGGCTACAGAGCAGGCAAACAATAAAGGGAAAATTGCTGAGTAATACTCACCCAAAATTACCAGTGAATGTGGAATTTGCTATGGTAGCAAAAAAGGGCGGTCCTCTTCTAAAGTGAATGGAGGTGTAATGTGGGGAGGAGGTTATCATTTCCATCTCCTCAGGTGTAGTGTGCCCGTCTTCAAAATACTTTATTAGTTTTGGATGGCATTCCTGGAAAATTGGTATTGGTAATGGTGGACAGAGCCGGTGAAAAAAACTGAGGTTTGGTGGATTTTATTTGCAATAAGGAAAGAATAATAGTTCATTAAGCAGTGACTACTTTGGAAAGGGCATATTTTGGATAGGAACAAAAAAACTAGTGTGTTGGTAGTACAAACAGCAGATACGAGAAGAAACAGGGATGGGAGTGGGAAATGTTAGTTATTGTCGTAATAACTATTACATCAGAATATAATAACCAGAAGGGACTTGAAGAAGCTGTATTACATAGGAGGTTTTAAAATAAAACTGTTCAGCAGTATGCTGCAAGAAAACATGTACAAAATGTGCTGCAGGAGGGAATCCTGCTCCTGATGGGGGGTGGGCTGTCTAGGTGAATTAATAGGTCTTTTTCTGGTGGGGGGGAGCAGGAGGGGTGTATGTGCCACTTCGACGAAGATGAGATTGTGGTAGGCTTTTTGAAAGCTTCCTCCCTCTACATTCTTCCATGAATCTAACCAGAACTCAGGAATTAAAAAATGGATGTCATGTTAACAATACAGGGCTGCACTTGACGAAGTATGGTATTTTTTCTGGTTCAGTTAGTTCTCAGTAATAAAACATGAGAGTAATACTACACAATGGTTGACACCTGTCCTGAAACTGTTACAGGGCTTGGTAAGTGCTGCCAAAAAGTCTAAAAATAAAACTTCCCTCCCTTACCTCCCTTCCCCCTCCATCACTGGTTGCAATTTGAATTTTCTGAGGTCTGTTAAGGCGGCAAATAAACTTTCATGTAAAATGTGGGTTATGACTTGCTTTTTGATCTGGAAACTTATTAGTGTGCAGGAAAGCAGTAGGAAAATGCTGAAATACAGTGTTCTGTATGCATTGCACTTCTTGGAAACTTTCTTTTCTTTCCACTTTCTCTCTTTTTTTTGTGTAAGAGAGCAGACATTTTCCCAAGGTTAAATGGCTTGTCCACTGTTTGTGTCTCTCTTGATATATACTTACGTTTTTATTTTATTTTTGTTTTAACGTTAAGGTCAGTGATGCTAATCAGTATGCAGCAGTATATTTAATTATTTCTTAAGATGGAATTTTTTGGGCAGTTTTTCTGCTTTCTGTCTGTATAGGTAACAGACAGCCTCAAGTTTTAGTGCAAAATTTTTTTTGAAAATTGTTTTAAATAGAATGGAAGTCCCAAACTCACTATTCAAAACCTCATCTTATTAATCAGAGAACCAGGGTATGGTACTTTCCCAGTTTGTACATTAAGTCAATATTTGATGTATAAAGCATTGAGAAAACACATGTATAATTTGCCCGCAGCGAGCATGATGATTCTGACCTTTTTCTTTGCATGTCTTAAATACTCCTTTGCTTGTGTTTGCCAACAGGGCAGTCCGATGGATCCGATGGTGATGAAGAGGCCGCAGCTGTACGGCATGGGCAATAACCCTCACTCTCAGGCACAGCAGAGCAGCCCCTACCCCGGGCAGTCCTACGGCCCTCCCGGCCCCCAGCGCTATCCCGTGGGAATGCAGGGCCGAGCCCCGGCAGCCATGGGAGGAATGCAGTATCCACAGCAACAGGTTTGTGGAGGATTTTTCTGGGTTGCTTTGGTTTCCCTCTTCTCTTTCTCTTCCTTTCTGACATTCCCGTGATACAGAGGGTGCAAGAGAAAAACCTCAAAAATAAGTATTTGTTGTGCAGAAGGAGGATGAAGGACTGTTTTAAAACTAAATAAATTATGTTCACAGTGTGAATGTTTTCTGAAATCCCTTACAGTTCGAAAAGGATTTAGTTTATTGCTGGTATCATTCTGGAGAGAGAGAAATATGTCAAATGCCATGAGTTTTCTTTTTTTTTCCAGTTGACACCACTTAGCCTTGCATATTTTTTGGTTCTTTTCTTTGCTGTTGTTGCTATTTTGTTTTTGGTTTTTAGGGAGTTTTTAATGTTCTCTTTCTCTCTGGCTTACATATATTTAAATGTAAGATGAAACCTAGAGCTGACATCAGTACGTCAAGGTTAGTGTAGTCCAGTGCATACAAAAGTGTTACATATTTATATCAGCTGTTTGTTGTTGTGGTGGTTGGTTTTCTTTTTTCTTCACATTTTGATAGGAGTCTGTAGCTTTTCCTATTTTTTTTTCTTTCACCAGCTCTTTAAAGTCAGGATTTTTTTTTAATATATCAGAGTATAGAAAGGTAAGAATCTCCTTTTTATCTGCTTGGATTTCACTGTTGATGGAGACCTTCTGCTTTTTTCCTACACTTTTTAAGAAGGTCAGTCTCAATGTGCATACTATATACGAAGGAAAATACAGCAATTTTCAAGAGGGAAAGATAAACCGAGGTTATCAAAAAGTTAATGTTTTGCTAATTTTTTTTTTTTTAATTAGGGATGTGAGTGTAGGCAGTGAGAGGTCTACACCGCCTTGTGAGCACAACAGATTAGTAACTTGACCATTAATGGGAAAGAACATTTGTTTTGTGCAACTGACCAGTCACAGATTAGCTTTTTTTTGTGTCATTTATTGTTAAATATAGAAAATAAAATAAATTATATTTTGGACTCCTGGCAAATAGGTGCCTGGCCAATTCTTGTTATCACCCATCCAGCAGGACAAGATGTTAATCAGGCAGTTAATTAAATAACAGTTTCAAATATATTATAGTATCATTAGCGCAAGTCTTAATTTTTATTATTTTCTGTTGTTAAATAGGTAGTTACTGGTAAGGAAGAGATTCTTTAGTTTAGAAATGCCGAACAATACATTTGGTTGCTAGATTCAGACAGCAAAGCATTTTGTCAGTTGCAAAAGGGAGGAGAAATTGAATAAAGGAGGCTTTATTTTTCTCTGTGTAGCTGTAGCCAAAGTGAAGTTATTAAAACACATTTTTAATTTAAAAATGAGTTATTCTGTGTTACGCGGAGATGAGTGTTGAATTTTCAGTGCATTTGCTGATTGCTCGGTAATTGTAAATTACCCGTCAGCAGGCAGTGACCTGCCAGCGCCATTGGCTGCCGGCCCCATCCGTCTCCTCGCAGCGTTGCCGTAAGTGGCTGAGCGGCAGCGCCGGCCCGAGCACCAGAGCTCTTCGGGGGAAAAGGGACAGGATAATTATGACATTGAATTTTTATTGAACGGACATCACCACCTAGGCATGATTTTGTTTTGGACAGCCTCCAAAGCTTCGTGTGTTTGGTTTGTGAACCTCTAATGATCTGAATCCAGTTCTTTTCATATTGCTCATATATTACCACCTTTCTACAAAGGATTAAAATGCAGGAATGCAGGTTTGTAAATTGAATTGCCAACTTACCAGCTGAGTGGTAAGTTGTCTTTGGCACAGGATGCCACAGTTTGATTCCTGGCTGGATTTTTACTCCTGTGACATGAATATTAAATAAGGAAAGCCTAGCTATGCTTGTTAAAACTGTGTAGCACGTACCTACTTTAGATATTGTATATGTATAAAATATATAATATTGCCAGAAGTTTCAGAAGATGAATCTCAGCACTTTCTGGAAATTGGACTGCTTTACAGCGTCACATTGAATTTATCAGAAGCGCAAGGCACTTCCAAAAACTCGATTGGTTAAAAAATACTGGGTCTTAAACACATACCATACTCAGATTTAAGTATTGTGCAGAGATAGCATTGAGTAGATGGATTATGAGGGTGGAAGTGCCGCACTGTAGGAAGGGTGGGAAGCATCAATGGGAGAGGTTGTTCTTATTTTAAGTTATAGTTTGCTGTTGCCCAAAGATAGCTGAGGGTGTCAGCTCTGTTTCCTTGGATGAAACAAGAACGCTTTTTGTTAAACTGTGAAGATTTTTGAATTTTGAAGAAGACCTTGAAATGTTAAGTCTGGCTCTTTGTCAGCAAGTGTTGTGGCTTGAGGTTAGAACTATGGGACTTGACAGATTTTAACTTGCAGGCTCTGCTGCAGGATGCTGCAAATGAAGAAATAAAGATGAAAAACAACACCCTAAAGATTGAGCTAAAATTAATGGAAGTGGTAGAATCGAAGATAATTGCCTAGATGTAGTAAGCTGGTCTATGTCATATTGCAGCAGAGAATAGCGTGTTCCAGCCAGAGCCCAGAGCCCAAGAGCTCTCTCTCAGGAAGGGAGGCCTCTGGCATAAGCAGTAAAAGATTAAAGAGGATGAATAAGATGAAATGTTATCAGGTGCAGTCAGCCTACGTATCTGCAGCATGGGTGTCAAGCATAGCCTGCTAACCAGTTGTAAAAGGGGTATCTATGAAATGCTGCGGACAGTCTCTTACAACTGCTGTTTGGTCTAGGCATGCTTGACACCAAACATGAAGGTGCAAATAAACCCCCCAGATTTTCTTTAAATTCTGTGAGGAAATTGCAAGATGTTAAAGTGATTATGGAAGGTGTGGGCTATGTTCTGTGACATGACTGCAAAGGACTGAAGAGAGAAGGCAGATCTCCTAAGTATTTGAGTTTGGAACTCATCTCTGATGAGTTACCAATGATGAGCCCCAGCACGACACACTGAGCCTTACATAAGGGGCACAGTTTGAAATCTAGGCAATCTCTTTACACTAATATAGCTAAAGATAAAGGGGTCTAGATATATAAATGGCCATATAGGAAAGGCAGGTAGATTGCGATAAAAGTAATGGTAACCTGAGATTTTCACTTTCTTCTCTGACAGTTGACAACAGAGATACAGAATTGTCATGTGAAGATGGGTGATAGCCTCCTGGGACAAAGTGCTAAGCAGTTTGAAGAGTGCTGCAGCATTTTGTAAGATTTTAAGGGCATGTCTGGTTAACTCAGTGTGAGTCAAATAAATATATGAAAGCATTTGGACTGATTTGACACCTATATAAAAGGGAAGGTATGAGAAAGGAGGGTGATACAAAAAGAGTCATATGCTTAATTTATAGGATTGTGGACTTGACAGATCTCTTGTCAGGATGCATTAATATGGAAAATTATTTACTTAGAAAGAGATTTTTATATTGTTAGGAAACTTGAGATTTTGTTTCTTTCTCATTCACCTTCTGTGGGAGAGGGGAGAAGAAGGCAAGGGAAAGCTGGGAGCAAGATGACCTGTGCCTATGTTGTCAGTCTTCATGGCTGAAACACAAGTTGCAACAAGGCTTTAAAATGCTGTTCTTGCACGTAAATCTTAATACTGCTGTCTCATAATCTCATGAACTCTCTGTCTTGGTTAGCATGGGGTGAATGTAATTTTCGGATTATTAGCACTCCTTACTCAGGAAATGTATGTAAAACCAGAAAGTAGAAAAATATTCTTTCAGATTTAACTTTCAGTTTCTTATATCTTAGATATCACTTGGAATTACAAAGAGATGATGTCAAAATTGAAATTCCTAATATGCAGGAATAGCTAGCACCTGAAAACTTCAGGCTTGGTTTTGCAATGCATCTCACTATGAGTGAAATACTATCTGAGTAATAAGATCTGATTATAAAGACAATAATTTGCTTTTCATTTAACTTCTTTTTTGCCTCACACCCTTTTTGGACCTCAGTCAAGCAAGTGATGATGCCATGATCAGTTCCTTCTGGCTTTGGTTCAGTTGCTCTCTCAAATGTTTTTGTGCTTTAGTGCTGTGTGCTGTAGGAAAGCCTTCTGCTGCTTTGTAAAGACATTTTTGCTAAAAATAAAAAGACTTCAGAATACCAAACAAAATAACGGTCTTTTTTCCCACCAGTTGTGTTGCTTTTTCATGATAATAGCATGCAGTATTTTATTTTGTGATGAATTTCATTAAGCTTAAAAATCATATACTTGAAATATTCACTCACAGGTCTTGAAAGTTTTCATCAGAGTTTGAAGGCTTGGATTTATGAATATGTTTGAAAGAATTGAATGGTGTGATGTGCCTGTTTAATCAGATGATCATTGCCTAATTGATTTTTTTTTTAGCATGCATTAAAATTCCTTGTGTACTTGATGGACTGGAACAACAACTTATTGTGTAAATAGGATCGTGTTGCTATAATGCATAGTAAATTCTTTATGAAAGATATTTGCATGGATATGTACAACAGCCATTCCTAATAGCTATTTAAAATGGAACATTTCAGTACTGATCATGCAGTTGCCTTAGTGCCTTGAGCCTGCTTGCTGCAAGACAAGTTACGAGGACTGAGCCTCGGTCTGTTCTTTCTCTTTTTTTTTTTTGCTATGGAAATACTGTGAGATGAAAGGGTGCTAATCACTTGTCCCTTTAATTTTTTTTAATATTCTTGCTTTGCAGAATTCAAAACCAAATGTCATCAGTGTCCTCACTATTTTAAGAATGAAACTGTAGATATTCAGAGAAGTTGTAATTCCATTTCCCCCGTTTTTGATATACAGATTATTTTGAGGTGTAAGGAAAACATGCCTGTTGTCTTATGTGGCAAGTTTCAGTGTGGAGTAACTTTTTTTTTTTTTAAAGGGGAAAAAAAGTTGTAAAACCTCCAGGAATATGTAGCAAGGATTTATTGTAATGGAAACTGCAAGTCAACCAGAACTATAGCAGCAGCAGTGTGATTACATCATTTAGGAAAGGGTTTACAGTGCCCATACTGGGTAATGTCCCAGGTTGGAAATGTCAAGTTTACGCCAAGGAAATCAGTTGGCTGTTGGCTTGGCAGATAGAGTTTTAAAGCTAGCAAACACATGTGTTTACTACTGGTTGGCTGGTTGTGTGCGTTACTTTCTGAAGTCATTTTAATTCTGAAAGATTGAAGTATGCCAAGAAAGTTAGGCTTACTGTCACATTTTGCTCTGAACCATTAACTTAAAATGCAGTGAATAGATACAGCAAATACTGGTTGAGTGATTACCTTTTTGGTCCTCTGTGTGTGTAATTGCCCTCACCACCTAGACAATACTAAATGCATTGCAGTTTTTTTGCTCCTAAGTAGGTATTAGCACAATTGATGTTAGTCTTGGTAAAGAGAGCAGACACAGAAAATAAGCACAATTTTCAGTTCTTAGTCTATTTATTTTTCAAGAACAGAGGATGAATCGATGTGATTGAATCTCAAAAACAACCAGCAGAGGACAAAATAGTGAGATGTGTTGCTTTTTCTTAAAGAGTGATAGACACATTCGATGCACACACATAAGAAAGGAGTGTGGAGCTTTGATCAGCATGTGCTTCAGAAGTACATTTTTCCAGATTTTTGTTTGATTTACCTTGGGGGTTTTGGGGGCATTTGTTTTTCTTTCGGTTTTGGTATTGGTTTTTGTGGTGTGTGTGTGTGTATGTTTTATTTGGGTTTTTGTTTGTTTGTTTCATTTATTTTGGTTTGCTTTTTTCACTGGGCATTTATTTGGAGCTGTCACTAGCAGATTATGGACCTACTTCGTTAATTCCTGGAAAGCAGAAATGTTGACACTCCAAAGGATTATTTTTCCTAACTTCCTGTTCCGTAAAAAACATAAATATTTTGAATTAAAAGAATTCCTCAGTAACATTTTATTTGAATGATATATCTGCCATCCTGTTGAACTTCTATAAACCTATTCCTCTTCTTCTAGGGAAAAAAAAAAATCAGTAAAATAAGTAGAACTGCTGCTTCCTGGAGAATGTAAAGTTTGAACCAGAAAAAGGGACAAGAAGTCACAGCTAGTTGTCTTTCATGTAAGGTCGTCTTTAAGAATGGGTCTTTTGATAGTCAAGTGTTAATAATTGCAAAGAAAAGTTCCTGCTCTTTGTCATGTAAAGAAATGGGATTTTTAAATTTCAGATTTAGGAAAATGCTAACTACTGTGCTTGTGCAGATTGTAGGAAAATGTTTAGCATGGTTCTTTCTTTTGGGTATACTAAGCCTCATTGACTAAATTGAAAAAAAGGCTGCTACTTTAGTTCATGGCAGGATAAGGCTTTATGTTGTATTGTCTCCTTTAGAATTATCCCTTCTATTGAGTGTAATTCACTCTATAGAGGGAGGTGAGCACAGATTACAGATAATCACAGAATCAGATTCGACGTAAATTTGTGGTCCTTATGATAGTTTAGCTCTTCATCTTAATGCTGGTCATCTGAGATTGTTTACCAAAGAAAATCCCTAAAGTAACGGAATTGCATTATTATGGTAAATAGAAACATTTCAGTACCTTCCATCATTCTTTGAAACAGTGCAGAAAAAAATGTAGGTTGAAAAGGGAAAAGAACTGATCTTTCAGCTGGTGAGAGATGGCTCAGAAATGAGACTGGGTCAACATTTTTATTTGTTGAATTACCATGTAATGATGTTCAGTAAATGCTAATTTTTACATCCAGGCTGGAGTAAGAGGCAGACAACATTTGTACAGAAAGCGTGCAAGAATCATCAATGTATTATGACAAATGAAATGTATTTTTATTACTGATAAACAATTGTCATTTAGCTGGAATGTTTAGTAGCTGTAATCACTTTTGTTGTTCTGCTTGGAAGTGGGGGCATGAGAGGAAAACATGCAAGCCCTCTGTGTTGGTGTTCTGAAAAAGGTTGTTTTTAAAAGAAGCAGTGGTTACTTTGTTATTGGTTTGCTAGCAGAATTAGCTGTCAGTCTGCACCGGAATTAGGCAGGAAATAAGATATTGGTGATCAGGAGTAGAGAACAGAGAACTGTTTGCTGCTTCACTAGGAAGGTACAAACTCATTTACTTATGAACAGCTCATTTTACATGGCAGCAGGAGACAAGAGGTTTATTTATATTTGAAGTGCAATAAGCATCTTGCTTTAAGAAAAGGCTGCTGCATTACTCTGTTCAACAGCTGCCATATAATGACCGTGCCAGGAGGGTTTTAAAGTGTAGGTAAGGAATAATTGACTGTTACTCTTAATATTATAGTCATAGTAGTTTTTTGTTAATAATATTAATCAAAGAATAATTGACACTCCAAACTGTTGAAATGATGTCCCAACCCATCATACACATATACTGTAAGATTTTTGTAACAATATTGTAGCTGTATTTCCCAATATTCCTGAGGGAACTCAGCTATTTTTTTTTCTATTTTTTTTAAATCATGATATGAGTTCCTCAGAAGATGCTATCATTTGTCTGTAAATTTGAACTTGCTCAAAGGAAGCAAGGCAGGCAATAGAATATGCTTTTTCAAAAATAGGGAGTGTGTTTCCCACAGCTGAAAATAGGGCTGAAGATACGGGGAAATCGGTGGGAAATTTGCTGTGACTTCATTGGAACTACAATTTCACTTGGGAGCTGCGTTGCTGGGATTGGGTGACTTGTCTTTAGTTGATGTCAGGGTCGGCAGAATTAATCCTCTAAGTCCATTGAAGAGAATTTCAGAATGAGACAGGTCAGTACTCTTTACTTTGGTCACCCTGGGACGGAGTCAGGTAGTTTTCTTCTTGGAACAATAGGCCTTTCAAAAAATACCTGATGTTTCGGTAGTTCAAGATTAGACTCCTATTGCTAGCAGTAACTTTTCTTTTTTATAGACTAAGATTTATATTAGATTTAGCTTCAGCAAAACTTGTGCAAGAATTACAGTGGGAGAGTTAGTACTGCAGAAAACCAAAAGTATTTTCCATATCTTTTTTACGTAGTCAGTCTTAAATGACATGGATTCCATGCAGTACAGTTCGAGCTTGCTCGGTAACCTGCTTTAGTTTTGCATGTTTTATCACCTAGAACATTAAGACTTTTTGTGGGAGTAGACAAGTTATAAAATCTTCCAAAAAATCTTAAATTTGTTTGAGACAATTTTGATTCTCTGTAGGTAATTTTTTCTAATACTCATGTTTGTTTATATATTGCATTGCTCCTTATAACTGTTCTAACTGGGCACAACTAAAAATCCTAATGTAAATACTTTAAGCTTTTGGTATTTTGTTGCTTTTCAAGACCGATGAAAGAAAGATTTAAGAACTTAAGGAATAACTCAAATCTACAGCTCATGCAATCTCTGTAGGCTTCTATTCTTCTGCTACCTTGGGTGACCCCATTTTTGGGTACTTCTCTGGTACTTGTTCGTTGCTTTGACTAAAATAGAAAAAATGTGTTAAATGCTTGCATCCTTGATGATAACGTATTTCATCTCTGACTCTTATAAAGTCTTTTGGGGGTGTGGAAGAGTACCAAGGAGAAAATCAGTGTCTGTTTTATTTCTTTATACACTCCATTTTTTTTCCTCCTCTTCTGGATATTGTTTCTTACTAATGCTTTTTGCATTTGAGTGTAAGAGCAAGACACATACCAGGTAATAAACAATTCAGTGACTGGACATTATTAGAAATCATATTTGAATCTTATATCCAAATACGCCTTTAGGAAAGTTAATGGATTTAGTCTTGGTATGTACATCAAAGAGACAAATTACACTTGCTTGTTGGTTTGTTTGACAGAACAGTGATGAAGAGATTTCTCCATATTTCTTGGCAAACTGTAATAGTACTTGTCTTTTGAGACAAGAGTCCAATCAAAATAAACAAGGTTTATAGAGCCACTTAGGGAAGATGTTGTTTTAATTATAGAAGTAACATTAGTTATCTGGAGTCTATATACACCTGTGATTTACAGGCCGTGTTGGCAAAGATGTGCTTTACAGGACAGGTTAGCAAAACCACCTTGTTCTTTCCACAGGATTGTCTCTCCCTCTCTGAACTGTTTCGTGCTCAGCAAGCGGTGCTCAATAGAAACAAACATTTAAGCCTGTGCCGGGAGCAGACTGAGCCTATGCATGGACGAAGCAAGCAGGGCTGCTCCGCAAGGACCTCTGCTTTTAGCTACTTCTGCCCCTCCTCAGAAACTCCACTGCTTACCTCTGCTGTCTCTCCTAACTTTCCCAGCTGGCAGCACAGAAAATTGGCATGTGTTTTGACTCTTCTACTGTACTGGAGAGTGTTTTAAAGGACAGATGCAAATTGACTGGTTTGTATTTTTCATTGGTTTCATTTTATTGCTGGTTGGCAAAACTGAGGAAAATCAGAGGCCAGGATATCCCCCTGCAGGTTTGGGAAGTGTGTACTTAATAGATTTATGGCCCTTTTATGTTTGGAAAGTTATTCTAGGGAGGAAACTATTATTTCTAAAATGAACCTTAAGTTCTGCAGAAAATTATAGTTCAGACCTTGTGTTCGCAAAAAATCCTACCTGATGTTGGAGAGCAGGCAGGTGGGTTTTTAGTCCTCTGAGGTGATGCTGTGAGAAATGCCATGTATCCTTCTCAAACTGAAGATTGTTTTATGACCTGAGTAAATTTGCAGTCTTGCAGCAAGTTGTGAAGAGTAGATTCAGTAAATGCCAAGATCGTGTGGGGTATTTGGCCTTTTCTTCTTTGATTTTATACATTGCAAGAAAAATAATGTTTTTTAATATTCCTTTAGGCTTATAACACCAGGGTTACAAGAGGAGCATAACCACAAAAAGTAATTGAAGAATATCCAGGGAAAGATCAGATATACTTTGGATGTATTAGGTGTAGGCTTTTCTTTCTTCTTTCTCTCTTTGTGTTCTGTCATCCCATTTTTGTCTTTCACATGTAGAACTGACTAAAAATACACTCCTATTCTTGGCATGCATTAATATCCTGTATAGCAGAATAAAAACTTGGCAAAATATCAGATTCCTTCATACATGTGAATTGCTGTGTCTTTACTGGAGTTGCTTTAGTCCTGCTTGCAGGAACTTGAAAACTTCAGCTTTCTGCATGTCTGGTTAAAAAAAAAAAAAAAAAAAAAAGAGTTAAAGAGTTAACCTGGATATAAGGCTGTTGTTTATAGGAATGTGGAAAGATCTATATTACGTGTAGTGTTGGGCTTAGTGGAGAAAACATGTTTTTACTTGAAAAGTATTTTTTATACATGGACCTGATGTTATGTATTCCACTTTCAGACACAGGCAGGAATGGCTGTGTCCTGAATCCTTTCAGGTAATAAACTTAAGTGATCTCAATAATTCAATAAATATTTGCTGAAAGAAAGGAGAACACACTTTGGCATTTGGTGTTAATCTTGTAGTAATGAAATACTGCAAATGATAGGGTTTTTTATTGCATTGTGGTTTTGTTGGGTACTTTTAACTGTCTTAGAGAAGCAGCATTTCTATGTGCAATACCAAATGATAATTTCTCTGCAAAAGGTGGGTGGAAATTCTTAAATAAGAGTTTGGTAAAAGGCATAGAAAGGAGCCTGGGACTAGTAGAAAAGCAGTATTGGCAGTGCTAGCACTGATTGTACAAGGAATGATCATCCACTTCCTGCGTGTCAATAAAAATGCAGGAGAGCACCTTTCTTGACACAGGGGTTGCTGAAACATCAGTGCTGTCTTTTTTTGTAATACTCCTGTGGATGTTTTTGCACAAAGTGGTATCTGTCAGAGCTTGAAATATTCTTGCACAGTTTCCTTTGAACAGGTAGCACAGGACAAGTTCTAGCACATAGCTGCTTGACATGGGGCCGCCTACCGCAGGGAAGGAATGCCTTGCTTACATACGTCTGAGCTGATGTGCTGAGAACTTTGCCAGTCATTTTGCCAGTTACAGTCTGGGCTGTGAATAATTACTGAACTTCCATTTTGAATCACAGATTGGTTGTTTTTTTTTTTACTTTTTTCCTCCCACTTTAAAGTAAAACCGTAGCAGTGGGAAATACTGGGAATGCTTTTAACAGTTTGTCATTAGCCTGGAGATATTTTTACAATGAATGTAACATACATCTGCACATCTTTATTGCTACACTATCTTCATTTTTGAAATGCAGTATTTGATGTCCTTTTGTTGCTTTCACTAGTACTGTTCATCTAGTAACCACCTGGTTTGGGATGTGTGAAATTACAATGGGAGGCAAATACTATGAATGGTTCACTTAAAAGATGAAATAAAAATACTAAGACTTAATATTTTCCTGAAAAAAAGATCCCTTTTCTTTGTTATTTTCATATACTTGGCAAGAGTTTGCAGGTGATATTTGAACAGTGTTTGAAAACAGCAGTCTTGTTTTTGCACACTTGCTAGAGTTCGTAATCTACGTTGTTAACATCTTGGTTTGGAAATTGAGATATTCAGATACCAGACTGTGATACGCTGTGAAAATCTCAATTGTGTTCAAAAAAGGTAGAATGAATTGGGTGGTAAGACTCCTTGAAAGGATGTGAATTCACTCTTGTCCCATAGCTTTTCCTGCAGTTGAAGTCAGTGTACGTGCTTATTGGAGCAAGCAACATACAGCAGTGTATTTGTGTGCAGTTGCCTTGAGGGATTTTTCTTGTCTTTTTTTTCCTTAAGATTCCCTGTCTTGAGGCAACTTTCTCTGTTCAGTTGAAGATGAAATGAGCCTTGCAAACATATTTGTCTGCTGAGGCAAAGGTGTACGTGTTTGTCCATATTGCTGCATTAATATTGCTTGTTACACTATATTTACTCGTGGAAAATTAGGTGAGTAATGAAAGTCTGAAACCTCGTTCTGGATAGAGGTGTTATGGAGGCTTGGTCGGTCTTCTGCTTGCTCTCCTTGCTGGGTGAGGAAACCGTGTTGCTGGGGGGCTCCCTTTGAAGCCCTGTTTGTGTTCTGGAAGGCCACCACTAGCCATTAGCTCTCCCATTGGTTTACATGATTTTTAGTGAAATTTGCCTAAGATTGTGCTATTCATGTCAGTTTTGCACTTAGCGCTGCAGTTTCCAACTGGAGACACAGAAGGCTCCCCATTTGGGTGGGGGAGCAAGGCTACCAGCCCTTCATGTGGCAGCCTGTCCCTTCACTGAGTTATTCAGTAGGAAACTGCAGTGGCTATGAGCTGATCTGTCTCAAAGGCCTCCCCTTCTGCTTGTGAGACAGTCAAGGTAAATGTCGTGACAGTAAGGCTGTGGAAAAATCTGGACCTGTATTAACAAAAAATATGTCTTGAAACAGCAGTTATTTGGATGGAGGTATGTTTTGATAACTATTAAGCAAAGACTTGACATGTGAAGATAAGTGTGCAGATGCAAATCTTAAAAAAAAATGTTGATAATCTTTCTCTTGAACAAAGCTGGTGATAGTATGTGGCTGGGTACTGCGTTTTGGTGTCTTTGCCTGGACTTGTCATACCTTCGGACACCCTATAGTACTACTGATTGAGAATTGAGATCATACTGCATATAGAAGCAGTAGTTTTCTTTTTTTTATTGGTAGAGAACACAATTAGTGTCTCTGAAATTTCAAGATAGCAGAAATAAGCAGACTACTGTGGGATTGGAGAACTCTGAAGCTGTGAGGCTTGTATTGTTCCACTGACCAGAAAATATATCTAGACAGGTCTTTTCTGACATAAAGAAGAAAAGTATGGCTTGTGCACTTGATGCTGTAGAGACTCTCAGAAGATGATTACCAAGGGGTGTTCTTAAGTCTCAGAACATCCCGTGAGGTAGGAGAAAACCCACTTTTTCCATTTCATGCAAGAAACCCAGCACCTCTCCTTTTCCCATGCCCCTTTTCCTCAGCTGCATTTGGCTGTCCTGTCAGTCAGCTTTGGTGGAAGAATTCACATTAGTAAGGTAGGGTTTTGACGCTAATTGCCAGGAGGCAGAAACTTTTTTAAAGCCTCTTTATCAAGTTGTTTGGCTCAAAATGCCTTCCTTCCTTCCTGATAAGCAGTACAGAAGCAAAGATCCTGTAAGTATCCCGCTGGTAGGGTGAATAATTTGGTGTAGAAGGTTGCTGGTATGTTGGAGAAGCTGGTTATTGTCTGCAAAGGGAAGGGACCATGTTCTTTGGCTGAGCTCCCCCTAGTAAGCAGGGAAGCTGTTTCTTGGGGTTACTTTGGCTTGGGTGAGTAGAAGAGCTCAGAGCTGGGGCAGTGGAGGTGGAGGGTAACATTACAGGAACATGTAAGCACACACTGAGATTGAAATAATGGTTTTGTGGACAGCAGTGATCAAGAAACTAAATGTGACAGAAGGGACACCCCCTACACACACCACACACCCCCATTTAATTGCTTATAAATGCTGGCAGCCAGGATAATAAACAAGAGAAGCTGAAATTCCTCATTTACAATTACAAATTTTGTCTGCTTGGTATTACGTGAAATCTAGTGGAAAGGTTCACAGGATTGGAATATTAAAGTAAATGGTTATAACCTATTTAGAGACAATTGAATGGATAGAAGGGGAAGGAAAGTGGTACTCTATATCAAGAGTGATATTATGTATTTCTCAGTAACTGAGTACTCAAAAGCAAATTATATTAAATGCTTGTGAGTTATTGTCCTGGCAGCGAAGGCAGGAGATGAGAGTACTAACCAGTACCTGCTAGGCACCACTGAAGTGAAGTAAAAGGAAGATGACCGGTCCCTCAAGAATGTTACTTGCGTCGGGGAAAGCAGGGAGATACAGGGACTGAACACCACCTGCTCCAAGCATTGAGACCCTTAGGAATTTCTGTTAAAAACTGTGCATGTAAATGCAGGCAGCAATTTGTCTGGAAAAACATTGTATCTGGCACTGAGGAATTCAAAAGCAGATGAAGAAGAGCTAGTCACAGACCTAAATAAATGGTTTTTTAGTTGTAAGGACCATAGCTTGATTTAATTAAGTTGTATGCAGAAAGACTTGAGCTCAAATAAGCAACAATATAAAATCTATGAGCATGGATGCGTACAGATTGATAGATACATTGTGTACATACACAAACACATCTGTTGCTTTCAGAGGAACAGCAGCACAAAAGATGGGAATGGTCATGAGCTGAATCAGTTGGAGGGATTTTTTTTTCTCTGTGGATGATGCTTGGAATAGCTTAAAGGTTTTTTTACTAAACAAATAATAGAAGAAAAAGTTAATGCTGTCCTGCTTTTCTTGTTTCCAGCATCTGTCAGAATTTTAGAACTAGAAGCTTCACTTCTTGAAGCAATTTCTTGTTTTGTTTATAAAGAATATTTTGAACATGGATCAAGTTTATTTTTAAGTGGTTTGTTTAACTAATGAAGACCTGTTTTAAAATGAGTAAAATTCCTTCAGCTATAAATGAGCACCAATTGTGAATTAAAAAATGATCTGGTAAGACAGAAATGTTCTGTTTGCCATTTTTATAATGTAATAAGCATGTTAAACTTAAGGACTGAATAAATATTTGTTTAAGCACCTAATTGCTTAAATAAGTGCATGAGGACATTTAAATACATTTTTCTGGTTAGCAAAAAGACTTGCCAAGCATAGTGTGAAAGCTAGAGCTAATAATAAACTGAAACAGAATAGTTACCAATCAGTGAGACTAAACTTTCCTTAAAAATAATAATAAAACAAAAATGCAACACATGATTCAAATACATTACTCATACCGCATTTTCTTGTTGCCAATTTAAATGAAGATAAGACCAGACTTATAGAGAATACTTTGATTTGAATAAATCCATTGTGATCTACGAACTAAAATGCAGTTCTCACTTACGGGATATCGCTTTCTTCTGGAAATGCAGTGACAGAGAAAGCTTTGAAGGTCATGGTAGATAATCAGTTGAGTGCAAGTTGCTTGTGCAGTCTTGCAGTTTAAAAGCATTAATATGATATTTGGCTGAGTAAAAGAAAGTGATACTGGCAAACCGAATCTGGGTTTTGGTCCCTCAAAATGGCTAGTAGAGATGGTGCTCAGATACAGGGTTAGGATGGCTACAGTGAACTGGAAAGTGTGGTTGATAGTAAAAATTCCAAAGAACTGAATAACCTTTTAGGTTAAAAGGAGGTGATTCATGTCTCTTGGCCTGAACATGTGTATAACTGAATACATGGAACAGAAGCTTTAGAGTATTTTTCAGGCCAGCACAGAGGTATATATGGGTTATACTTTCACAGACAAGGAAGGCCCATTGGCTAGAGAACTGTGGCCATGTGCAAATGCCGTGTAAGGCTTGCTATGCCCTTCAGGTAACTCAAACAATCAAAATAACCCCACGAGATCTGAAAATTAACATGATCTTTAAAGTATTGAGTGACATGAATGTGAAATCACTTTCCTTCTGCCATATTGCAATCAGAGCATTTGTTTTTCTTTCTGTAGTGAATCACATGTTCCAACAGTGTGGTCAGTTTATTAAACCTGCACCTCATTGTTATGCCTGCAGAAACGAGAAACTTTAATTACTGTAAAAGCGACGCACTCTGGTTCCTAATTTTGTAAAAGTGAGTGCTTTTTGTGGAGGTGGGTTCTCTGGGCCCAAGATGTTTGCCATCAGGCAAGTAGCTTAAGATGCATGTAGAAGGTGTGAAAACACCTTCTGGGGATGGAAGGTATTCTTACTTCTTCTGAAATACCATGTGTAAACTGTAAGAGTTCAAAAGACACAGAAATGGTGTTTTGTGTCTCACTTGGAATCATGGGCAGAATTGCACCTGCATCCTGCAGAACAAAAACCTTATTTTGAGAGGGCAGCAAGCTGGCAGGCCAGCCTGTGGGCTGCTGTGGTCTCCACAGCAGAGGCAAGCTTGGCTGTGAGAAGCACTGACCCACCATAGCAGATAGGGAGGACTTCTGAACAGGAGACTCATTGAATGGGACTCACACACATTTACCTCCTGAATTTGACTTGGTCCAGCTCTGTAAAGCCCATTTAAACAGTGGAGGTCATATTTTTTTTGGCTGTTTATATCCCACTGAAGCTTACTGAGAGTTTCTCCAGGGAAAGGAGGTCAGGTGTGGACTTTGCATGAGACACTTCTGGAGAATGATTTTTGCATTTTTTTATGTTGGTTAACCACCATCTTGATTCTCAGTCTTGTTGTGAAATCAAAAACATACAAATAAAGCAAAGATTACCTTACGAGTTTCCTTGAAGGAAGGTGTGCAAGTGAACCCATACTAGGCACAGTCCTGTGGATCTGTTCTTGTCTGCCTTGGCATGCTTTGGGAGTAAGGGTCTCAATACTGATTGATTAACAGTTTACTTTCCAAAATTGACCACAAGGAAGCAAGTTTAATAAATTCATAAAACTATACAGTAGATTAAACTGAAGCTTAATCATATCAATTTAGTCTGGCTCTATTAATAGCTAAGAAATGGCTTTATATTTTTGTAATACCTGGAAGCCGTGTTACAATATACTCAAGTTACTTCAGATAATAACCTCTCATTCTTCTAGACAATGAATAGACAGTTATTACTAATTTTTATGTAAAATATAAATATTCACTTTAGACATTTTGGGGGTATTTTGGAGAATAAATTAAACTTAAGACACTATTTATTAGAATTTTACATGTAAGTTTTGCATTTAATAGTTCAGATTTCTTTCAGATTTTGGTAAACCTAATAAAAATGTAACTGTACTTATATATTTATGATAATTTCAGTTGTATGTGCTTTTAGTAATGCATGTATATTACATACTAATGAGCAAATGAGATAACACTTTAGAATTGGAATATAGAAAGAATCCTAGTAATTAGGATGCTTGGGTGCAAATTTTGACTCTGCTGCTGAACTGCTATGCTAATTTATTATAAAATGCATGATACTTGCAAATAAATGATAAAATACCTACCTGGTGCTGCATATTAGTAGTGCTTTATCCAAATCATGTTTATTGAGCAGAAATGGTGTTCTTGCAAAACATGGGAGTGAAATCTGAGTTTTCAGTGTGCTGGAGTTCTAGCTTGCTTTGAGCAAATCTGCTCTTGCACATCAGGTGGAAACACTTGTGCTGTAGATGAAGCAATTAATTGCTTTTACCTCAGCATTTAATTTGATCTCGCTCCCCCCATCTCCCTTAATGCAATCTTGTATTGAAATCTTTTTGGTCTCAGTTGATGTCAAATGTGCCGTATTTCCATAGTGAGAAACTGCTGCCCTCTGGCACCAGGGCTCTAGATTTGTCCTCAAGAATAGTGGGGTTTGCTGTGTTGTGTGCCAGCTCAGGCTTAATTGGGTTACAGTGCAGGAGAAGGTCTGGAGATGAGGTGGGTGAGACCTTTAAAAATGAGTATAAGTAGGAGAAGCAGAAACCAACAGAGACGTACTCAAGGGACAGCATGGCCAGTGCAAAGAGTCAGGTAGGTGTCTGCAGGAGTGTAGGACAGTGGGGTGCAGAGCTGGTGTGACTGCACCTAGAGGAATGTTGCAGTGACTGACCTCAACTGATGAGAGCACACATACGATATGCAGCTATGCAGGCAGGGGAAACTCTAAATTTTAGGTGCTGTTGCTCTGCATGAAGCATCAGGGCTTTGGAATAATTAACATCAGGATAATTGAGGTAAGAGTGCTCAATGGTTTATTCAGGCACAATTAGTTTTATGTTTTCTTCCATGATTTAGTGATGTGGGATGTTACTGGATCCCTGAAAGATCAGTACACTGCAATGGGCTGTGTATACATGTAGCTTGTTAAAATAGTACACGTAAAAGCAGTTTCAGAAGTTTTATTTAAGTGGGCAAACTGGTGTGTTTTTTCCTTAAAACAGCTTTTTGTAAAAAGAACAACAAATTTGTAAAAGTTTCCATTTAGTTGTCAGGTGTTGGTTGTCACTTTTTAGAATAGAACAAAAAAGAAAAGATGACCACCAGAAAACATCTTGGCTTATTGTATCGCTGAGGAGAACTGGGAAAGGTGTGTGTGGGCATTCTCTTCCACCAGCCATACTGGTGAATAGTAGATGCTTGAAAACAATTCGCTGTGTGTTTCTGGCCTTTCTCTTCCATCTGGTCCCAGTTTTGTTAAATTTTGTCTTGGGTGTAGTATACACATGCACGTATACATAAATATACATACGTATCCATGTATGTGCTGGTATGTATCTCTCTGTATCCAGAAACATCCTGACAGCATGGATTCCTGGGCAGTAGTAGGCACCACTCTTAGTCTTGGCTGTTCTTGGCTCTGTCAGCTGTAGCGATGCTTTAAATCTGGGATTTACTATGACAATTAAATACAGAGCATGTATAGCTCACAAATCCCCCTCTGCCATGACCCCAGATATTGATTTATTTGATTGGACAGTTGGAAGACTATTCAGAATTATCTGTGGAGCAAGCAGCATTTTGAAGCCAGTCTTTATTAATATTAAAATGATTTATTTCTCCTTATCTTTAAAATAACTTGGAGTTTGAGTCTGACATTGCATAAATCTCTAGGTACTGGTGGGTGTTTGAACAAATTTTATGCAGTCTGCTTATTCGCTTAAATTTTCAAAACAACTATTCAAAAGCTGCTTCATTTGAAAGGACAGAGTTTTCACAGCTTACTGGGCTGCAGATTTAATACCAATGAACTTTGAAAGCTTTTGCCAGGACAAGTACGTGCATCTTTGTATTGTTCCACAAGTTGGTGGTTTAGCTGAAAAATAAATTGTAAATGTCAGATCTGAAGAAGGGCTTGTGAGACTGTAAATTTGTGTGTGCAGTGGTGTTTTTATTCCTCCAACTATATTGGTTAGCCTGGTATGATGCTCTCTTCGCCCTACACAGGCTTCACTTTATTTATTCCATGTATAGTGTTATTTGTTTATTTATGTATTTATTTTTAAGTATCGTTTGCATTCCGGTCTAAATGTGCTTGAAAATTACCATCTGCTCTCCTGCTATTTAGATAGGGCATGCTACAACTGAGGTGAAGAGCTGTCACATCAAATATTTTCATTCTAGCTTTCGCACCTTTGATATTGAGTTACATAATTGCAGCGCAGGACCATTTCCAGGGATTCCTTATTTTCTTTTTAACCCTACCATTTCTTCTCCCAATCTTTACTGGATTTTGCTGCTTTTTGAGAGTGTTTCCAGTGCAGATGCACATTTGTGGGTGCTAGGAGGGGAGGGTTCAGCCCCTCAAGAAGGGCTTCTCCTTTTGGTAAAATGTTAAAATGAGTAGAATAAGCAGGAATATAAAAGCAGAATTTGCCTATTTACAGTGCAAAATATTTATATGCAGATAAAACAGGTAGGAGTAGAGTGATTCTGAGTTTGGTTGGGTTTTTTTCCCTTTTGTTTCATTGTTTCTTTTCCATTTTCCACATTTCTTGTCTTTTCTCAAACAAAGTAACATACAAATGGGTCAGTGACATATACAGAATGTATTCCCCGTAATGTTGAGGTTTAATCTACTAGTGCTTTGGTGGATTTTTGTTTGATTTTATTTTTTCCTTAGTTTTTGTTTTTGTTTTTGCTTTGTTGGATTTGGTTGGCCTTTTAAGTTCAAAGAGTAGAGGAGGTGGAAACTGCTCTCAAAATTAGACCATTATAAAAATGAACAGATCATCTGTATTCATGCTGACAGTCACTTCGGGTTGAATGGGAATAAACTGACAGAAGATGGTGTTTGGAAATGAAACATGACGGGAAAGCAGTTAGCACAAACTGCCCAATAATTTCTCATAGTCAGGAAAAGAGCACCGTTATAGAGCAGGGGTTCTGCCAGTAAAATAGCTGTAAGATAAATAAATGGTTTTGCAGTACCAGGCAGTAAATTTGGTGTGTGTCATCTATCTCCTCCCCAGTGGTTAATACGGTAATGGGGTGTGTACTGGAACAGACACCAAACTCCAAGTGGCTGAATCTTCTGTGAGGTAGAGTTTATTACCTGGCTTGTTTCGACTCACTGGGACCCTGGTGGGACAAACTGGTGTTGGCCACTTTCTGGGTGAGACCCCCTTGTGCTCTCAGTGGGGTGGCAGCTAGTTCCTCTGCGTCCTTCCCAATCCATCTTCTTCACTTTTCTAGAGACTAACAGTGGTCTTCTGTACAAGGTTGTTTTGTTTTGTTTTGTTTTGCTTCTGCTGCTGAAGCAGTGGATGCAATAAATGCACTTAGTTACCTTCACGTGGTGGTTTGTGCATTCTTGTGATGGACATTGGAGGGATGTTTGCTTTCACTGACATCTGGGTAGATCTTTTCTAGCACCAGTGGACACTGGAGACTTCGGTGGCAATTTGGTACTGAGCCTCTTGTGCTTATGTGGTGTGGGCATCTCTCTTCTCTGTCCTTAATGCAGCACTTGAGTTACCTGAGCTTGAATAGTGGGATGGAGGAGCCAGGCAGTGGGACATGGCTGAGGTCATGAAGCTCAGCCAAACCATGGGGATATCACGGGGATAAAATATTTCCCCCTAACCAACGCCCTTTTATTTTCCTCATTTAACCAGTAAAACCAAGCAGGAGAGATGCTTCAGCTGAGATTGGACTGTTAGTCATAACCATAGTGTGTGGTATCAACCCTTGGTGTGGTAGCTGTGACTTCAGGCCTGGAAAGGATGCACCTGTCTCGGATGGCATCATCCTTCCTGCAGGCATGCATGTGTGTGCCATGTGCAAGCTTTCTCTTACAGCAGTGCATGGGACATTCTCCCTGTCTGTAAAAGGCTGCTCCAGAGTGCAGGATCACAGGTGCAGTTGTAAACTCAGAGAGGAGAAACAAACATTTGTCCTGGATTGATCCTGTTCTCTGAGCTACGCCAGAGGGTTTTGTTCCTGTTTGCCGGTGCCAGTTCATTATTTGAGCTTGTGTTTCATTTCTTCTGCTGGTCAGCTGCAGCATTTTGAGGGATAGTGGAAACCTAGTAATATACTCTTTTGCTCTGAGGTTAGTATTTTGGTACCATACGGAGTTGTGTAGAGGGCATTGCCAAAATTTATCCCAGCAGCAGTTACGTATTTGCAGTATCACCTTGAGTTTGTTCTTTCACAGGAAACCAAAAATAATCAACTTCACTCAATTGATTAATTCCCTACCTCTTTTTCTGCTAGAAGAGTAGAGCACAGGAAAAATACATGTCCAGCCACTAAAAGCTGGGAACTGCACAGCAGAGCTAGGTTTATGTTTTCTTAAAACTTACCTGCCTCCTCTTAGCAAGGACTCATGTACTTCAGGTAATTGAATGGGCTGCAGGGTACATCGGGAATTGTAGTTTCACAGTGATTTGTGCTCTGAAGATTAATAATCTTACAACCCTCAGAGGGAGATAAAGAGAAGATGTTCTCAGACAAATTGTTATCTTGTGTTTCAGAAATGTGCTTTGAGCACTGAGCATATCTTCAATTTATCCCTTCAGTTTTTACCTTGATATCCTTAGTAATGGCAATATTTTCAACATCTAGGCTTGTCTTTCTTGCTTCATCCCTCCTTGGTTTTCTGCAACTTCTTGGGGTCGTTCTGGAGATGTTTCATTTATAAGGTAGTTGCGTTTTTCAGGAAAATATTCTTGAAATACAAAAATTGAGGAAAAAATATTAAAAATGTAATTGGTTTTGTAACCATATAGACATGCAGGGTGCAAATTGAACAAGTAAGATGTCAGCCTTTTATGTCTGAAGAGTCCTGGCAATAACAGTGCTTTAAAGAATAATTTATATAGTCTCTAACTTTCAGATAATTTTTGGCCCTTCTCTGCCAGTGGTTTCAGCAGCTTTTGTAGTAAATTTGTTGAGTTTGTTAAATATTGGTTTTGGTTTAGCCACTGAAGTAAGTTGTTGCTCAAGAGCTTAAGTAGGCTGAACACTCAAATCCAGTTAGTACTAAGAAGGTGACCATCTTTCTTCCTCACCCATTACTTCTCTGCATTTACACCAGGGAGCTGCAGAGGTTTTCATGGCTCACTGAAGAACTACAAATTCTTTATTGTTTCTGTGCTTTTAACACATACTTAAAAGTGGCTAGGAATACATACAAGTACTTAGAAAAATGTAACTTTAGGCTGGTTGGCTGAACCAGAAACTCTTGCTGCCTTATTTATTTTTCCTAACACCTTTCACATCCCTCAAGGCATGTTGTGACTTTGAAAACTGGATTATATATGTACATTGACTACCCAAGCACTTAAAAAACTACAGTATGCTAGACGCGTTACAACGTATTTGGAAGAAAGGAATTGGGAAAAAATACTTAGCAAACTAAATTGGTAGGAGATGATAAACAGGCAAAATGTAGTTCCACATAGGGAGAGTTTGTGCTAAAGAGTTGAGAATAGGTGTTGGGCTTCATAGCTCTGCCATAGATTTGAACGAAGTGTTTCATGTGCAGTCTCTACTGAGATAATAGTATCTGTCAGCTTCACTGATATATTTTATATATAATTGTGAATTACTTAAGCATTTTCAGATGAAGGACTAATTACTAACAAAATTCAGTGAAGATGTCTGTGTTAAGTATAGATGTGTATGTATTTAATGTCTTGGATGTTGGAGTGATTTTTTTACGCTTCTGAGATTCTCTTCCGCTTTTTCTGCTTTGCGTGATGCAAAATACAGTTTGCATCAATCACATTGCTGTTATATGGCGCTTAGCTGGTGTTACAAATCTGAGTCAGACTTGGGCAGCTGTGCGAAACAGTTTCCTTAATTTTGGATGGCTTTCTCTTCCTTGCAGCGCGTTGATTCCAGTTGGATCTCCTTCTTTGCCTTGGGTCAGTCCAGTACCTTCCTAATTTTCGTGAAGCCAAGCAATGTTTTGCTGAATGGGTGGGAGACTTTTGGGGTCTTTTTTGTTGGGAAGGAAGGGAGAAGGCTTAGTTCTCTGCATGTCCAGTGCGCTAAAATGGCTCAGCTCATGGCTAGGCTGAAGCCATGCAAAAAAATGTAGGGAATATGTGCTGGGAGGATGGAGAGGAGGTGGATCTCTGGCACTTGGCAGTTAGATCAACTTGCTTTGTTGCATTGCCACAGTCAGAATAATTTAAAAATAAGACATAATTGGCTAATTAGGACTCATGTCCTTGAACAAGGCACCTTGATGGCTGCCACTGGGTCTGCCAAAACTGTGTGGCAGTGCTTTGTGCTCTTCTGCCCAACAGTCCCATTCTGGACCCAATAAATACTTTAAAGGAATTGATAAGTTCCCATTATTTTCTTCTAGTTTTACAGAACAGAGTTTTGTCAAGATGCTTTGTCCGACTTCTCAAACCAGATTTATTCAGAAGGATGACAGGAAAGAGTTGATTAGGTGGGCACTCCTAATGGGCTAGTAAAATTTTTTCGTTGATTTTTTAAAAAGAAAATGCGCTGTCAGTGCACTCTTACCTTATGAACTTGTTCTCTGTGCCAGAGAGCCACTCACCAAAATGCTGTCTGCTCCACCCAGCTGTTTGAAATGGTTTTTGTTCTCTTTAGTTCTGGTAGAGAAGAACGTGTACAACACTGGTAGCAAAGGTAAATAACAAGACTAAAAGACTGTGATAGTTGGCCCTCTTGCTGCTGTCTTTGTAGATATGTGGTTGCTTTTGTACATGGCAAAAAAAGATTGCAGAAGTCACTCTAACGACATGGATCTGCTACCAGCATATGATTGCTCCTCTGTGTATAACAGCAATAGGCAAACACAGAATCTTTTAATTAAATTCATGTATCTATTAATTTTCTCATAATGTGTTACCATGCACTAGAATCTAAGTTCCTTAAGACTGTTTGGAAAGCTTACTTTTTTCTTTGCGTTTCCTAAATAATCTTAACAATCTAAACGTTAGGCAGACTGTTATTTGACACGAATTTGTTGTCATATTCCAGATCTGCCTTGGATTTTGGCAGAATTTATTTCATAAAATCTCCTCCTTCTTATTTCTCTTACTTTTTAAATGGCACCACATCAAATGTGGTCCAAAATCTGACTCACTGCTGAAATAAGTCTTCAGAAAAGACAGATGGAGAAAGCAAATGTTGTTAAAAATTTTGTCTGAAGTATTGTAGCTGTGCTAATAGTCACTTTTTAATCATAATTGCTGTACAGAGTTTGATTGGTTTTTACATTTATTTTTTGTTCTTTGTGGTTTCTTACTTGTACAAAGCTATTGTTTTGGCTGTAGTAAAACCATTATGCTCTCATGCAGTTTTACAGTTGAGAAATATAAAGTGAAGTTCTGTCTTGCAGGAGAATAGACTAAATTTCTTTTTCAAAGATATTCCCTACTAGAGTTGTTCTTTTTTTTTATTCACTTTCTTCAAATTGCAAGCCTCTATAATTGTTTACTGAAATTTGTGGATATCTATAAAGAGATACAAAAATTCTTAAATACAGCATCTCACAGATATACACAGCATAGTTTCTATTAAATTCACAATACTATGGGGAAAAATACGATTGAGTTTTTATGTGTGTGTGTGTGTATGAAACTGGTAAGGCTTTTGTTCTTGCAATTTGTTTATTAGTTTCTCCAAATCTGTACATAGCTGTCTTCTTCTATTGATTTTTAAAGGAAAGACAGTAGAATTTTTCTTTTAACCATTCAGATAGGGTTTTCAATCAGGGATACTTCTCAACTATGATGTCCTTTTCAATTATAAAATAGTATTTGCCTTTTATAGCTGAGTATTAAATAAATTTTAAAATAGGATCAGCATGACTGAAATAAGATCTTTTTGTCAAGATTAATGTGTGCGCATACAGAAATACTACATTTCTGAGTATGGCAAATAATATGTCAAATCTGAGCCACAGACTAGGAATGTAGATGGATCCTTGCAGTGCATGTATTTCATTGCTACTTTACCAGTGATTTTTCTTTCATGCAGATTGACATAAAGACAAATATGTACTTTCCTTTAGATATTAAACCCACTATCTCACCTGTGAGGGATTGTAAAATTATATCTCTTTAAAAGAGAATACATCAATCTACAAAAAATTGCGTCTTCAAGACAAGGTCTTTCTTATTTCTCTATTTGTAGGTGCATTCAGAAAGAAAGAGAAAGCTACAGGATTTCAGTCAATCTGAAGATTGCATCAAATACTGGGAGTCCTCTAATTTTGCTTTAAAGTTATGTAGTACATTGACATTTTTCACACTCTTTCAGCATAGAGTAAAGAGGCATTTGTTTTGTGAGTATCTGTTCAACAAGTTTACATCAAAGGATCTTACCACAAATTTAAAAGGATGTAGAGGTTTCTATAGCACCATAAACAATGTAACAAATAATTTGTTGTAGAAGCAGCTTCTAAAATTGGGTCTTTGGGGTGGGGAGAAATGTTTAATCTGCGGATATAGCCGTTAGTTCTTAATGGTAATTAGTAGCTATTGAAGTAAGAGTTTAGGTAGAACATTAATTAAAGTAATCCCATCCAAGCCTTGCAGTAATAGGCACTGACTGCCATCCATCCATGTGGGGTTTTTAATCAGGTTTATCAAACCATCGTTAGCTTTCTGCCTAGCCTGTATTTTCAGTGCAGTTTTACATCTTAATACCTGAAACTTTCCTCCTTCTGGGTGATTGCCTAAGACTTACCTGTCTTCCTGCGGGGCTTTGGTGCTTATCTCATTGGCTCTGAAAGCAGAAATACAGAGTATTTTTCTGAGTATCCTCTAAATCTAGAAACAGCTTTATAACGGAAAGGAAAAATACGTGTTTGAAGGATGGGCATCATTGCCTTGTTAATGTGCTTCTCTCTGTCCACCCCCTCTCCCATCATTGTCTTTCTGTCACTCTATTAAGTATTGCTTGGTCATCAGTTGAAAAAGCACTGAAGATGGAACGAATTTAGGCATGACTTTTTTTGTGTCTTCTTTCAGTTAGATGAAAGGTGAGGACAGCTATTCATTTTTACAGCTGCTCGCAGTGGTGGTGGAGCTCTTACCGTTTCCATCCATTATACAACTTGGGTCGGAGGGGGAGAAGGGGTGCAAACAGTTAGATATTGTCCTTAAAACTTAAAAAGAAAGTCTCCTGTTTCTCCTGTTTTAAGTTTGGATTGGTAAGTGTTCCATGAGCAATATTTATTTACTGTAATCTCGTTTGGTTGGGAGTTCAGATGATATTCATGCAAGGGCTTTGCTGCACCTGGGTGGGAGAAGCAATAGCTTGTGAGGCTTCATTCCCCTTGAGGCTTGGGGTTCGATTGAAATCTCATCTTTGAAAAACCCCTGAGCTATGCAGCCCAAACATTGACCATCAAGCTACATTACTTTCTAAGCTGAAAATATTTTCATCAATGTTGTTCAAGTCTTTGGTGCTTTTGGTTTCAGAGCAATTTTAAAAGAGAGGATACCGGTAGATTTAGTGAAATCATAACTCCATTTTCATTAACTTTGTGAGAATGATTTGTTCATTTTGTTGGTGTCAAATTGCTTATGTTCCAGAGAAATGGAGTTGGAAAAGAAAGTTAGAAAAGGCCTGTCAGTGTCCTGGAGCTCTGTAGATGGGAACAGCATTTTTTCATGTTAAAGTTACCTTAGCCTCCAAGAAAGTAATGTTCCACTGCGACTCAGTTTAGTGTGTGTGTGTCTGCCTACAGGTTTACATGAACACTACATTAAGCAGACTATAACACAATGTATAAATTTTAACTCAGTATCCTTATCTTTGTTCTATGTAAGTCTGTTGTAAGTCCATGGAAATTTTATCTATGTTAAGTACTTACTAATTTCCACATTACCAAAGTAGGATGGTGTACTGCAGTGTATTTGTTTGGTTACCTGTAAGCTTTTGGAAAATGTGGCAAGTGTAGTTTTCTACTGGGCTATGAATTTTTCTCATAGTTAAAGTATCCTCAAAAGAAAATTGGTTTAAAAAGAAATATTTGAGGGGAATTTGAAAAGTTTTGTTTCTCCTCCCACCCCGAATACTGTTTTTCTTTCAAGTGACTTTTTTTTTTCCAGTTGTGAATTATAACTTGTATGTTCTTGGCAGTTATAGTCAAATCTAAATATTCAGATTTTGTAGCTTACTTTAGTTTTCTGTTTTGACAGACTTTGATTTTTTCTTTTTCTGTGTGTATGTGTAATAATTCTTTCATTCTGAGTTGAAAACTTCCTGGTTGAAAACTACTTTTAATAATTTCTGCCATGCTTTAGTAATGCACTTTATTTAAAACAAAACAAAACACAACACCCTAAACTAACACTCAGGAGCTTTCACATCTCCGTTTCAGACACTGAAATATTCATCCATATAACTAAAAATTTCAACTTCTAAGGAAAAAGTGATTTTCACATTTCTTTTATTTTGAAATGTCATAGACATCAATTTTATTTTTCTCCCTCTGTCCTGCACTTTGCTGAGCTCTGAAGATCCTATTAATCTTCAGCCTTACTCTCCCCTTTTCCTAAGCTTTTTTGAAAGCTCCTACTTTTTTGAATTGGGAATTCTGTCTCAGTTTGCCAACTTCCCTCAGCATAGTAGAGTGGGGAGAGATAATGGCAAGGGGGGAGATGCTCTGCCTACGGCTCAGAAGATTTCTCTCCCATTAGCTGTGCTGACTTCTTTTTCCTTGTCTAAGGTAGGGCGGGCTTTGATGGATCTTTTAATATGAGTATCATCTTCCAGCACAGAGCATGGGAATGGATTAGCCTAGAGGGTATGAGAGTCGTTCTCTAAGATAGTATTTTAAGGAGGACATCACTGACAATTCTGCTTAATATCTACTTTTCTTGTGTTTTGCCAGCACTGTTCTGTGTATGTATGGGGAGCTTTGAAATAATTTTCTACTGTTAGATGTTAAAATAAGTAAGGAGGACATTTCCTAGTCTTTGATTCATTTACTCTTCATCTTACGCGTTCAAGTAGCATACAGCTTGCTTATATGAAGAACAATTAGGGACATATTTAACTGAATTTGGGGTTTTTCCTGAGTCAGACAGGCTTTCTTTCAGTATTTTGGTGTATCTAATCCTGAAATAAGTTCTTAGTAATTAACTACAAAAAAAAAAAAAAAAAAAGGGAATATACTAGTTGAATGTGCTCGGTTGAAAGTTACGCTGGAATATAAAGTTCTCAGGCAAAACAAATTCAGAAGTAAAAAGATACTGCTGAGATAAACTTTGGGGCAAAGTTTAACCTGTAAACAGTTTTCTGGGGTCTACCATGTGAAGTGTGTGGAGATATTGTAGCAGATAGCGATGTGGTGCTAGAATTTTTAAGGAAAGAAACAGCTTTGTTGTTGTTTTTCCTAACCATTCACTATTGTCCAAAAAAGTATTTATTTTTGCGAGTAAAGTACAAATTCAACCACTTAAAAAATACACAGTGTGTGATTAAATAACTTTTAATAAAGATGATTATGGATTGCTGCTTCTGTAGCAATGGTCTTTCTCTTGGTCGAGAAGAGATTGTCAGTGACTTTTGAGCCGCAGTAATTAATCAGTACCCTTGATCTAAACAGCCGTTTTGGATGTATGCCTAAAGGTAATCCTCCCTCCTGGTCCTTTCAGTTTATTGATGGAGAATGTTGCAGAACCTAGTGAAGTCTCCCAAGTCTTCTGCATAGATGATAGCATTAGCACTGAAAGGGTAAAATGAATGAGAGCAAGAAAAACACAGTACAAACAGAAGAGAATCCTGGTATTATATAATAAATCTGAAGAGACCACATCTAGAGAGATCTGCAGAGTGAAAATAGAGTGCGGAAAGACTGAGAAGGAAAACTCCCTTAAAGCTCGTGGAAGGCATCATCTCCAGCACTTCCTTGAGTTGTTTTGAGCTGTGGGGAGGCTGCAGCTAACTGGGTGCTGGGCGAGGGGCAGGGGTGAAGGTGCCCACTCCTCCTCACCTGAGAAGTTATACAGGCAGGGTCTCTCAGGCCGCCTGAGTGCAGCTTGTTCTCTGCCTTTCCTTTTGCAAATCCTGCTGTGCAAAGGTGGTGCTCATTATATGCCATCATGTGATCATCTTGACTTGGACTGAGAATTGTTAATGCAATTCCTCCATCAGGTCCCCAAAGTCCGAACCTCTCCTATGGACTGGTGGTGTTGCGTGGTTCAAGTGTTGCTCCATACCATTGCACAGGGAGGGGACAGCTGTGTCCTACACAGTGTTTGGTAATTTACGTGACTTGAGTTTGGTTTTTTCATAAAAGAGAATTTCAAGGCATGGTGAATTGCTAGTTGAAATCAGCCCCATGATTTCCTTTTGCATGCTCATCTGCAGTTATTTGGGGGTTTTATTTGGTTTTGTTTTTTTGTTTAGGTCCAAGTTGTTCAATATAATCTCTTTCCCTTTCGACAAGCCTGTCTGAAAGCACTTTCTTGTTAATATTACTGAAGTGTTTTACTACAGCAGTGGCGGTGATTACAAGACTACTACGTTTTGGCTAACAAATGCAATAAATGTGATGAAAATCCCCCTGTGTTTTACATTTCACTGCATAACATGTTTATATAACATGTTAAACACTTCTGTCTGAAGAACAGCTTTCCACAAAGGTAAAATGTATTTTCCATGGCACTTTTTAGAAATACTGTGGGAAAGAGTAATTCCTGCTCCCTTCTCACTCCCCACGTGTCTTAAGTCCACATTTCCCAGTGTTTTAAAAACACACATTTTCTTATTTTCCCGCCACACTTTGAAGTATAATTTTTCAGCGTGTCTTTGAGTTTTATGAGGTGAGAGGCTGTTACCTGGAGGACACGGTTTTCCTGATGCTGGAGACCTGGCAGAGGTGCTGAGTTGGAGCAGGCAGGTCTCTGCCCGAGCTCACCGTTGTGCAAGCGCTAATTTGGCTTTTTGTATTCTTGTCCTGTCTGTTTGTGGTATTTAATGCTCTAACATCTCTCTGGTTGGGTGAACCCATATGTCATTCGAATGGGAACCTGTGCCTTGCCATTGGCCCGACAGCCGCTCAGCCGTGGAGCACAGTGATAAAATTATGAAAACTGTGTCTCTGCTCATTGGACCAGTGGAATTTACAAGCATTTCTCCTCTATGTGCCTAAATGCTGTGTTGCCGTGCCTTGGCTCACACGGCAGATTTATCTGGATTATAAGCCTTGTCAATAGTGTGAAACCTCACTTGTGTCTTTTTCTCCCCTACCATGCTGGGTTTTTTTTTTCTCTCTTCCTTTATTTGTAGACATGTGCTCCTCCAGACAAAATCAAAAGTCAGCTACTTGCTTTGATGGTTACAGAAATAAATACTTTGTTTATATCTCGAAAATAAAAGCAGAGATTTTTACCATAAGCAACGTTTTGCTGCTGTTTGGTTCTGTCAATGTATTTAACAGTCAATACAAGAAATGTTATTTATATGCAGATTTTGTTTACTTCAGCATTATTTATAGAGCAATACTGTGTGATGGTAGTCATGTCTGTAAAGTCGTGTTTTTCTTCATGTCTCCCTTTTTATGGTATGGTGCACATTACAGATACATAAATGTTATTTGACATAAGGGAATAAAACTATTTTCAGCTCATGAAATAACCCTATTAGTATAAACTTGAAAACCTCTTTCTGTAAATCACTGCTGTTGAACTGATAGCCTATTTCTGCTGTAGTGTCACCTTTCTTTTTTGTGTGTGGTTGAAATGTCATGGTAATAATCAATTCATCTTATAAAAGTCAGTTAAATACACTTGCTCATATTTGGTCACAAAACCAAACCCTGCAATCCTAATGTATTAGTAAGGTATAATTTTGCTAAAACAGCCTTGGCTTCCATTTCTGTGCGTCTTACTTGCTTTGTGTACCTTGTTACTGGTGGTGTTTAGAAATCCAAGACAAACTTCTCAGTAATTAAAATTATCAAGGTTGTCCTGCACTCTTATAATTATGAGAGAATTTACTGCACTTTGTGCACATGAAGGATGAATTTGCTATTCAAGTAAGAGTGTTGAATATCTAATGCAATGTATGTATACTGAAATATCAGAGAAAGAGTCATGGCTAGGCTAATGATTGCTTGTTTCTCTGATAGTGAATTTGATAGTGCGTCTGTGTGTGATTTTCTTACCTTTTTTACTTACTGAATAGGCTTAACGGCAGGAAAAATGTAAGGAAGGTATAGTTAGTGTAGTTGAAATTGGTTTTGGTTTTGTGTTTGGTTTTTTTAATAGAAGTAGTACAGTCTTTTCCTTTAGACAGAAGTAGAAAAAGCTAAGAATGGCAGCAGGAAAAATTGGTTCCTGATTAGTTTTCCAGTTAATCACGAATTTCTTTTATCATATCACCTTTCCTGACTACCATCATGAGACAGAATACTGTGGAGATCCTTCTAATCTGACATGTTGCAGAGTTTTTTCTGGGCTCTCTGCTCTCCTCTTTGGGCTTGCTGGTAATAGGAAAATTTTAAAACTGAAGTCTTCACTTCCTATTTTCCAGCAAAATTATGTGCTGCTTTGTGAAATGTAGGAAAAGCCATATTCCTTGCCCCAAGGATACTGCAGTATAAATCCCTCAGCTCATAGGTTGATGTATGCATCACTGGTTACGTTAGTGGCATTGGCCCTGTTAAGCTCAGTGGCACTACTCTTATGATTAAAATTTAAAATTGCGTAGTAGTTTGCAGAGTTGGAACCTGAATCACACATAATGGAAATAAATAGGATGTGGGTAGGAAAGATGTATAGAAAAGGCTCAAGATTTTGCTGAGTTTGTAGGCTTTCTTTGGAAATGTAAGCATTTCAGCTGGGACTGACTTCATGGTTTTATTTAAAGTATCAAATTTAATAAATTATAAGACCCATAGAGCAAGTACTTTGAATTCGGGTATTCCATGAATTGAGCCATAATGTGCTTTGTAGGGTTCTGCAAAGCACTGCACTACATTGTGTGTCTGCCCTGTTCATGTGCTGAATTTCTTTCAGCACCTTTTACATTACTGCACTTGAGAGAATTTTCACTTGCTAGTTGGAACAGAAGCTGAAAGGGATCTTTAGGAAAGCACAGTCGAGCAGACATAATAAATTTTGAAAGGCATAAAAAGCTACCTCCCAATTGAGGGAGGTAAAGATTTACAATACATCATAGAAATACTTTTTTTCTGAGAGAGCAAAAATCTTCCGACTTGGCAAAGCTTTTCTTGCTGAAACGCAATGGAATAGCCACTTCCAGTGTGACAAGTTGTTTTCTTTTTGACTTGAAGGTGAAATAATATTATTTTCAGATCAGATAGAGGCAACAAAGGAGGTAATGCTTTTAAAGAGAGGTGCTTGTCTAGGTTTTTGTTTCTGATGCACAGAATGGTTGCACTGCTTGCTAATTATTTGATTACATGCCTTTTCTTCTGCAGAGATGTTGAGATACAATGCACTGAAGCAGCTTATGTTTCCTCAAGGGAGCAGGTCCTCAGTGGAGGGCTGCCCAGAAAGAAGAACAAACACTAGTGAAACAAGCTAATATTTAGTTAAAGATAGCATATATTAGCGTATGCCTTATGGTGTGAGGTTATAGCTGTTTTTTAAGGGTCCTTAGTTGACAGTTTCCCTTAAAAGGAAAGAAAGCAACATTCCCCAATCCCCATCACTAACCCAAAATGTGAAAAAAATATTTTCTAAAACTCCCAAATATTAGGCTAAACAGGATATATATCTTCAAGATTGAAGACAGATTCTTCTCTTGGATTGATAATTTAATGACATTCACCACATATCACAGCTGTTGAGAGAATTGGATTATAAAGATTTGTAGATAGTTTTTAACAACGTAGACTATTAATTTATTTTACCTTTCTAACGTTCCTGTTACTTTGAAATGTTTCTTTTTAAAGAGCTGTTATATTTTATCATAAAGCATTCCTGCTTTCACTGCAAAAGGGTATTTATTACTGCTTCTCTTCTAGGTGAAATGTGATGACATCATCTTTTCTCATCTATTTTAAATGTAGTAAAAGGGATGGTTCTGCAAGCACACTGCTACATGTGAGGAGCAGAAGAAAACAGGTGGACATCGAGAGTGTTTTGTAATGGGGTCCTACCCATAAGAGATTTCCCTTTCTATAATTTAGTATAGAAATTTACTTGTCTGAGTGCAAATCACTAATTTCACCTTTTTAATCCCCAATTAAGACTTGATAATAGATTTTTATAGACCTTTGAAGGTATTTGTGGCTACTCTGTTTGTGTGGGTTTTTTGGCTGTCCTTACTGTTTTGAACATTGATCTTAGTTTAGAATCACAAATGTTTTACAGCTTCCTTAGCATACTAAATTTCTTCAAATATTCTGATCTTTTTGAGTAAATAGTAGTACATACCACAGGTCTTCATCTATTTTCTGTAAAATAAATTTTAGAAAGTTTTGATATTTTAAAGTAAGGGGATTTAGTTTAGTTTTGTCTCGACATGCAAGAAAAGCTGAGTAGAAGCCGATGGACTAGATCGAAAAAGCACCAATTATTTAATGTTTCATTTATTTATTGTTTGTTTGCTTTTACTTGGCAATGCTTCTGTTCTTCTCCCTTTCCTCTTCCCTGCTCAACCCCTACCCCACAATTTCTGTGCTGAACATTTAAACCAGAGGTCAGTTTGGCTCTGTGTGTTGTTTAAAATATGCTGCGAGTGACCTGCTAAATGGAACAACAGCATCAGCATAAAATGCAGAGACCGTATTAGGGCTGGGAGAAGGGAAATGCACAGAGGTTATCGATAAATACTCAAATCAAAGTGAGCTTACACTATAGATGTATTTTGTCGTAGTGAACTAACAGTGTTTTTTAGCTCCAGTCCTCTTCTCATCACAGGGTAATAATCCCAGTTCGTGCTGTTCCTGTTTTCTCCTTTTCTTTCTTCTGACTCCCATAGCACAGCTTTTTCAATCCAGCATTCACTGCACATGTTCCAGTCATGAGGTTACAAAGCTGACATTGCAGTCTCAGCAGAGGTTATCTCTTTAAAATTCCCTAAAATTCCCCTTTGGCACATCCAGTTTGGCAGCTGGGTTTCAGTAGGAAACTGATGGAGCCACCCCCTCCCCTTATGTCCTTTATAAAAATAGAAATCTATTAAACCTCTGGCCAGAAGGGCAGATGGGTAAATACTCCCTCCAAAGCAGACAGTGCTGCTCCTAAGCTTTTCTCACTAGCTTTATACTCTCCAGAAAAAGAATTTTATATACTTCAGAGCCAGTTAAGTAATGAAAACACCTGTTTTTAAAATTAACATGCCTGTTCTTCAGGATGTGTGAACTCTGTGCTCTGGAAGGTATATACAGCTTCTGAGAAATATTGACCTGTTGTTTGAAATATTTTAAATAGTTATGCAACTGCAAAATCAGAAGCTTAGTTTAATCTTAGAAGCTCATGCCTGAACAACGCTGTAGCCACTAAAGTACAACTGGTACTCAGAGGAACGTCTGCCAAACCAAACAGGAGGCTGAAATACCTAACTACGAGCATAGATAAGTGATCATTACCCTAATAATATTCAAGATCTAAGTAGGCATTACCCACTTGCACTTTACTTTAATGCTAAGAATATCCCTGAAATTCATTAAATATTTGTTTCTTCTTCCTGCAAGGATAGGAGAGAGAATTGTGTGTATGTCGCACTCCCTGTATCACTACTTTCCCTTGGATGTCACTCTAGGTGATAGCAGCAATGAATTATTTTCTGCTTAAATTGGGTTAAATTTTATGGCAGAATTTGAGTATCTTGAGTTTGAGGAGACCTGAAAAGCCAGTGTTCTTCCCAAAAGTCAAGGAGAGGCTTTTTTTGTAGCTTCACTTGGTAGTGCAGCAGCTTTCTCATGGCACCTCTCTCTTAGAAGGGCTCTGCATGGAGAGCTAGAAGTTGTTACTTTGCACATGGGGTGCTTTTTTGGAAAGTGAGAATTGTGGATTTGGATTTGCAAGATGAGGAGAGCCATGGGAAACCAAAACCAAAGCATCTGCAGTTCAACAGCAGCCAAAGCCAACCCAGCTGGTACCTGCAGTGCCACTTCTCTCTTGTCCCTGCTGGGTTCATCTGGCTGCACTGAATTGTTTTGGTGTGCTAAGCCAGCAGAAGACTGCCCATTATATTTCTGCTATTTGAGTGTGGCAGAACCCTTGGTAGAGAGTCAGGGAGAACTGACACGTTGGATGAAGTAGTGGGACTTCTGTGGCAGCAGACAGATTGGCTTGCAGCTGTAGACTAGTAGTCTTGGTGCTTTTGTCTCTGGAGCATTATATGAAAGGTGATCAACCCGCACTGTGTCTTTCATGGTGCCTGCTGTCAGGAGACCTCTTCTTTCTGCAGCTTCTCAGCATGCAGAGATGGGCAGTGGGCAGCCATGAGACAGGAACCCACACAGTGCATTGGATGGGGAGCTCAGGAGCATTTCTGCATGGCATGTTTTTTCTAGACCAGCTTTGAATGGCAGCTTCCTGAGAACATGTGCTCTTTCCATCACCCTTGGAAGAACTTAGCACTCTGTTGGCCCCACTGAAGAACTGCAACAGCAGCTGGTATTTTGTCTCACTCTGCCTGGTGCTTGTGATCGCTCTTTGAGGACTGTGACCCCTAGATAGGCTCATCTTATTTCTTTGTTGATGGTCAACAAACAGTGACTACATGACCCTGACACTTGATGCTAAATCCCATATGAGTTGCATAGAGCATTGCATTTTCTCACTGTAAGTTTCTGTGTCTTGGTTTTACTGATGAAAACCTTTGTTAACATGGCCTCACTATTTAACCATCTTTGAGTCAGCCTGAAGCCCTTTTCTTAGTACGTTTTTAATGTAATGAATTGTCTACCTTCTTCTTATGCTGTTTTTACCACTCCTGATTTCCTCACTTATTATTTGTTGAGAACTTGGTATGTGTTTGTCATGTGAAACAAGTTTGTCTCCTTATCTTCTCTTGTGTTTGCTGGGACATCCCCCCATTTACCCCCTGCCACGAACAACACCAGTGGTTCTAATAAACTGTAACATGAAGGATATGGCAAGTTTATCACCAGTCTGTGTGAAAGAGTGTAATGCATTGTGTGAGCACCTGTAACCCATTTCAGTGCAAAGTCAGATGGGCTAACATAGATTTCCCTTCTACACCACATGTGCAGAGAAATTTATTTATGTAACAAAAAGCTGTTGACAGTCACCTCCTGCACTCTCTTTTTGAACAAACTGCTTCTTAAAAGTATTTTGTAAAGAGAAGTGAGAAGGCAAAGGATGAATGTTCACCAAGCGTGTGTGGGGTGTTGCAGTTGACTTGGAGCTGAAGCGAGGAAGTTGTAGGGTCCTCACGTGTCTGTTGCAAACACCCTTAATCACCTTTCCTTAATCTCCTTTCCAGACAATCTGTAGGCTGGGCCTCTTGTGCTTACCTGGGACCTACTACACAAAAGCAAGACACACTGTTCAGTTTCTTGCTTGTCTCTTAGTTGGGGCAAAATGCACTGCACCAGATAGGTCCCACCGTTCTTTACACCCTGAGTATCTTGGAGTAAAAAAACGCCAAAGCCGATTGCTTTTTTTGTTTTTAGCTGAAAGATTTCTGCATAATGCAGCTGTCTCGTCAAAAGACACTCCTCAAGACTTTACAGTTTGGAGGTATTGAATTTTCCTGATGGATCCTTCAAAGTGTTTCAAAGTGCATAATTGGGGCACTTGAGCGTAAAACTACAATTATACACTTGTGTGTTAATTTTGTGTACAGATAGATATTACTTCAGTCTGGACATAAATGAGAAAGAAGCATTTTCTTGTGAGTGTAAGAATTTGTTTTGTGAATGTTTAGACAAAATAGGTGTTCAGATAATAGCCCAAAACAACCAGACTCGGGGGAAGGGGGGCTTGAGCTTTCAAGAAAGGAAGGAGCATGCGTGAATATACTGGAGATGCTTGGATGCTTTGAAAGAGTAGTAGGTATTATGAAGATTAACAGATGGAGCGCAGTATTTGAGTTAAATTTAGTTGCAATATTAATTAAAAAAGAATTCTATTAGTTTGGTAGAATGAATGTATGAATTTGGTGGTTGATTCTTCATAGATTTTTAAGGGGGCTATTTTCAGTTAAGTAAAACAGGTAATTTTTGATTAGCGATGTTAGGATTTTAAAGATTCTCGTTTGTTTTTCTATTCCATTTTGAGTATAATGTTACGTGAATTGGATTAACTGTATCCAGATACTTATATTTAGCAGATGTTTCTAAAACTGACTTGTGGTAACTGATATGAGGAATAATTTACAATAATCATCTTATTTTGAGTATAATAAAACTGTAATTATTTTAAAAATTATGATGTGCTATATGGTTTCAGCTATGAATTTATAAGATAGATGTCTTTGATGTTTCTGTCAGGGTTCTTTTGATGTTTTCCAGTGCTAAGTAATAGGTCAAATTAAATAATAGAAATGGAATAAATCAAATGTCTAAACTCTGTGACTAGAAGGAATGGTTTGAAAGTTTTCTTTTAAAAATACTTGCAGGAATATTTGAAATCACAGCTGTTATGTAAGTACTTCTATTTAAGAGGCTGACTTGGTTTTTATCTGTTCCCAGGAGGGAAGGGGAAAGAAAAGCCAGCACAGAAAAGATTTACATCTTTCTTTTTTTGTTGTTGTTTTGGTTGGTTTGGTTTGGTTTTATTGGTGGTGGTCTTTGGTTAAATTCGTCTAAAGAAAAACGGTTTCTGATAGGAGTTGCTCTGTATTTCTTGTTTTTCTAAGCCAGCATAAGTACCCGCAAAGGAATACTGAGGAACTGGGCCACAGGAATGGGATCCTGATCTTAGGCAGTTAATGCTATGCTGCAGGATAATAAATAATGTTGGGTGGGTAGAGATGTAACCAAATTTTCTTACCATTGGTTCAGCCAGTCATTCTCTTTGTCTCAGGATTCCTTGCTGAGGGGAATTTTTAGTGTTCAGATGAAAAGTATAATTTTGATCCTGCTATAGTAAAAGAAACTAGAAGAATTTGGACTGTACAAATGACTAGATTTGTCACAGATATTGCTGAACCTGAATGATAGATCTGGGAGGTCATGCCTTTTTCTTTGTGTGTTGATGTCCTGTGCTGTGGACACTATTTGGGGATTCAAATCCATAATGAGAACACAAAGAGCTGTAAATCTGTTCTGTCATTCCATGTTCATTGCAAGTTTTTCTTGATTAAAAGTGTGATATCCCATAAAACAGTGAAGGACTGGAACAGAAGATGACTTGCTGGTCTGCTCTTTGTGGGGGTTAACTCCAAAGTGGTGACCTTGTCAGAGGTGTCTAGGCCAAAACCAGAGGAGTTCTCTGTCAAAGACCAGGAACTGGGTGCACCGTTTGGCAGATAACTTTGTACTAAGACATTACTAAAATGAGATATAGAATCATACAATGGTCTGGGTCAGAAGGGACCTTAAAGATCATCAAATTCCAAACCCCCTGCCGTGGGCAAGGATACCTTCCACTAGACCAGGTTGCTCAAAGCCCCGTCCAGCCTGGTCTTGGACACTTCCAGGGATGGAGCATCCACAGCTTCTCTGGGCTACCTGTTACAGTGCCTCACCATCCTCACAGTAAAGAATTCCTTCCTAATCCCTATTCTAAACCTGCCTTCTTTCAGTTTGAAGCCATTCCCCCTTGTCCTGTCACTACATGCCATTGTACAAAAACCCTCTGCAGCTCTCTTTTAGAGTCCCTTTATGTACTGGCAGGCTGCTATTCGGTCTCCCTGGAGCCCTCTCTTCTCCAAGTAGAACGGTCCCAGCTCTCTTAGCCTTTCCTCATAGGACAGATGTGTGAGCCCCTTAATCGTCTTTGTGGCCCTTTGTTGAACTCTCTCCAGTATGTCCATGTCTCTCTTGTACTGGGGAGCCCAGAACTGGACACAGTCCTCCAGGTGTGGACACAGTCCTCCAGTCCTCCAGAGTAGAGCAGAAGCACCTCCCTTGACCTGCTGTCAGTACTCTGTCTAATGCAGCCCAGGATACCATTAGCTCTGTTTGTGGGAAGGGCACACTGCTGGTGCATGTTCAACTTGGTGTCCACCAGGACCTCCAGGTCTTTCTCTGCCAAGCTGTCTTCCAGCTGGGTGGCCTCCGCCGTGTGTTGGTGCCTGGGGTTGTTTCTCCACAGGTGCAGGATAGCAATAAAGGAAGAAAAGTAGCTGTCAGGGAAAAAGGGTGAGCACTGTAAGGATCTGTGAAGCCCTGTGGTGGAACTGGACAAGTTTAGGTGGGAAGAAGAGGAAGGCTTAGCTTGCTTAAGAGTGCATTGCTCCCTGTGGTAGATCTGTTATATTCTCCTGCTGTTTTAAGAGATACGGTGAAGGGCTCTGAACGATCTCAAATGATTTAGTTCTGAAAGCCATTAAGTTTAGGAATGGTAAAGACAGCATTCATCAAGATTGATATCTTTGGAGGAGAACATGAATTAATTAAAAAGCACCCTTTTCTCTCAAAAGACTCTCAAAAGAAGAGAGAAGGAAAACTCAAGGGTGTGCAAGATGCCAGGGAAGCAGTGATAAACAGGGTGTGTGCACATTCTGCCTTTTCTCACTACTCAGACTGAAGTATGTTTGCAATTTTTCCACCTACCAAGACTATGTGCCAGAAGAAATGTAGAGTGAAAGCTATTTTACTGAGGGATTTTTCAGTCTCCAGTAGTTAAGTGTTAGGTGTCTCTCTGTGTATAAAAGCATAAAAATGGAGGATTACTCATGCAGCTGGATTACCTGCTATTCAAACTCAACCCTGATTTGTGTTCCCTACTTTAGAAGGTTTGAATGGCATTGCAGAATTTGTCTGAAGAAATATGTTTCTCTGTTTTTTTAACTGCATTTTATTTTAATCACCATTTGAGAAATCGTGGTCAAAATTGTTACGAATTTCCTGGAAAATAAATGGCAACTAGAGGATTTGGGGATCAAAGATCATTGTGTATTCCATTCATGGATGCACAAGAAGTGCCCTGTAATAAATTATTTGTTACATGATTAAAAATCAGTTAAATATAGGCTTTTGCATTTTTCTGTAATGACTGGCATTTCATAGGTGAGTTTCATGCTACTCATGCAGCAAGAGGTGAGGTTTCCTGCATGTTTTTTACTGAAGCCCCAACCATTAGAATCACCACAGAGATCAAGTTGTGACAGTTCTGATGTGCTTTTCCTTATGTTGGTTTTTAAAGTGGAAATCTATTATGTAATTACATAATTCCTTTTAATTCTTTTGATCACTTAAAAAAAAAAAAATGGAAGGAAGGCAGAGTATAAGAATAGATACCTTACCTGACTCATCACTTGAGAGTGTGTGTGTATGTGTGTGCATGCGTGCATGTGTGTAGGCACTATCATGTCTCTCTAATACAACGTATCAAAACAGCTCTTCTAAAAACAATTCTGTTGCAAATTTATAGTCTTCTCTAGTGTCGGGTCTGAGAGCATGGATACAGCAATGTGGAAATGTCTTACTGGAGATTATAATATTTTCATCCCTTAACTTGCAGAACGGACCAAATGTTGCATTAGTTCAAGCTGTAATGCACTGTGCGAATCAACACTATTATAGGGAAAAATTTCTTCCTTTTGTTGCTAGACTCAGCTGTTTACCTCTCCCTTGAAACTAATTTTAGCTCATCTGAAACATGCAAATTTTTTATTTTTGTTTGTTTGTTGTTTTTAGGGGAAGGTGGGAATGGGAGGTGGTTGTGATATTGGCATAGATTTAGCATTTACAGCAGAGGTAGTTTTCATCAATTTCTGACAGGGGAATCAAAGTGTTCTTTTTTGGACGGAGAGATATTGCTTTTCCGTATAAATGATTGACTATTTTGTGGTAGTAGTCTTTATTTATTTGGCTCTCATCATGAAGAATAGCAAACTTATTCAAAATCTCAGTACATCAAAAATATGTCAATACATAAAACATAAGTACTATTCCATACTACAGTCTATGCAAAAAACTATGTTAATAAGATGTGAAGGTTGCACAGCTAAGAAGTCAGAAAACATAAATGATAAGATTCTAGCAGCCACATTAACTTAGCCACATTTCACATCCTCTATATTTTATGAAATGCCTTTGACAACATAAATCAGAAAGAGAAGGTGCTATATATGTGTAACATGGCTCAGTTAATGTTGCTTTTGGAACTTTCACATCTGTATTTTCTGACTGGAGAGTTCCTTAATCATGTAATCTTAGTAGATTTTTTACACTTTTTTTTTTTTATAGGTCAGTTTGGGGTTTTTTTAGGAGAGGAAAATTGCTTGTATTAATAATTGGTTAGCTCATGTTGCTTTGATTTAAGCTACAGTAAAGGGCAGTATATAGAGAGCACTTCATGGCAGGTACATACATGATGCCATATACATTACACTGACAAGTGGTGTAATTGTGCTGCGGTGTACTTCTTGGGGAAAAGGGGATTACAGGCATGTGTGTAAGTCCTGTCCTTTCTGTAGCACTGGATATGACTGCATTGCAGACTGCAGCGTCTTGTGAAGATGGTTGAACTACCTTTTTAAATGAACTGGCTTGTGTACAAAAAGCAGTCTGGCTACAAGAGTGTGGATCTCCCTTTGACCTAATTCACCCTTCTGTGGAGCACGGCAGATTAGCTGAGCACAGCTTTTGGTGTAGGCTCCTGCCGGTATCTGAGCTAGTTTGCAGATCTGTGTACTGCACTGCAGTCTTCAACATAGACATGCATTTAATGACTCTGCAAAATCCACTACCTTGCAAGTTCTGGAATGGGGATTATTGTTCTGTGACACAGAAACATGCTTCTTATGCTTCTGTTTCCTTGCTCTGGGTCACAGGGTGGACCCGTATCAGGCCCAGTGTTAATATTTTAAAGGCTCTTAATAAGATTTTAAAGTTCATACTTCAGTGTAAAGGCAAGCAATGTACAAAAGAGAGTAACATAGGTGAACGTTGTGACCAATGTATTGTCAGAAGGTCAAAGCTGTGATAAGAAGTAATAGAATTTATAGAATATATGAATAAAATGCCTTAGCATCAGGATTTCAGATTTACCTCTGATTAATAGCCTTGACATTAACACCAAGCTTTCAACTTGGTTTCCTTTTAGATTTTTTTCTTTTTTGTTGTTCAGTAAGAAGGATTTTTAGCCTTCATTAAGACCATGTGCACAAGCATGCTGGGGTTGAACATGTTGATTTGAGACAGGAGACCATGCTGCCCTAGCTGTGACAGAATATTCCACTGAACATGTGCCAGAGGATTTCCTTATGCTCTATAAGCATATTATATTTTCCTTCTTTCTGTAATTCAGCTAAACATACAGATGAAGACCTGAGCATATGTGAATTTGAAAGTTCTAGATATGAACCAGATCTTCTTGTTAAATGTATGAAACTCAGGGAGTTGGTTTTCCATTACAACTTTCTATTGGAAAGTATGGAGAAATGCATGGTTTGAATGTTTGGAGGAAAATACTTAGGTTTTGGCAGAGGTCTGACTTTGGAAATCTAAGACTGAAGCAGAAGTTGTTTCAGAAATCACAACTGTTTTATTTGAAGGTTTGATGGGAGCTGAGTGACATCTTTTCTTTGTAGTTACAACTGAATTGACCACTGTACAATTAAAATAACTAGAATTAAATACTATAACCTTTTGTTAACTGAAGGAATGTACTGTTTTACTCCTAATGTAAAGTACCAACTGGTAGGGGTTTTTTTTCTGAGAATGCCCCTCACTATACACTTTTTAATTATAATTTCTATGTAATTACAGTGTTACAGGTGCTAAGAAAGTGGAATGTTACTGATGATTATGTTACTGAGGATGGTGCTTGTTTCACAATATTCTGTCCCACTGTTCCTCAGCAAAGTTGGCCGCTGAACCAGGTAGTGCCACCCTTTCTTCTGAGTGCCACTCCTGCCCCTGGAGTTCAGTTTTCCTTCTCTCTGTAGGCAGGGCTTAATGCTGATCAGGCCAGACAGACCTGATTTCCTCCAGATTTTTATATTATGACACTGTGGTCCACAGCTTCCAGACTGTGCTGTTGCCTTCTACCAATATCAACCAGGGTAATGGATATCCAATATCATGCCTCACTTTTTGGGCACCAAATAGATTTCAGGGAGAAGCAATGATGTGGCCAGGACTCTTTCCCTGTAGTGAGCATGTCATGGTATCTGATGTGTTCAGGTGGATCCCAGAGCAATTTGGCAGAGCTTTTTGTCATAGGGGATGTGTAAAGCTTCTTCCATTACTGACTGGATTTAGCCATCAGGATGGTGTAGAAGGGCAGTAGCTGCATATTGCTGGTGTTATTAGTGTACCTATGCTAACACACTAATTCTGTTACATTTTAATTTTTAAAATTATTATAATGACTCTAATGCTGTCTAATGATCTTTCTTCTTTGACATCAGTCATGGATTGCTCATGCAAAAATTGCTTAAAACTTCCGTTTCTATCAAGGTATTACCTGGACAAAGAATGCCTGCCACCAGATCCCTTATTCAAACAAGAATTAAAGATAATGGGCTAACTTATAGGTTTAATTGGATTTACCCCATCTCTTCATTTTGGCTGCCAATTTTGTTCCTTTTATTCTCATCCTTTCTTTGTTTGTGTTCAGAGTGGTTTAATCGGTGATGGTCAGTCATACTTCTCCCAAAATAATGCTATTTATACTGTGCAAGTCAGATAGGAGTCAAGAGTAATTATTACCATTTCTGTGCTTGCCTAGAAAAAGGTTCAAACTCAGGTCTGTTCTCTCTTCAACTGTCCACAGAATGTCTGCACTACCACAGGCATGATGAAGTTTGCCAAATTCTCATCTCCTGCATTGTGTGGCCACAAAAAATGTGGGTGTGAGGGGGAAGGGGAGGGAGGGTTTACTTTATGAAGAAAGAGGATGCTTGGGTCATTCACTCCAAGCATTGTAAGTAATTGGCTTTAGATTTGTTTTGTTCTGGGGAGATTTTAATTAAGCTTTTTTTTTTTACGTGCTGTTTAATAAACATTTGTCCATAAGCGGTATCTTGTGATCCCCATCAGTAAAGCGGGAGGATTAATTTGCATGTTGTTGTTTGTTATTTATTTAAATAGTCACAGCAGTTATGTGGAGTGTTCTGCTAAGGCAGGCTCTGCACTGAAGAGAACAGCATCCAAACATACATGTAGCGTTATGATTATTGCTGTATTTTAGGTGGTGGTGTTCGGTTGTTTTTTTAAAACTGTTTCGTTTGGGAGGATATGGAGGAAAATTCTAACATAAGTAACTGATATATAAGATCAGAAGAAGAGCCTGGTACCCTTTCTTAAACCAGTGTCTGAAAGCAGATTGCTTGGGACAATACTTGAGAAAATGGAGCAGTCTCAGAGCTTTGGCATTCAAGGTGTTGTTGCCTCTTCAGGTTGCTTACGTTTGTTACGTAGTGTCTTGCAGACCAAAGTTTCATTGTTTTCTCCGGGGACCGAATTTCTTTTGCGAAGAGGTGAGAACATAGTCATGGATCTATCAGGGCGGATCAAGGATTCATGTAGCCCTGTATCCTGCCTCCAGTGGAGGCTATAATTGGATGCCTAGAGGAGAGTCAGAACAAAGCAAGCATGTGATACTTCCTCCGATACTCTTCAAGCCTCCAGCTATTTTCAGTTCAGGGACTTCCTGAGCCAGATGTGGCTCTATAAATTTGGTAACCCTGAGAGGATGTCTCTTTTGTGAATTTGTCCAGTCTTTGCTTGAGCCCACATAAACTTTCAGCTTTCAAAACATCAATTTTGCAAGGAGTTCTAAACACCTGCTGTCTCTGTGACTACAGAACTTGTTTCTCTCTTGTTTTGAAGTTTGCTTCTGCTATTAAATGCATCCTAATTGTTGTTGGACAAGACGCTTTTGTAGCTTTTCATCATATTCCTGCTTCCTGGTGTATTTTCCGTCCTCAAAGGGTTATAGGTTCTTTGTATGGAAACTGTTCTATACCTATGATGATTCTTGTTGCATTCTCTTGAGCCTTTTTGTCTGACCCTTCCTAGTAAGTCCAAGAAGTCAGTAGAGAGGGATTTTCTTTTGCTGTGTTGATGTTTCCTAAATCTCATCTTCATTCTTATCTGTCCTGATTTATCCAGAGCAGTCATCGGTGTTATGTAGTCTTAAATTACTCAAATCTCTGACTTTTCTTTTTAAGCTGTACTGCAATTGTCACCTACCAAGGCAGCTGCAATTTAGGAACTGTGTATGGTCATTAGTAATTCAGCTTTTTGAATTTGCTTAGACCTCTGGAGTGATACTTTATGGTCCCAAGCCACTTTTGATTGTTCATTTGTCACTTTATTCCACGAAAAGTCTCATCAGATTCAGAGACATTTATCAAATGCCTCACAAAGGACTCCAGCATGGGAACACCCCAAGATTTTTCTACAGTGCACACTAGAGCCAAAGATTTTGTTAAGCTTCTCTGTGATGGCATTGTGTTCCCTGTATCTCCTTTTATACCTTCATCATCATTCATCACTTCAGACTCTGGCAGACCTCCTACTTCTGATGTGTTTGAAGAAATAAATCATTACTCATTTGATTCCCTTTTCTAGCTGTTCCAACAGTTCTTTCTGGCCTGTCTTACTACATTTGAAGTGCCAGAGTTTACAGTCTTTTCTGTCTTCCTCATTTGGACCTGGTGCCGGCTTATTGAAGGGGATGCCTTTTTGCCTCTAGAAAGCTGCAGTGAGCCATGCTGGTGTCCCTTTGCTCTTATCAAGTCTTTCTGAATGGGTGGTGAATATTGTTTCTGTGCTTTCCGTGTGGTTGTTGTTAAACAGCTTTGATGCTGCCAGTCAGATTTTATTTTTCATAGCTGTCTGTTAGAGATTCTTTTAAACAAGCTTTCTCATTTTTGTGTAGTTACACTTTCTGAAGTTAAGCACAAGAGTAGTAGATTCCTTGGGTTTTATCATTCCTGTAGGGATGCTCAGTTTAACTCTGTTATGGTCACTGAGGCACAGTGGTTCTACAGCTGCAGGATGCAGTAGTAGATGATTCCTGCTGCTCTGGACTGAGCCAAAGGCGGTGGCTCCTCGCGCAGGTTCCCTAACGAGCAGTTCCACGGAACAACCTTTGACAGTTATCCTATACTTTGGTCTCAGCTTTGTAGTCTGCTTGTTCAGTCTGTCTGGGAGGAATTGAAATCTCCCCCTAATCAATCTTGCGGCCTTTTGCTGATCTTGCTTAGTATGCTGCTGTCAGCGTTGTAGTCTGGCCATGCATGGTGGTTCCAGCACTCACTCTTCTGGATCTGACCAAGCTCCAGACCTCTGCTGCTTGGTGAGGTGGAGTTTTATTTTGATAAGTTTCTAAATGCTATGTAGCATATAATGTTACTTTGTTATTAGCTGTCTTCATCCTGAATTTGTATCCTAGGATGATGCCTTCTAGTGACACCACGAATTTTTTCCTTTCTACCATATTTCTTATATGACTGCTACTAGTGCTTTTGTTTGCAGTTTGATGATCTAGTGATCCAGTCCCCCCCTCTTTGTGCAGAAGTCCATGTATTGTTGGAATTTCTTATTGCCACTGTTTACTCTGCAGTCACTGCATGTCTATTTTTCATTCTTTGATTCTTCTCAGCATCTTCACTTGATGACCCAGAATCTCCATGTCTTCATTTGACATGGCAATACCATGCTTTTTAACCGTGTGTTTTTTTCATCCCCTCTTCATTTTAAAATTTCATTTTCTTGCACCTTATGTACCAGTGACCTGGCTCCTGTGTTCAGGTGAACTCCAGCTCTCCTGTACAAGTATCTTTATTCTAGAAATATTCTGGTTGCTCATGCATCTGATCTTTTGCTCTGTCACCATCCTGTCAAATGAGCATTCAAGTTCTCTTTTTTTTGTTTTTTCCAGCAGCCCATATTTTGCTGTCTGGATATCTTTCCTTTTCTTTCCAGTGTAACTGGAACCCAGATGGACCACAACATAGGCTTCTCCTCAGCATTTACTAGAAACCAGTCCAGGCTCTGTGACCTTCGCAGATGATGGGCAGATCACCATGTGGTCTTCTGTCAGATCCCAGACTCCAGCTGTCTGTTTGCCTGATGATATTCCAACACACCCTTTTTAGTTTGCATTATAAAGGTCTCATTTATGCATCATCGGGGAGAGGGTATTTGTCAGAAAGGGTTGCTTTGGTCACAGAAACATTTAACTGCCTGTGAAATGATGGGAAAGGAAATGGAAGCGAAGGCAGAGAGAGCAAGTGCAGAAGTGGGGTTACAGTGCTGACCTTAGGAGTAACCAAGAGGTAGGACTGCCAACTTCTGGCAGAAGTAATAGGAGCAGAACAAGTTGTGATAATAAAAACAGCCTAAGCAGGTGTTTAAAGTTGACTTTGTATTATTATTATTATCACCTAGCAAATACTGTTGAATGAATGTAGTAAATTAACTTTAGGCAGAACAGGTATATGTTTGCTTGTTGAATAAACAAATTTATCGTTGTATCAGAAACTCAGTGGTAACAGTTCAGAGATCAAAGCATTTCGGGTGTGCTCAGGTATCTGAGACACTTGCTTAGGGCAGGGACGTGCAGGACCAGCAGGAGGTCCATTCTAGAAGGGAGAAGTCGTGCGCTGCATCTGTTACTTTTCTGAAATTATATTAAATTTCAGAGTTTGGGGAAAAGCATGTGTACCTAAAATCAGGGAAATCTGGGCATGATATCAGGAGTCTGTTGAAGGTATGCTCTTTCAAATACCTCGAGAAAATGTCAGTCTCTATTGATGCAGGGCTTACAGACTAAACCAATGCAGAAAATTTCTCTGACATTGTAATTGACTTGATTTTCCTTGTAACTTAAGTTCTAAGTGTGTGTAGGTTCTCAGTATGTGATACATGTTCCAGCTGGTGTGTAACACATTACTTTGTTTGGTTGTTATTTTTTAAAAAAATATGTCTTAGTAGGGAGGGAAAGACTAAGGGAGATTGAACTTGACAAAACCAAAATCCTGGCAAACCCCAAGACTTTTTGTGTAAGGCTTGAACATAGACAGTAAAAACCTGAGGATTGTGGGCAAAACATTAAATAAAAATTAGTACCTGGTTGCTCAAAAAAAAAGAGAGAAGGCAAAAGGCATTTCTCTTTCAATGTCTGTTTAAGAGTTGTGCCTTTTTTCCCCAATTCAGCTTTTGGGTCAGCATATCAGAATGATTCCTCTGTTGATTTGTCTCAGTAGTGTGCCCATGGAGAGCAAATATTTCAGATAACTGCTGCTGTATTTTAAGGCTGGGCATTACAGGATTGTGATGTTCAGAAGCATAGCATTTTCCTTAGAAGCTCTTCCTGAAAAAAGTAACTATGCAAAGAGCTTGGGCTTGCTCCTCCTGCTAAGGCAAGAGGATCTAAGGGCTCACATTAACTGCTGAGTAAAGGAGTCGGACCACTGGGTCAGGTGTGTAGCTGATATCACTTCTGCTGAGGTTGCCATATGGATGAGGCAGAACTTGATTTCATGTCCTTCTGCTTCAACTCATGCATTTGCTTTGCTTGGCTCTTCCAACAGATCCCACCTCAGTATGGTCAGCAAGGTGTGAGTGGCTACTGCCAGCAGGGCCAGCAGCCGTACTACAACCAGCAGCCGCAGGCGCAGCACCTGCCGCCCCAGGCACAGTACCTGTCGCAGGCCCAGCAGAGGTACCAGGCTCAGCAGGTAAGCACCGTCCTCCGCTATTGACAGTCACCCTGGGGCTGGAAGTGTAAAAGTAGCCCGTGTGCAGTGAACAAAACCCACCCCTTATCTTTTCAAGGGAACAGTGTTAATTAAATAACAATAATTAAATAATAAATTGAGCAAAATTAAATAAACACGGAATCAGACCACATCCTTCTGAATGGTCTTTAGGGATATACGCACAAATACATCTGCACACATTTTCAGACGTTATTTCATACCACCTTTTTAGAGTAAAGCCAGTGTATATGCCCCAGCAACTCTTAACTGTGCTTTTAAAAACAGGTAACAATTTCTTGATGAGATGTCAATGGATGCTGGAGCTTTTCCTTGCTTTTGTTTTGTTCTTTTCTCATGAGACAGACATTGTTGAGAATTCCTGCATCTAATGTGGTCACTGCTGTTCTGGGGTTTTTGTTACCTCATTTGAAGGTAGAGGAGTTCAAGCCATTTTGGAGTTGCTTTGTCAAGGGAGCTTCTTAAAAGATATTTTAAATGGACATTGCAGCTATTAATTTGAATATTGTCAGTTTGCACATCCAGTTATTGAAACCACACAATTCATTATCCATTGCTGGTTTTGAATTGTGCTCTATATATTAAGCATTAAAATTAATTTCAAGTGATTCTGTTTTTAACCAAGATCAGAAGTGATAATGTGTGGGTCTGGTTCCCAGAGCTGGAGAAACACTTGGATTTTAGATACTGAACAAAATGGATGTGCATAGCTGATGCAGATGAACATGTAGGCTCAGTTCTATCTGCAGTCTCAGCTCTGTTAATCATGGAGAGGTGATCTGGAAATGGAAGGATGAAACTAAAGCATACCCACCATCCTGGGAAATCTAACAAAAGTGAGTTGCTCAAGACTGGATATTAGTGGAAGCATCAGCACTTGCTGCAAGTCACTGGGGAATTCTGTCAGGCATGGTTGATTAACATTGTGGGATTATGCTGGTGCAATGTAGAAATCTTAGCTTGAAATAAAAATAGTGTGTAAAATAAACTAACAAAAAATGCTGTAAGTGGCAATGATACTGGAGACTCCCCTCCTTTGACTTTAAAATAAAGCTATGATAATTTCACTGTGTAATTACATGTTAATTTTTCTTCATCTACATTTTAAAATTCCATTGAGAATTAACTTTTTTCATTAAAATGCTGGATGGTTTATGAAATAGAATTCTTAATTGTATCTGTGATATTCTTGTAAATGTCATCACATTCCATCTTTTGGATTATATGTAACTGCAACTTTAAAGATTGCAGTTGTGTCTTTAAATTTAATTTTCTTCCTTTTTACTTTGCCGTGAAATGCTTGATTTCTCTATGACTCGAAAATACTGTTCATAAGCATATTGGTAAAGTCTCAGCAGATAAAGTCCTAGTAATACAGCCTATAAGATAGAAGAAACACAGCTGCTCCAATGTCTGCATATCACAGTGTGTGAAATTGAAATGGGTTTTTTGCTGCCTTGGACACCTTGTCATGTTTTAAATATACTGTCAGTTGAATGGATTGAATATTTTGGTTTAAAAATACACAAAACATACCAACTTTATAGGCCTTAAGAGTAACAAGGTACTGATTTATCTGTTGATAGATGTTCCAATTACATCATTTGCTATCATAGCTGGGAAAGTGAAGGTTTGTGCAGTGAAGTGAGAGGTATCATAGAAGGATGAAGGCAAAATTAGAGTAAAGCCTTCCATATATTTTGAACTTCAGAGAACTGGGATGAAGAGAAAGGCAGGGGCACATTCACAGGTAAAAGATACCAACCTTGATGTAGCCAAATTTCTTTTTTGAGGATTTGGGGGGACGTTGAAGGACAGTCTAAATCCAGGCTCCAAGGGTGATACAGTCATCTGAGGGTCAGTAGGCATTTTTACCTCGACAAATGGACAAATTGAGATGATGCATTAGGTCCTCACCAATACAGCCTTGCAGTCCTTACTGTGACAATTTCACCTGAATTCTTGATGGTTTGTGAATGACTGTTCTTCAGTAGTGGTCAGCCTCTTAAGTTTTGAACCTGATCCCAGGTTCTGAATTATACGACAATTTCGCTGTGTAATTGGAGTATTTGTGTGTAGATAGGACTATTTTGTGTAAATAATAAGTAGTCCTAAAACACCCTGGGGCTTGCTTCTTTCCTGATCTCCACATCGGTTCCATGGCTGCTCTTCCCCCTGTCTCAAGAAGAATCAGCAGGTGAACACTTCTTCTGTCATGTTTCTCTGTAAAACCTCACCACTGTGTGCTTTCCCATTCTTTGAGAACTGCTCATCTAGAAAACAATTCCTAACGCAAGAAATTGAAGTCTGTATTTCTGACACTTCAGCAAAAGTGTTCCTTCTCTGCTGGTAATGCATAGTAGAATTACCGTCAAGTGGTAACCAGTGTGGAATACAAAAATTAATACTAAACAAAAACCCAAAAAAGTTGTAAGCATATGTCAAATTCTGCTGCTGACAGAAAAAAAAATTACAAACTGTGCTTACTTAAGCATACATATCTCTGCTTATATGAGACTGATTACCTTTGAAAAATAAAGAATTATAATTTATTTGATTGAAATTTTAGCAAGAGGAATAGGAGTAGGTATTTGTATAGTTTTAGGAGAGGTACCAAGTGGAGGAATGTGGGTGAGAACAGAGCTGAACTCATCTCAGGGGCACAATGGAAGGACAAGAAGCAGTAGGGACACACTAAGAAGAGGGAAGTTGCAACTCTGTAAAAGAAAGAAAGAATCAAACTCAAAAATTATAAACGCCACAAAATTCCAGAGAGACTGGAATCTCCATCACTGGAGAAATTCTACTAGACAAAGCCCCCAGGCACCCTGTTATTGCTAGGCTTGCTTTGAACTGGAGGTTTGACTATGTGACCTCTCTCTGAAGGTCTCTTTGACTATATGTGATTATGTTGCTGTGACTTAATACTGGCTTTACATATTCTAAATACAATTTTAAAATCAACTGCACAATCATATATTACCTGTTGCACCAGTTGGTGTATCTTTCTTATTTCTGCTCCTAAAAATATTGGTACATTCTGTTTATATAATCCTGTCAATTAGAAAGCTGAGGTAGTTTCAGTCATACAATCTGTCATCCTTTCTGTCTGTCATCCTTAGTTTTGCTCTTTCTTTTCAGCTTGCTTTTTTCTTTCATGTTTTCTATATTCTTCATTAACCGTTTTTTTGTCTTTCTATATTGATTTTGTGATGTGAGTGTGATTGAATTGGTTTTACTTCAGGATGGAAAAAAGAAATGCCAGATTGGGGAAAGGAGGCTTCTCTAATTTGCCTTCTTTTCCTGACTGTATTTTCTTTATTTCCCTTGTAGATTTATGTCAGTCTACTTGTTTTGGAGATTATAAAGCTGAAAATAATGTTTATTCTGGCTGGATGATGGACTTCATTTTGCCCCCAGTTTCCTTTTATGTAAAACCCCATAGTGTGATGATCTGGGTATTCTGTTACAGGGACAAAACTGATGTGAAATTTCTTGCAGATGATGTTTTATTTTTGCTCTTTTAGACACAATGTGAGCGAGCTCCTGAGGTCAGGTATAACTCCGTGTTGTGCCTTAGAATTGGTGTTCGTCTTCATTTCTCACATATTGTGGAAGTGTGAAGCCACTGCTATTTTTCCTTGACTCACTTGAATTCAATATGCAATCTTGTCTAATAAAAGTAAACAGATAAAACAATTTCTGGGACTGTTCCAGTGACTTGTGACTTTCATTCTTCTAATAAGCGTAGAGGGGAAGGAGGAGAATGGGATTTATTTGAATGTTTGAACTGTTAAGTTGTTTAGATCTTTGTTAAATTGATTGCATGGTAGGCAGAAAGGGAGTTTCATAAGAGGTGATTTGATAGTAATACTGGCACAGTTTACTATAGAACCATATTGTAAGCCAGCATCAGTCATCCCCTCTTCATATCAGGAGCCTGCTGTGTAAAAACCATTAAAGGAAGAGCTTTGTTTTAAGCAAATTTATTGCAGTAGCAGATTCATTGATCATTAGATATTGCCAGTAGATGTAGATACTGCCTTGGGTTTTTTTTTCTTTAACTTCTTTTTACCTTTACTGCTCTTTAAAAGAAAAAAGAGAAAGAAAGATGTGCTACACTGCTATAGTGTTGCCCTTGGCAGGGTTTTTCATCTTGAAATGGCATATAAATGAATAAATGCTTCGCTTGTTTTTGCAGTTTTAAATCTTTTGCCATAAGTAGAAGTGATATTTTGCTCAAGAATGTCATGTAATTGCAAACTTAAACTGTCATCATTAAACATTATTTTGTTAAGATAGTGTGATGTATATTTTTGGTTATTATGCTTTCCAACTGGCTTGTAAACAGCCATGTTTATATATTTCCTTGCTTTATGTAGCATGTGTTCATACGTATCGAGATAGAATCATGCCTTTAAGCTTTATTTTGTTACTTTATGAATTGGGACCATATTAATTTTTGACAGATGGAATGGATCTGCAAAATAGTTATGGTCTCACTCTTAGTTAAACAAAAATAGTGATTTTATTCTATACCTATTGCTGTTACCCTGAATGAAGTCATCTTTTGTTTTACACCTTCCTGGAAGCTCTCTGCTCACAAGTTTCCAGAATAGAATGCTGATCCCTTTTCTCACGTACAGGCATAAGATTAAATGGGAAAAAAGTGTGGCAGGTCCTTGAGGTGGGGCATGCGTGTGCCCTTTTCTGGGGCATTGGTCCTTCTGGTTAACTGTGTGCACGAAGCGTTGGTGTGTGTTTGTGCATCATTTGTTGTGGTTACTATGGGTTTTTTTAAGTAGTTCAGGCTCACACTTTAGTCTGCTTTTACTCAAAAGGAGAAAATGTTTTATAAACAAACAAACAAACAGCACTCTCTCGCTGTCTCACAGGTTTTATTTAAATGTTCTAAAAGCTGGCCAAAATCTTGTTTGCCCCCTAGAATAATATACCTTACCTACTGATCTTGGCGAGATTTTTTCCAACACAAACTGTAAAGGACAAATAAAGAGCAGACTAACCAGTGGGGTTTTTTTTCTAAGACTGGGCCAGGGGGACGAATGCAGTTTTGGGCCAGGAGGAATCTGTGAATAGTTTTAGTAGTTTCAGGTAGAAAGGCATCTGAAGCAGGAAGGCAGTGTACATGAGAAGGTGGGAAGCATCTCTGGTGACACCTTGGTCAGCCTCTCCAGGCAGAGGGTTGGAGACCACTTCCATAAGGGGCTGAGACTTCTCTCTCTTTCCCTGAACGGGGATCAATGGTTGGAATTAGTCTCAGCTGCAAGCCTGAGATGATGATGAGAACGTTCTTTCGCAGACATCTGTTTCTAGTGTTGAGTCAGTGCAAGGTAGGACAGATAAAACATTTCCTGATTTGAAACAGTCTTTGAAAATGTGAACAAAATGTGAAACTAATTAATCTATTTTCATGTCCAATCTGTATGACTGTCATGAAAACAGAACAAATTGTATTGTGGCAAAATGCACCAAATTATTAAAGTGATTTTGGTACAATGAAGATGAAGTATTGTTTTTAAATTCAGTGTGAGCTGCTAAAGTTCTTTAAACAGTGTAACAAGCAACATGTTAATTAACACTGTCAAGCTGCTTTGGGGTGTAACACTGTACAAAAATAGTATTGTAAGTTAGGAATAACTGTTGTACATGCAAATACCAAATTCACTAGTAAGTAATACAGACGCTCCTCAGTGAGTTCAAATTTGTATACCTCAATGCAATTACTCTTTATAATAAAATCTTCACTCCTAAGCTACTAGAAATTGGCACAGAATTAGCAGTCAACTGTACTGTAGTTTAGTCTCAAATCCTTCAGAATTTAATTTAAATTTGTTTTAAGGAGTACCATATAGCTGCACATGTCTTAAAGTTGTACTAAAAATCATTTGTCCTTCTGTCCTTTTTAAACTTTTGTGTCTGTAATCATCTGCCTCTAGATGAGTGGTTGCACTTAATATTTGTTGGGTTATGAACCACAGGAAATCTGGGAACGAACAAGCTTGTATGTTAATCTGACATTTGCTGCCAGGCATATAGGAAAGTATTCTTTGTGGAAGTTGGCTATTACAGTTAAATGGGAACTCATAATCAAATTTAATGTTCAGAAGAGATAGTTGCCTGCTGTCAGCAGCAGTGGCTGACACCACTGCTTGTTGTGTACCATAAATCCTTCATGCCTTTCGTCGTCTCAGCAACAGAAGATGCCTAGAGCTCAGTGTACACTCACTCGATTCTGAAATGCTGGACTTGTTTTTAGCCGAGGAGCAATTATATTCTTTCCAGAGTGAAGAGGTACAGGGGAGAAGTAATTTATGTAAAACATTTAATCCCAAATTCATGATACTAAGAACTCATACAGATACACATACTTTGCCAGCTTCTTCAGCCTCTCTTCTGGGGGGAGCTGAAATTAGAAACAAGGAACACCAACAGTATGACTTTGTATGAAGGCATTGGTTTTGGTACACTGATCCTTCTGTTGCCAGTGTGCTTCAGAGAGGTCAGCTAGATACCAAAAGGCAGAGTGCAATATTGACTTCTTGCATCTGTAGTAAAGCTTGACTGGACGTGGGGGGAGCAGGGAAGGGGAGCAGGCTTTCAGCAAGTGGCTTCCAAACTCACACACCACAACTTAAATCCTAGCTTCTAGATAAGCCACCAGTGACCAGCACCTGCTGAACAGTGAAGTGATTTAAAAACTGTTGAAGTACTTAGGAACCGTATTGAACTTGTGCATAAAACTGATTTATCCATTTTGAGCCTTTCTTAAGCACATGATATTTTCAGGAAGGCAAGAGAGGTTTCAACCTTTATAGGTTCAATGAGTACTTAACTGATTGAAATCTTTGCCAGTTAGATCTCTGCTTTTATAAGGTCTTATTTCATAATCATGATGCTGCTATGATAGCAAATAAGTGTTAAGCATCTGGCTGTTTATCTGGTGGAGGTTACTTAACTCAGCTCGAGAGTTCAGTGAAACTGTGGCTCCTGTGCTACGTCTTCTCCCAGAAGTGGGAATGGCTGGTTATTGTCCATTTGGGGACTGCTCTGTTTGCTCATCATTGCTTATATCATTCCAGGAAATGTGTCAAACCTCTCTCTTTTTTTCCTCAGTGATTTCCCTCTGTATTTATAAGATTATAATAGGTGTTACCTTGTCAGACTTGGAGAATAATCTTCCAGAGCCAAGTAGCTAGAAGGAATAGAGTCAGGCAGAAAAAGAAAGTATAATTGTCTGTAAACTCACACCTAAGCACGAACACAAAATTGAGGGCAGCGCACAGAGCAGCATTCACAGCAGCGCAGGCTTGTTTTTGCTGAAGGCTTGTTGACCAAACCCAAAAATCTGCATTCAGATTTAGAGAAGACTTTCTTGGCCCTGTTATTTTAAAGAGAGTGTTTACAGACATTGTGATCAATTTATGCAAATAAAAATCCAACTCCAGTCTGTTAGGCCTGAAGCTGTTAAAGTTAGCATGTATAACTACTCCTTACACATAGCTGTCTTTGTAGTAACTTGGATTTGTTAAGTGATATTACTGGGAAAGGGAGCAGTACTTTATCTTGCAGAGTGGTACTACTGTTCATGTATAAAATGTAGCAAGCTTGTTTATACTTCTGTGTTATAATCTTCCAAAGGACTGTCAGTGAAAGTATTTGTTTGCCTCTGAGTTGTCTCAACAACTGAACAGCACCTTCAGATTCAAGTTCCCTCATTGTAGTTAAACATTTTCTCAGTATATATGTTCTTTTGCTGTGTTCATCTCTTAATGGTTTTCTGCTGAAAGCAGGCTTTTTCATTTGAAATAGGAATTCTGAAGGTCAGCTTTCTTCTGAGAAACCAGCAAGTGCATGTCTTCAGGCATCTGCTGCTGATGGGGGTTTGATGATACCTGGCTGGATAGTCAAAGGAGATAGGTCAGCACACGTTGCAAACCTGTTTGGCAGGAATGTACATGACCACCTGTATCCTGCTGGTTTTTAATTTTTATTCCCGTGTGTTTGTATCATTCTGAGCCTGGCAGACATATTGCAGCTTTTGTGCTTGACAGATATGCAATGCTGAAAGGCCTGAGTCTTGATTTTTTTCATGTACTAAAATGAAGTTAGCATACAATATCATAAAGAAACTCTGGTAATAAAAGCCTCCTTTCAGCTAAATTGGAAATAGAGAAAACTTAATCTCCTAGGAAAAGGGAGGTCCTGTTTTGCTACTTTATTTTTAAGTGGTCAGTTACTTACATGCAATCTGATTGTAGATTTAGTGGGCGATGTCCTATGTCCATAACAAAAATCTTCACAAAGTATTCTAGTGCAAAAAATGGGAGTGCCGAATCATTTGTTCAAACTAAAAACTTTAGTACTTATAAGTAAATACTCCTAAAAGGAAACATTTTTCAGCTCAACTACAAAAACTATGTAAAATCTATCATGGATTTAGTATGCTATGCTTAGAGAAAAGTCTTTTTAATGAGTTTAGAAACACAGTAAGATACACATGTCCAAATGTATTTCTTAAAGTTCTCAAATCAGTGGTTTGTCTTTGATCCACAAAGTATTATTGTTGTTGTTGTTGTTATGATGGTGATACTATTTAAAGTTTCTAAGTTCTGATTTCTCCCAGTATTTAAATCACAGAAGGTTAATTAAAGCAGTTTTTTATTTTGCAATTGCTTTGGAATATTAACCTCACAAAGCCTGCATTAAATCAGTGAAGTGACAGAATTGCATTTGCTTTATAAAATAACTCTACAAGAGCAAAGAAAAGCCATTTATAGTTCAGTGCTATTAATTGCTTGGCATTTAGATATTAGCATAGGAGTCAATTAATTAACTTGATAGTAAAACTACTGGAATGAAGGCTGATAGAAACTGTTTTGTTGTAGGAGATTAGTGATCATAACTACTGTTGCTCCCCTTACCACTCTCCTTACTACTCAAGGAGGGTTTTCTTTTAATACTATTCTGAGAGCTAAATTAATATCCCAGAAATAATTTTATCCATACCTTTGAAATTTAGCAGTAAGTTAAACAGAATAGTGAATTTATCAAAAGATACCTGATCATGTAATTGTCATTTATTTTATGATCCGCTATCTGATGGCTGTTCATTGACAAAAGTTGTCTAGGCAAATATTTTAGAATATAAAGGCACAAATGCTCTTCTAAAAAAATTCTAAAATGCAAATCGAATAGCATTCTGAATTAAGTGATCATGTTGTAAAGTCTAAAAACTACTAATAAATCTAAGTGGTACAGTTTTGTTTTACTGTTTGTTTTGTTTGTCTGTTTGGTTTTTTAGGTCTGTATGAGCAGTATATATTCCAAATTTCAGTGGTCTTGTAAATTGCACCTCATGGTCAGTTGCAATATAGCAGTATTCTCTTATGGCCTTTAAATTAACACACATTATTTTCCTCAGAGGTAGGGAAAATAAGTTTGTTAATATTCCTGGCATAAAATTTACCACTGCATTTTTTTGTCTGCACGCATTTCCTTTAATAATTGAAGCTGTTCAGTATGCATATATTTAGTTTTATTTTCTGTATTTTGCATTGGGATTTTGTTGTTGAGACAGTATATTATCTGAATATTGACCAGCATATATTTCATATGCATTCATTATCCTTTCCAGCATTTCCCTTTTGCTGACGCCTTTTCCTACTGTAGTAGGATTTCAAATAGATTTTGGAGCATGCAGCTGAATTTTTACAGGGTGTTTTAGTTGTTGCAATCAGATACGTAGAACAAAGAATGAAACAGCAAATCAAAATAAATAAGATACCACTTAAAAAACAAGTTTACATGTTGACTAAACTACTTGGTGTTTATGTTGTGGGAGATAGGAGCACAACTTTTGGTCTTGGTGAGCTGTCCCTCAATAAATCAAGCTCTGGAAGAGCACAGCCTCTCTCTTTGTGTCTTCCTCATGTTTATGAGGAAGACTCATGTCCTGACTGCCAAGAAGCTATATTCCACATGCATGTTTTTAGGTAGAAAGCTAAATAACTAGCTATAACCAGTCTGGGGTTTGGGTCTCTGCCTACAGAATTCATGAAGATTGTTCTCTTTCACTCTCACAAGAAAGGAGAGGATTATTGTTGCTTTATTACCTAGTAATCCTTTACCAACTTTTAATGAACATCACTGTTTTTTTTTATTGCCGTATTAAAGAGTAGTCAGTGGTCTGGTCTCAGAGTTTTAAGTTTTCACTACTTCTTTCATTTGTCCACCACCCTGTTTACTCCTCCCTCCTGCCACTCCCAGCACCAGCCCAGCTGGGAACATTTTCTTTTGAGAAATTGTGGTTGTGGTGATGGTGGTGAAGACTTTTCTATCTCAAAAGAATAAAGAAATCGTTTACTGCTGTTGGTTTAAACTATTGTATTGTGCAGTCCACTGAATTGCTTCTACTGGTGGGCGCTTCCTTTTGGAAATTACTGTTCTTTTCCCACTCCTTGTACTAAGATACTGTTGCGTTTGGTGGGCTGGATTTAAAGATTTTTGCACAGATACTGTCTTCAAAGACTGCAGAGAATGGGAGGATGGTAATGCAGCTAATTTTCTACTTCCAGTAGCCACAAATGTAACACAACAATGCTTTCACACGCTGAAAAACGAAGTTAACCAAAACAGTAGAGACCAGTTGAGAAGATCTTCTCTACCAAGTTTATTACAGACTTTTTTGCATCTGAGCTTCAATTCCTTCTCCTATGATTGTACTGTTGGTAAAATAGTAGGTAAATCTCCTTTCAGTTTTTATTTAAGGGATCTCTGTAATGGAGTATTAGGGAGTAAGTTAGCAGGTGTCACTGGACTGTGATATAAATTGTCTACAATATAATATAGCTTTATATATGAGGGACAGGGGTGAGGAAGCAAATCTCTCCATTCTGGTTTTTTTTTTAAATGTAACCTCAGTGATGTTTTGCAGCCCTTCCTCACTGAGTTGCAGGTTTTCATGAGCCTTTAGATGAAGTCCTGGCTTTTACCTCGAAGCACAGACACAGACGTGCCCCTAAGAAAACACTGAAGTAACGTTTCCCAGTCTCGAGTGAGGAAGTCTCATCCTTGGGTACCTAGCTCGATTAGCCTAGAGGTAGCAGCTGCTCTCGGTGCAGCTTTTCTCTTTATTCTGTAAGCTGGCTTCAGGCTTTCAGCTCTGCTGTAAGCTGCGGGCAGTGCTCTGACCTCATTTCTGCCAGCGAGCCGTATGCTTGGGAGAGCTTCCTCGGCGGCAGCAGCAGGCAGTCTGGGGCAGGCTGCCGCCCTTTGGGGCACAGAGCCTCCCAGCTCCCTGCTTCTGCAGCAGCCGAGTTGAAAGAAATGGCAGGTTTTAAATCCTGCCCCTCTCCCACCTTTTGCCAGGTTTAGCTGTTTCTTTGGGGTGCAGAGCTGTTTCTCAGCCCAGCTTCGCGTCTCGGGTCTGCTGAAGCGATGCATTCCTCCTGGAGTTTTAGGAAGGACTAGTGTGGCAGGGCAGGATGCTGGATGGCGCAAAATCTGTAAGTCATCACATTAACATAGTAGTCTGTCCCAAGTGACTGTAAAGAATAGGACATGCAAAACCAGCCAAGCCTCTTTTTTTAAAAACTTCTTTATTTTGTTTTGTTTTAAATATAGTTTTGTCAGTGAAAAAATGGAAGGGAGAGGAAGGAGGGGGTGTAGAAAATGAAAGCGTGGTTGGACTGTCAAGTCTTGTAGGGTTTTTTAGGAAAAGTCCAAAAAGCTCTGTAAACATGGGAAAATGCATGGAAATAAAATACTCATTTTACTTCTCATTTTCAAGTTATATTTCTCAGATTACTTCTTTGGACTCTCTCTCATCTCTTTATTTACATTGGAACTTTAGATCTGTAGAACAAAATCCTACCTTTTTTGCCTGTAAATGAAGAGCTGACAGCTGTTTATTAGGTTGTGCAGTGTGCAACAGACACATTTTAATACAAACATCAAACTGGCCTATTTTTCTTGTGGCATGTTACAAGTATGAGAGAGGAAAACCAGAAGGAATGTCTTGTTTCTGATTAAATCCACTATTGATATGCTCTGTGATCCATGGAATGCAATAGTGGCGAAAGAGAAAAGCAAGATAAGGGTTTCTGAGAATGATTTCATCTTGAAGTTCTTCCTGCATCACTTGCTTAATGTGGCTCCTGGAGGCCATATAGCAAGACACATGGGAAAATGGACTGGAGCGTTTAGGAAGAGAGACCCTTCTGTCTTGTTACGTGGCTCAGGTTACCTAATATGTGACTTGAAGCTGTGTTGTCCAAACAAAAAATCTTCCTGTAAGATGTGGAGAGGTTTTTTTGACCCTGTCTGTGCTTAAAATGTTTTCAGTGTATTCTGCGGGAAAAAGCCTTTGATAGTTAGGTAGTCTGACTTGCTAATAACTTCCAGAGAATTCTCATGAACTGACCCTCAATAATATATTTGCTTACCTAAGTATCTTTCGCATCAACTGCTGCATAGTGTATTTTTTTCTTCCCTCTGTGGTGTCTTATGACTTAACTTAGATGTCATTTCATGATAACTGGGATCGTGAAGGGAGAATATTATGTTACCATTGTAAATTTTTTTTTTTTAATCAGCTTAACAAAGGACATCTAGGAAATAGTAAGTTTTAGAAAGAAACTGCAGATATCTTGGAAGAGACAGTATTAAAAACATTGAAGAAGATGATGAGGTGTCTTACTGACAATGACTGGTCTGCACTTGAGGCATGCAAACTGGTAGGTTTTCCAAATGTCTCTCTGTACATAGTAGGATTTTTCTCTTACAGATTAGTTACGATTTCTGGAGTAATTTCTCCTCTTTGAAAAGGAAGGGGCCATTTTGCTTTGGCAATTTTCTGAAGTTGTTGATTCCCTTTAGTACCTGTAAAGAAGTTGAAGACCAAAGTTAACTTGGTGAGGCAGAGTATCATCTTTGTTTCTGAGGGCATGTGCCTGCCCTGGCTTGACTGTGGGTAAATCATAACAACCTGAAAGAGGAGCAGTCACTGCTTGCCGGTCCCACTGAAGCAGCAGTTAGCAAAATACCGTCAGCATGTTGAGGGAGATGCCAGCCTGCTGGTTGCTGTTCTTTGGGACAGCTGCTTTCCTTGTCTCCATTCAGGTTTCCATGGTGGTGGCAGAGGGTTAGCTTGAAATTATTGACATATTCTGGTTGTGAACAGGGTTTATTCAGTTCATCACGTAAACACAGACTTGCGTGTTTGAGAGGATTACCGGACTGCATTGGTAATCCACCTCCGGTGGTTAGCACGCTCTTCTTTTTTGTTGGTGTAATAGGTGCTGGGACCTACAAAACAATTTTTTTTCCTACAATCACTTGTTCCTCCTGTGCAGCAAGAGACTTGCTTGCTGGTTTGTGCACAGTGCTCTCCAGATGCAAGACACCAGTTTTATTCAAGGCTTTACAGGCTTTCGTTTCATTTTTTCTTTCCCCATTTCTGATTCATAAAATTCAAGATACATATGTATGTATTTCTTCTTGACCCAAGAAGAAATGCGAGAGTCCATCTACATCCTGCAGGACTTCTGCAGACCATCTGTCCAGGATTCAGGCAAACGTCTCTGCTCTTGTCCTTAGCGGATTGTTCCCCACAGGGCTGCTTCCGTGAGACTCAGTGTTGCCTGTGCCTGTGGGCATAACATTTTTCTGAGTGCAGCCTTACCTACAATGTTCCTTTAACAGGTTGGCTGTCCTTTGTTGTCAGTTTCATGCTGCCAGAGAATATACAGCTTGGGAAGTGACATGTTAGGTATTAGGGTTGGACTAGAAGTTGGCTGTTTAGGGATATGTCACCATTCTGGTAAGTCATTTTTTCTTTATTGTAGTGTGTTAGTGCAGAAGATGGAAATAGGGGAGATGTGTTGATACATATTTATCTACACAGAACAAACAGATGCTTGGTTGAGTGGTAACAAGGCATGTCCTTCTAGCATTGCCCCTAACATACCACTTGGCTTCTTTCTGTTCAGTAGTATTCCATCAGAGATGAGTAAAATAATCTTGTATTGTAGTGTTGTCCACTTCTCTTGGCTGCTCTACTGGGTTCTGATTTCAAGTGGTCTGGGGCAAAAAAAAGAATTAACATTTGCTTTCAGTTTTGCTGTTGTCAAATAGCTACAGAATTTGCTGCTCTCACACTTGAAGTCTTCTTAAAATTAACCTACTGAATCAAGAACATGGGCTAAAATAATTTTTAATGAGTTTTTTCAGATTGAATTCTAGCATATTATTTTCAATAAATTATTTTCTTTCTGTTTAACCATCATGGTACTTATCTTCCTGGGTGGTCATATTATCACTCTGAAACTCACTGCAGTACAAACGAATGAAGCCTGAATGATATTTCTCACCCAGCCCTCCTGTAAATGTGGTTTTCCTTCAAACATTAATATTTTCACTCTGCTTTCATTTTCCATTAAAAATAATTTAAACTATTTAATAATTAGATCTTATCTTCTTCGGCAAAGCTTAAAACAAATGTGCATTTCATCTACATGGTTTCAATCATTTTTGGCACTATATTCATTCAGATTTGCAGAGAACACATCCATGTGGACAGGCTTGCTTGTCTTAGGCTACGTCCTGCTAGAGAATGAAAGCATGACACTAATTACCATTGCACATGAAAAAGGGGAAAAGCTGTTTGGCAGTGGCCTGCTCCAAAGTGGTTGCAGTGTGATTGACTCCCCCACACATGGAGCCAGGCTCATGGGTGGCTGCTGCCACAGAAGGGAAGTTTCCTTCCTCTCTTGCTCACCCAACCCTTCCCAAGGCCAGCTCTACTCAGTAAGCCATGATAAAACTGAGGGGGAAGGGATTACTGACCTGGCAAGTTTTAAGCTGCACCATCTAACAAAGTGGTCTGATAAAGACCACAAATACAAACTAAGGGATGTGTGTCCAGCTGCAAGAATTGTGGCAGGCAGGAACGAGAAGCCTTAGACGTTATTGCAGGCCAGTACATAGGCTCCACTCCGTCACTTTAAACCTCTGTGGTAGTGAAATCCCACACCAGAATTAGAGACTTTGAAAGTCTATAAGATGAATACAGTAACACAGAACAAGAGGGATGAAAATATCCCATTTCCTCCCTTACTCCTTAGACTACACAAATATTGAGCTCCGTACACCACAATTTGCAGAAAAAGCTGAAAGTGTACATAAATAGGAGGTGAGTAACTAGTGCAGGCTCTGTGGATGATAAGCAATTGGTTGTTGGTTCCCAAATATAATAATTGTTTATGGATCAACTTCTGAACAGTTTACCCAATACACAGGCTTTAGGCTCTGTCTAGTCCTTTTTTTTTGTCTACCTATTTTAATCATAAATATGTTTTTGAAAGTCTAAAAAAGTCTAAACCTCAGCTATTTTGAGTATATGTTTATGACTTGCTGATTATTTGTCCTTGTGCTTCTCTAAAATCTGATGGGGGAAACCCTGACTTTAGTTATTTTACAACTTTGTTGACAGTTTGTGCTGTAACAGCTATGATATGATTGGGTTTGTGCCAAGTTAGGAAGTTCTGAGTGGAAACTTGTAGCCTTCTGTTTATAAAAGCCTGGATTTCTGTCTTACACACATGCTCATCTATGGGAGGAAGGATTTTCTGTGATTCATAAAGAACCATAAGCTTTGTTTTGAAAGCTGATGTCAGTGATGGATGAAATGCTGGGAGTCAAACAAAAAAAAAGTCAGGAATCCCAGGAGAAGATTGAGCCCCAGTATCAACGGGGAATTCCTCAGGCATGACTGAAGCACAACACGTGGTAACATGTTCCTCTTCCCGTTACGTTCTCTCTGTTCAGTCCCCGATAAATCCATTCCTAGATGCTAGGAAGAAAAATGACCTTTCAAAGCTGCAAAAATTGCCAGTTCCATGCATTTCCTCCGTGACAGACAATTTACCCTAATACTTCTGTCCTTATTACTTACTTGTCTCTCAAAATCTGTTGTAGCTATTCTGTAATATGCTGTATGTTAACAAAATCTCCAAATGCAGAACTGAAGAAAGACAGTAGGGATTTTCTCTGTTCTGTTTTTCAGTGAAAATGATACTAAGCACTACTTTGGTTGTGAAGCCAGCCTCTTAGTGAAATATGCTATTATTTAATCATTATGTTTAGGATATAAATGGACTGTTTTTATTGGACAATACATATGTATAAACAGATAAAATTATACACACAGTCCCATGCATATTTCATCTGGGAGATTCCCATGCCTGCAGCTTATTGAGAGCAAACTGATTCTTTACTTCTCAAGAGCTGCTTTCCAAGTTTCTTGTGATCCAAGTACCTACATAGCTTTACAAAAAATGTAAGAAAGAGTTTGCAATCTTAGTCTCATTTGGAGTGCACAGGTGCCTGCATCATTAACAAACACAATTGTCTGTGTATTTCCAAACCTCATTTAGAACTGAGCAAATGGATTTTATTTTTCTACAGACAGAAAGGAAAGCTGTATGAAAATGGTGTATTTAAAAAGACAAAGGGTGTTGTGTCTGGGGTTTTCAGTGTGCTCTTCAGTGTGCGGAAAGACATTTCATACATAGTCTTCAAATACCCAGCTAAAAGTAAATTCCATTCAACCTGCAGTATTTCTTATGAGAAAGCATGCCGTCTCTTCTCTCTCCTGCTCTGGTCTCCCTGGAAATTTCAGTAGGAATCAACATTAAAATCTTGCAAACATATGGGAAAACCCATGCTTGGTACTTTGTAAGGAAGTAATGGCTCTTGATTTTTCAAAATATAAAACATGTTTTGCTTCCCAGCAAAATCCTGTAGTGTCTGTTTGGAAAAAGGAACAATTGTTTTTCTACAATGACGTCTCCTAAACTGAATATTCCATTTATCCTTTTTCACCACTCTTGGTATAACTCTGTGGTTTTTGTTGTTGTTTTGACAAGTGGTTTTTATTTGGTGTAATTTTTTAAGAATTAGGAAGAACAGCATTGACCACTGAACTGAAAGTTGAAATCTGGGGTTGCTGGGCTTATTGCGAATGCCTGTGTAGTGACAGCCCCAGCGTGCGTGAGCGTGGTGTGAGTGTGTGTGTGTGTGTGTGCGTGCGCATTTTTAAATAAAAAGGAAAGCAGAGGTTTGCTCATTTGTTTGCCTATTGTGAAGCTGTCCTGCACCTTTCTACTCCTTTGTACTGGGGTGAAGGCTGCTGAATGGAGGCCTTGTGCCATTTGTTGATTTTAAACCTCACTGTTAATCCACAGGAACCTGCTGGTGTGCGCAGCAGGAGAGCTGTGTGACAAGTGGAAATCTGGGCGGGAGGGAGTGCGGGGGGTCACAGGGGATAATAATCATTCAGCCATCAGCCTTTGTCACCCTTAAGCCTAATTGTTACCCTCTGCTGGTAACCACATTGAAGTGCTGGCCTTTTAAGTGTTTCTTGATTTTACTTGGCACAGGCTTAGGGATAGGATCATTTATTGCTGGGTTTATATCGTATCAAGTTTGCTGGGGCTTGTTTAATTAGCCCCATTGAATTTTCTGCATCCCTTAAAATAATTTGTAAGAGTCCAAATGGGTGGAAGGGGCTGAATGGAAATGGTACAGTTGTTAACAAATTTCTCTCTGTCAGAAGCTGGGCTAAAACCGGAGACAGAAAGCTTTCCTGCTCTGCCAGCCAGCTGCCTTCTGGAGTCTGTGCATGAGGCGCAGCTGTGGCTGTGGGCACTGGGCTGCCTGAGCAGCCCTGCACAGGCAGCAGCAAGGTGATGGTGGGGTGGGGCAGAGGGCAGCTTGCCCTGTCCTTCTGTGCCTTACAGCTCCTGAGCTTGCAAAGCCTGAGGGTGGCTGAAGCACACTGAACTGATAGTAAACTGGGGAAGGGGAGAGGAGAGTTAAACCATTTAAAAGCAAAGAAAAAGGTGAGATACCTTTTCTAGCAGGAACTGGTTCTTCAACTTTCCCTGCCAGTTATACATGCTGAAGTCAGTATTGAGCTTTCTGTTGTTTTCCCTAAAGAAGTTCATGTAGAAGCTGCTATAGAAGCTAAAATGAAGACTGAATTTAAGGCTTTGCAATGGGCAAGTATCACTGCGTGTGAAGTGAGGTTGTGCTGGGGTGTGGGGGATGGGGTGCAGGACAGGAGGTTGTTTCATTGCTCCCCCCACCCCTGCATGGTGGGTGTTGCGTTGGGCCATTAACTACGACTGCTTGGGCTAGTGTAGGGACAAAAATCCCCAGGTTACTGGTACAAGCTTTGCAGCTACTCTTCATCAAGTACATGTGCCCTCTAACCCTTCAGACAGAATGGGCCTCCAGCAGATGCAGCAACTGTGCTATGTGCTATGACCTGATGGCCAGGGTTTGAAATTTGCGCCGCTAGTACTGATGGTAAATCCAGGGTTGTTACAGGAGTCTGATTACACAGCGTGATTGCAATCCTATTTTCAAGTCCAGTCTTCCACCTGGCTCAGTACTTTATCGAAACGCTTGGGAATACATCTCAGAGTAGGATGAATGTTTGTGCTTGCTGCTTACTCTTTTACAGTAAAATGGGGTTGTTTATTTAAAAGGTTTGGTTTTGTGTGTTTTCCCATGTCCCAGTGGTATGATTCCCTGCTGGTTGTTGGCATGCATCTCAGCTCTCTGGTTTTCTTCACAAACAGCACATGTCATAGTGGTACCTGTGCGGGCTTGATACTTGTATCAGAAAGCTTTAACTAGTAAAAACTTCTGATCAAAAAAACCATCAGCACTCAGCTGTTGTATTTTCACCCTTCTGTGATGCAGATTTAATTATAATTACTGAGTCAGGTTAATAATTCTTTTACAACTGTTATTGCAGGACATGTCTCAGGAAGGCTATGGAACCAGATCTCAACCTCCTATGGCCCCAGGAAAGCCTAACCATGAAGACTTGAATCTAATCCAGCAAGAAAGACCATCGAGCCTACCAGTAAGAAAATAACATTTGTTTCAGTATTTTAAAATGAAAGCACTTTATATGCCACTTCATTGCATCTGGGATGAGCAGATGAGAAGTAGTGAAAGAAGAAATACTAAAAAAGGTTGATGAAAAATTGTTTTTAAAAATATAGGAACAGATAGCTTGTATACATGGACTTGGCTTAGGCTTGTTCTGGTTCGGAACAGCACTGTTTATGCACATGCATGTTCTGTGCTTCTGCACATGTGTATTTGCATAGAGGAAATTGATTGGTTTTTTAACTTTAGGAATTCCATACTTTCACAAACCAGTCTGGTGAGGAGGAGGCTTTTTTTGTGTCCTTTTTCAAATGTTTTCAGTAGATTCTGGTTTAGAATACTGTTACCAGGAGTTGTTTGTTCCAAACCCTGATCATCAGTAATGAGTTTGACATGTTAATTCTACTACCATCTATTACTACACAAGTGTTAAAGCAGGAATGACAGAAATACTTAGGCTAGGTTGATTTTTGGTTAGGAGATTATTTTGGACTAATATTTATCAGCTTTTCTGAGCTCTACGCACGCATTCTGCTGTGGGGGAAACAGCACAAATGAATATACATTGTGAAGACACTGCAGCTGTTTGCGCTTTTGGAGGTCTTATAATGGACAAAGTACTTAGCCTTGTCTCTGTGTGCTCCTTGTGGTTTGGGGATTTTCTTGTTTGTTGGTATAAACCAGCATGGAATTTAAACCGACTAGAATATGTTCAGCTTAAATGATGAAAACTTTATAAACTATGTGACCTCTGGCTTGAAATAATGTATCAGAAACATGTAGGATATTTCCTGCAGTTCACTGGATATGTATTCATTTGCAGTTGGCAGAGGGATCTCTCTGAAAAGTTTACTGTATCAATCAAGATATCACATGTATTTGTGAAATATGGTAGTATGTTGTATGTATTACCTCTGGCACATGGCACAATTGTAAATCCCTAAAAATAGGGCAATAAACATCTTCATAGCATTTTAAAATTACATCTTTGGCACCTAGGAGAGTATATGTGCTACAAATTCTTTACATGGCATTTGAGACATGCAAGTCTCAGGAGAAGCTATGGAAACTGGTATAAGAAAAGATATCCATTTGCTTTGAACCTAGTATTAATTTGACAGTTTTTCAGGAACCCTTTTTGTAACAGACTAATTTGTCTGAAGAGTTCTCAAAAATGGATGCTGGCAGTTACCTTAAAAATAGTAGCTCCTGTGGACATTGAACTGTTTTGGCAACAACTACCTAGTTTAAAAAAGCAGAGATACTAAAAAAGACTTTCTATCTCCCAGTTTTTCATGAACAGTGTTTATTAGGGTAGAGAGAAGTAAAGTTATTTATCAACTAATGTTCTGCTAATTTGCCTGTGTTTTTTCTTAAACAATTGTCCTACTTTTAATCCATGCTCTGTCCTATCTCCAGCACCATGATACTTAAGCAGAGTATTGGGTATTATCTGTGTCCCTGAGTGTTTGGTATATTTAGTAGCTCATAATTATTCTAGGTATGAGTAAGCTGGTTGTATTAACAGTGAATGTTAACCATTTTGGGCACAGAGTTTAAGCTCTAAGTTGGTCCCGAATGCTGTTACTGAGACACCTAATTACTGAAAAGCTTTGATGCATAACCTGAGAGCACTTCATATACTCAAAAACACTGCTGTTTTCATATGGAGGAGAATGGAGGATACTGTAATTCTGTGTTTTGGTGTTGGTGGGGGGTTTTTGTTTGTTTTGTTTTTCAAATTTAAAAACAACTGCAATTCTTTGTATGTAGCAACAAGGGGTTTTTTGATGATCCATACATTAAAAGCTTTAATATAAGTCTATTTGGGGTAATGGTTTAAACATGGTGGTTTTTCCCTGAAGCAGGAGAGTTCTGTATTCTGTTTTAGACTGCATAGCAAAACCCTTGATCACTATTCCTTGTTCAGTATTCCTTAGCTTCATTTTGGTATACTAAATATGGCTTCTTAAGCTTGTTTTTAGGGTAATGTGGTCCTTCAGGGTAGTAGTCAGTAAGTTGTCTCTGTACAGTGAAGCTTGAAATTATGGCAGTGGTGTTAGGCTTTTAATAAAATTTAGTTATGTCTTGTTTCATGGTATTCTGGTATTTATACAATTTGCCCGTTATCTTTGTATTTCTTAAGGGCATTGTGTAAAATCACAGCAGCTATATAGCAAGCTTATACAAGTGTCGAAAAACAACAAAAGAGATGTAAGACTAAATGGTGAATGGTTTTCTCTGATGTGGCTTTGAAAAAAGAATTTCCCTTTGATGGATTCGAAGAGGAGCTGGCCACTTTCTGCAGCACTGAATGCTGGCTTGTGTCACCCTTTGGGGGAGTTTTTTCAGCAGGTTTGTGTCACAGTAAGCACAGCTAAACAGCTCAATAGTTGTTCCGTTTCCTTCACACATTGTATATAAAAGTCCTGGCATGAATGTTCCCATAAAGTTCAAAGCACACAAATTTGTAATGTGAGTTGGTAACAAATGGCTACAAACAAAATATGGCTTTATTAGCTACTTCTAATGGCCTGTCAGATTCTATACAATGCTTGCTTTCCTTCTCCTAACTGCTCTGATATCTGGAGGGTTTGACCTGTGGGTCTCTGACCATGTGGAGTCACTGAGAGCCCAAATGAAAAGTTGCACAGAATAGTGCTCCAAGCACTTTTGTTGGGGTCACAATTAGAAGGAAATCTCAAGCCTTTGAGAAAACATGGGAGTTAGGTACTCTGTGAAGGAAAGGAAGTCATAAACAGAAACTGTTCCCTATTAGAGTGGAAGAATAAAAGGGGAGAGGCCTAAATGAAATTGTCTGGAGAACAGCTACTACAGAACATATTTATCAAGACTTAAGGGATAAGAGCAAAATACACATTTTTGCTATTGTGAGAAAGCTGAAGCAGACTTACAGGAAAAAGCTTCCAAAGGATGTATCTGCAGATTTGTTGTTGCAGTAAAGGAGCTTGTGTCAGCAGTAGGCTATGTGTGTGTATGAAGACTAATCCTTTATTTTGTCTTTAATAAGTGCATTTGTAAATGTTCACGTTGGATTGTGTTGATAGAATGAGGAGCAGAAAGCATGAATTAATTTTTTTTTTTAATTGGCATGAGTATTAAAGTCATTTCATATTGGTGCTGCTGTTTTTGCTGTTACTTTGTTTTAATAAGGCCCTTTTTCTCCCAGTGTCACGTGTGCTTGTTTGAGCTATGAGGTCGAATGGCCCAAGGTTGGCAAGCTTTTGAAAGACAGGTTTCTGCTAAGGCTTTTTTGTTGCAACCTGCAGGTAAAGCTCTGTGGCATCTTGAGCTGTTGTAAGCCAGAGCAGCTGCAGTCCTGCTGCGTCCCCCACCACATGTTGTCTGTGCCATCCCATCTCCTCCACTGTTGCTCCTGGGACTGGCAAGTGGATTTGAGTTGGGGAACTGAATCAGATGAAAAATAATCTCTCTCCATTTCTGGGTTAGTTTTTGACTGAATCACTGAGTAACTGCGTGGTCATCAGTGGCACCTCAGAAGAGGAGATGGGAATCAGTAGTTGTGATAGGAAAGGGGACAGACAGTGGGGAGCACAGCAGCTTTGATTTTAGCCACATCCTAAATGACTGTATGATATTGCTGTAAGGGTTTAAGATGCTGTCATCCTGACACCTCAGACATGGTGGCACAGCAGATTCCAGTGCTCACAGTCAGGCCCTGCTGCAGTCACAGAGCCACAGACAGACAGAAGACAGTTCACTTCTTTTTTTAAGGTGAGTTTTCTGCCAGTTCCCACCCCTAAGCTGTTTAATGCAAGCCCATGGGTGCAAATGCGGAGGCGTGAGCATGCATGGATGGAGGCTGTGGACAAGGTGGGGTTATAGTGGTCCTCACCTGCATCCATGTAAACTGTAGGGAAATCGTGGCTTTAGTGTTATAACTTAGGTTTATCTTGTGCTTTCTGGAGGTCATGCAGAGTTGAAAGGGGAAGATTATATCTGGAATTGAGGGAATCACTACTCTGCTAGATCATTCAGAATTCAGAGTTTATGGATTCATTCTGTGACATCAGTTATTCACTGGGACTTTTCACTGAGGCAGAGCAATTCCTATGCAAAACGAAATAGTAGCCAGCAGTGGACGTAGAATGCCACTCATATCTTGTGCAGTGCTGTGATCTGACAAGGCTGGTTGTGATTCTACACATCTGTAGGTGTATGAGCTTCAAAATAATACATACTGTTGCTTGGACAGATAAATTTTTTAAGATGTCAGTTGTCTTGTTTCATTATGCTTGGTACCGTGGAAAACAGCACATCAGCAGTCCCTTCCTGATTTTATTAACTGCTTCACAGTTCTGTTTTACCTCATTTTAATGAGCCTCTGAAAGACGTTTAGAGTGCTGGACAGTTTTTCCTCTGGTTGACACACCTTTTTTGTTGTAGAAGGCAGGTACTAAATTAGATTTCAGAGGACCTCTGTTGGGAATCAGTAGTGAACTAAATCCAAAACTAGATATACTTGGCTCATGCAACACCATCATTTCAGATGGATCTCAGTAGGTGTAGGCTATGAGGAAAATATATGGGATGGTTTGGGAATCCACATTCTTTGTCCCACTTCTAGAATATGAAGTAGCTTGAAAAGTCATCTCAAGCAACAGCACATCCTGAACAAATGCCTTTAAATGGGTGAAGTCTTAATAGACCAGGAAAACACTTCCCAGCATTACTTGAGCAACTGTGATTGAGAGCAGAAGGTAGCTCTTCTTTTCTCAGAGATTAAACTACTGGGACCAGGGACTCCGGTGACATTTATACACAGCTTAGTCCAGTAAGCCCTAATCATGAGGGTTGTGGGCAGTACTATAATGTAAATATTAATTACCACTGCAGCCCTTCTTGTAAGGACAAACCAGTATTGAAGGAGAACATAGTGCAGTGACCCTCTTTTTTTGTAATCTCTGTTGAATTTTTTAGAGGTAGGCAAATTACAAAGTTTGATCTAAATTTAAGTGCTATTTTAAAAATACAGAGGATTGGTTGTGATTTGAGAAAGAAGAGGAAGAAGATTCTATAAATGGAGTCTTTCTAATTCTTAGGAGGCAAATGCTGTTGCCAGCTGATAGATGTGTGTAGTACATGATAGCAAATCTGTCCAGAAGTTTTTCATGTCTCTGCCTGAAAATATCTGTTTGGGAGTATGGTAAACCATGAACAAGAAAGAAATGTGAGCGTGTAATACTTGTGAATTAAATTCTCCACTGTTTTTACATCAAGTAGGATAAAACTGGTGTGCGTCTTTCCCACTTTTCCTTTTCTTTTCTGCAACATTGTAAAATAACTGAATGATCTTGTTTTCCTTTGTTTGGGTCAAGAAATTTTAGCTGAAAATTGTTACTCTGTGAAAGAAGATTATTGACTCAACAAGCCTTCAATTTTCAGTGAATAACACTCCCACCCTCTAGCTTCAGGAACATGTGGTGCATGCATTCTATTTTAAAGTACAGACTGTAATTTAAAACTGAGGCAGTTTGATGCCCCACTGAACTTTGTTTAAGCCTGGAATAAAAGGAAAAAAGCTTCAAGTTGCAAAGAAGTGACTAAGCTATCTCAAAGGTTTTTCTTAGCCATTACGTGCAGAGTTGGAAGAAGTTGCTATTTTTCCCAAGTTATTTTAATTCTGGATCAAGTGCAGTTGCTAGGTTGGTTTTTTTTTTCTTAATTCTTTGCAATAAAACTGTAGCTAGAACCAGTTTCATACAAAACATATGTATAGAGATATCAAGTATATGTATTTCCATGTGTTTCTGATGTGCAAAACACGCTCTGTAGCTGCTGCATCCAGATTCTGTATGTGACTTCCCATTTGTGTCAGTCAGAATAATGGGTCAAAACCAGTATGAGCCACTGCAGCACCACTGACGTTGGTTGTGTTATCAGGGAAGGGAACTTCGTGTGCCCACGTTCTAACCCACATTTTACATCTGACTTCAGTGAAACCAGGACTTCGTATAGGGTGGTCAAAGTGATTCACTGTCCTAGAGTCAACTTGTACATTAAGTCCCATTTTGGGGAAAAAGTACAATTAAAGTAGTGCGGAGCAGCCCTGGGCATGTGTTGTCCATGTAGGGTTAAGCTGAAACATTGAAACCAGAATTACAGATGCTTGAATTAGGTATTCTTAATATTTGTAGTGTGAAGAGGAGGACCTGTTGTTATTAATTAGTGTTTTGTGCTTTACAGAATTACTTGGTTTTGCCTGACAGATTGATAATATTTATTTAAAAGAACAGTTTTAGGTTGTCATTGAAGTATAAAAAGTAATTTCACTAAGTATTGTAAAAAAGATACTTGACTATTCATCACCTTTTCCAGATTCAAAATACTTTACATTTACAATGTTTACAACATCCCTGTAATAACAAAATGGCTAATTTATGATCCAAGAAAATTTACAAATGCAAAAAGAAATACTTAGTCTGACCTCTACGTGAAATTTATGTGGGAAACCTGCTAAGGGATTATAGATCCCAGTAGTGGTTAAGGTTGCAAAAACTTGTAGTTAAATAGGCCAGTGTTGTTCTAAGTGGAATAGTAAAGTATTAGTAGCCTTTTTCCTGCAATGTTTTTTGAAGCTGTGAGGAGTTGCATCATATACCTCCAAATACTAGAAAAGTATTGGTGTTCATTCAGAAATTAAAGAAACTAGATTTAATTTGGGTAGTTGAAACATTTTATTTCCTTACCACCCCCTGCCTCATGCTGATCCCTTCCACAGAGGCTGCTGCCCTCCTAGCTAAGGTGACTGAAGTGCACTTGTGGTAGCCCCTGAAACGCCATATCTTGCAGCTTGAAATGACAGGCGAGCTGAAAGCTTCCAAGGTTACTTTAATATGCAAGGCCGTAAACCGTAGTAGCACGGGTGCCTCTGCGTGCATGGCTCAGATGTACCTGCTGCAGGGGCAGTAACTGCACTAGCCGTCCTTTTAATCTGCCTAAATTTCCAAGCCAGTGCCTTTAGGTTCTGCATTTGGGAATCTATCTCTAAAGTGGTAGGGATTTTTTTTGTTTGGGGATCAGTTTTTACTGTTTGAACATTTTACATAATGTGTGTACATACATGTATAGTGTATAAAAGCACACATATCTTATCTGCTTGGTTGTTTGTAAATTTTGAGTTGATAGCATACTATAAATTCCAAAGCTTAATGTATTCACTGGTGCATGTCTTTGTTCATGCCTGTGTGAACATTGGGATTACAACGCAGAAAGTAAGACAAAGGAGTATTACTCACTTGAATACCATTTCAGGAAGTACCTGAGACACTGTAAATGTTTTTTCTTTATTTTTACCACAAGTCTTCCTGTAAGATCGGATTTTTTTTTCAAATAACTCCTTTGCTTGTCCAACCGTTGTGAAGTATGACCTCGGCTTCATAACCTTGGCTAAACACAGTAACTCACTCTGACCAGCAACATCTGAAGCCTAGCAGTAGATTCCTTTTCTTTTTCTTCCTCCTTCCACTCCTATTTGCTGGGAACGTGTTGGTTTCTGGTGCTATTGTTGCAGCTTTCATGTTTAAAAAAAAAAAGTTACTAGTCTTTGATGTGACTCTGACTTCTGAGTGGTCCTGGTCAGCTGCTGTTTCTGTGTGAGCAGATGTTTGTGCAGTCACGGTCAATAGTGTTAAGATTAGACCAGGTTTCACAGTGCTTTGTCTGATTGTTTATGGTGTGTCCATAATTGCTGGGGATTCTAGGTGCCATCACAGTGCAAATGGGAAGTGTTTGTAACGTACTGTTTGTTTCATAGTACCGTGTTTGAATAATGATAAATTCAGTCCTGTTCTGTGAGGCCATTCACATGTTTTAGTAGTATTCTTTTGTTGTTGGTTGTTTGTTGGGATTTTTTTGAGGTTTGAAACAGGTTTTTAAAAGTTCTTTAAATGTGTGTTCTTTAAACCTAAAGTCTTGTACTACTTAAGCCTCCAAAACCTTCCTTTCTTTGCTGGAGCCATACATCTCAGATTTAATATGAATCTTCTCTTGAAGACAGTGATATGCGGTGACTTTTTACAGAATCTGTGCTATGTTGTACTGTATGTGAGAAGTGCTTTTGAAGTGTGTTTCATGTAGATAGGTTTCCATTATCAATTTACCTTCAAAAATACACAGACACACATACACAAGCAGAGGAGGCATCTGCATTTGTCTTTGGAAGGCATTTACATTTTAACCTGCTGCATCAGTTTTCTTTAAGACCATGCAGATTATTCTGTGCCATTTCCCACTCAATTCCAAACGCAGGACTTTGTAAAGATGGTCCTGTCTGAATCAGCAGTGTAATTTTGGAGATGAAGCATCGCAGAGTGTTGAAATTAAGATAGAAAAGCTGATAATGCCAGTAAAAGGCTACTTTCAATTCCCAGTCTTAAGGCTTTTGATCTCTTTCCTTCCATGCATACAATCGCAGATGACCCTTTTAATCATCTTAACCTTATTGTGAGATTTACTGTATTAAATAAGAATTAGGACCTGAATTTCAAGGCACATTTGAATAATTGCATTAGGATAGGAAAATATGCCATCTTGGATCGTTTGTTTTACATTATAGTTAAATTGCATGAATTTGTATCAATGTGTGGTGTTGGGTTTGGTGTTTCTGTTCTGTTTTTTTCCCTTCAAGGTGGAGATTCACTGAATAGTTTATCTTCCACCTTGCGATTGAAGTTATCATTTTGGGAAGTAATATAAAGATAAGCATACATGAGCGTTTGTATTTACATTTGCATGTAGTAATACATTATGCATCAGTAAGCTTTAGTAAGGTTTCCTGAATATACAGTAGTGGACTTAGTGTAGAGGACAAAGCTTGTTTCATGCCATAGAGTAAGGTGTAGATTCACATGTAAATTTACAGTATCATAGCTGATGAAACTTCCCAATGAATTTTGCACAAAAGGTAGTGAAAGAGATCTAAAATATTACTATTTTTGTTTCTTAAACTGCAAATTATACAATAGCCAGTACTTGCTTTTGAAAAGTATGGAAATAAAGACACTGGAAGTGATCTGAGATTTTTAAACTCAATTGTTACAATCAAAATAAGATTAAATAAGTAGATAAAATGGCGTATGGATTAAGTACAGACGTTGACCCTGGTGAACTAATTCATTATTGTGTGGGATAAAACTTAATGCAAACTGTTATCTCTTACGTTTAGACTTGAAACTGAAAGCCTTAGCAGTTTTTCGTATGATACCCTCTTGGAGAGTGGAGATGGAAGAAAAACTCCAGATTATCTCTTTCCTTTATTTTAACTTACAGTTCACCTCAAGATTTTAATTATACGGCTTAATGAAAGCTTCACAGAAACCTATTTTTTTTCCATGTTGTTTGTTGTATCATTATCATGCCTACATGGAAGTGGGAAAAAAAGTAAAAATTCAGTGCAATTTTCAGCACAGCTCTTCAGAATTTATTGAAACAAGACTGCAAAATCTTAAAATCTGTGGGGTTTATTGTTGTTGTTTTGGGGGTGAGCCTGGCTTTTTTTTAATGAGTAACAACTCATAGCTTCATTTGGATTCTCTCGTAATCAGTTTTCTCAGTCGTCACTGCTTTCCTTTGTTTTGCTTGTACCTCTAAAGAAGGCTTAGGAAGACTGCATATACACATCAGTGTTTTTAAATGACTGCTGATTCTCCTTGCATGGCTTTTTAGACATTTTGCCCCACTGGAAATCATAGTAACAGCATTTTTGTTCCTATTCCGAGGTGCGACGAAATACAGGGATTTTTTTTGGCTCTGGAAGCCTTGGCCTGCTTCTGGCCGGAGGGTCATTCCAGCGCTGAGACCACAGGTTGGTGTGAGAGGGGCCATTTGGGCTGCCTGCGAAGTGGTCTTTCTCCTCTGCAAAGAACCAGAGGTTACATATAAAATCCTGTGAAATGCTGAGAAATGCACCCATGCATATACTTGCATATACTTACAAACACTTTAACTCTTTAAGTTTTGCTGGTTAGAATCAGAGATTTCTAGTGCTTGCTTTTTAATGCCTATATTCACAGTAATATAGGTCAGACTGAAGTCAATCCTGTAAATTCTTTACCTTATTTTTGTTAGAAAAACAAACTTTCCCTCCTGTGTGAATTTTGATCACTTGACCTCCATTTCCATGGAGATGTGGTCAGAGGGCAGTAGTCAGCTAGCCACACCGACTAAGGACTATCTTCACTTACAGCATGCAGTGAAACTCCAGAGTTTAAAAGTAATTAAAGGACTTCGTCTGACACATTTTTTCTCCACCACTCACATCCATTAAAGATGAAACTTGGAAACAAAATATGTGATCAACTATGATGCAAAGAGTTTTTTAAAAAAATGTTAAATTAAAAGAATATACAAACAAACAAAAAAAAACCAACCTCCTCCTTTATTCTTACTTTTAAAAATTACTACTTTTTCCCACAATCTTAAACATTCTGTATACCCATCTATGTATATTTGAATTTCTTGCAGACTCTCAGTTTCTGTGTGCTTTTTTTGAATAACATGTGCTCAGGTTTGTCAAAAGCTGAATTCTGTATCTTGCAGAACTCAGAGATTCATGATTAAACAAGTGCAGATCAGGCAGCTTATGCTTCTCCAAGTTCAGTCTGGGGTTATTGGTTCAGGGTCACCTGCAGGATCCAGCTCAAGCTTGTGAGCAATACGTACCTCCAAGCCTTACAGAGTGACAAAACCTAACCGCAAGTGCTGGCCCACGCTGTGCCTTGGACTGGGAGAACATGGATCGGGGACAGGGTGTGGTGGCGTGTGCTGCTGCTCACCCAGCCAGCTCACGGGCTGACATGTCATCCCGGACTGCAGGGTGTGCGCGGGTGGCGTGCTGTGTTCGCTGGCTAACCAGGGTGCTCTGTGCTGCTGTATTTGGGGTTTAGTGTTAGAAGTGTCTTCGGACACTTCTGGGCTCTCTCAGGTGGGAAGGTGCCTTTCTGGTCAGGGTACAAAACCTCACGGTACTTTTTATACTGAGAGGGAAGCAAAGTGTCCCTATTTCTGCAGAACGGGGTTAGATTTCCTTCACACTAGGCAATAACCAAGTTATGCTTGTCATACCGTTTTGAATATGCACATCTCTCTGTACGTGTTAACATTAAAAAATACACTTCAAAGTTTTGGGTTGTTCAAGGATCTGGCTTTTCTCCATCTCGTCTGTCTCCTCTCCAAGGGGTTTGCAATGTAACCCAGCTTCAGTAAACCAAAAGGAAGTACATTACTTTTATCTTGGTTTCGGCGCATGGCTGTGATGCGGTGGGGAACATGGCACCTCGGAGAAGAAACTGCATTCCCTTCTGGAGACTCGGTACAGCAGATTTTAAAAAGTGCATCCGAGCTTGGATCCGTGGCTTCCCAGGCAGCACACTGAACTATTGCTAGGCTACAAGGCCGGCTTTACAGATTGATTTCCAAGTGGACATTTTTGTCACGTTTAATAAGAGCACATTGATGAGACAACATTGTGTAAGCTAAGTTAATGTCTGTTATTTCGGCACTACCATTACTCTTTATTGCCATTATCCACACAGTGGCAAAACTTAAGTGAGCTTTCTCCTTCCCGCTGAGGGTTTTCTCCCCAGAACTGACGATCTCACAAGTATCCCCACTCTTTTCACGTAGGATGAAAGAGTGAAAACGACTTCTGTTGTTGTGGTGGTTGTAATGACATCGTAAACCCGAAAGCGTACCGGTGCACCAAGCTCGGGTTGTGTCTCCTTCGGCCGGGCCGGGCGGGCGGCGTTCAGGCCGCCTCGGCACCGTCCCGGGCATTTGTGTAATGGCTGGTGAGGTGGCAGGGAGCTCTCCCCGCTCCCTCTGGCTGCTGCGCGTCTGAAATTACAGCTTTGTCTTTGAAGCCGGGCGCTCTGTTAGCGTCGCCATGGCGACGGGCGGGTAATGGCCTCCGCCGAGCCCAGCCTGGTGTTCAGCGCCGAGCGCGGCCCTGCGAAGGCCCCGCTCGCCGGAGCGCTCACTGAGCTGTCCCCTCTTAGAAGATGTTTAAAAACTGCGCTTTTACATGGCCGTACCAGATTAATAGTCATGGTTTATTTCGTTTTAACTGCGGGGATAAAAGCATTATTCCATTAAATGGGTAGCTTTTTTCCCCCCTCCTTTGGTTTATGCATTATTAACACAAGCTTTCCTGTTTTGCTTGTAACATTTTATAGGCCCTTTCAAACATGTAGTCAGATTTGCTCTGCTGCTCTTTTATTTTTCAGGACTTAACCCTTTCTCTGCTTGATCTTGTCTTCAAAAACTTGCAGCCAAGCCTCCAGCAGATTTGGTTGCTCTCATTTAATGTGCTCAAAACCAGAAAAAAGCTTTCTTGTTATTGTTATTTTAAATATTTTTGTCAACAATTCTGCTTTTGTGAAGCACTCTAAAAAGCAATGCAGATTGGTCTGTTCTTGTAATTTAATTGAAGCAGATGCTGAAGTCAGCATACATGAGTCTTGATATGATTGTGGAGGGTTTGGGCTGAGGAGATATTTTGGCGTTGCCTTTTAATTTTTGTGTCTGTCTTCTGCCTGTGGTGTTTTCACCCCATAATCTTTACATGTAGCATTTTTGTTGGCAGCCTTCAAAAGAGATGCACCTCATGGTTGAAGGACTGGGGAACAAAAAATCCAGAACAGTCCTGGGGACACAGTATTTACGTCTACCACCTTTCTTGTTAATATGGAGCTGGTGAAATACATCTAGACAAGTAGAAGTATTGCTATAAACACAAGCTGCAGGCTTTGTTTCACTTTTCCAGTGCTCTAAAATATAGCTTTCATTTTAGTCTCTAGTAGGAGGCATATATCCAAGTGCAGTCAAATACTGTGGATACAGGGATTCAGTCATCCCTGCCGACACAAATGGTCTCTCTGTTAAAAACTTGGAGGCTAACAAGCAAACCTGGAATTCATATTTTCTCCCAACCCCCTCGCTCCCTTTTTTTTAACTGTGAATTTGTTGTTATGGGGTGCTTACTGGCACATCACTTTGTCCATCTGTATCTATCACAGATCCTTCTGTCCTAAAAACTTCCAAGGACATCTCAGGAAGAGGCAAATATTCCTCATTTTTTGTCCTTTTTTACTGATGCCGTGTGGCAATGGTGATGTAAATGGCACCACTTGTGGGCTGGGCTTGCAGCTTCTGGGTGGTGGACTGAAACACTGAGATTTGTTTCACCTATCCAGCTGAGTGCAGACTGTGCTCAGATACCCGAGCGGGGAGGTTGTGTGTGCGGGGCTCCTGCTCTCCCCACCACGTCCATGTTCAGCATCCATATGACTCCCATAGACACCTTTGCTGCATCTAAAACTCAAGGGACATATATTTGCTACCTCCAAGTGTGGACATAGTATTGTACAACTACATATATTAAATAGGCTGGACTAAAGGCTTACTCTCATCTTCAGGCTTTGTGGGTATGAATTTCATCCTTTGAGTTGCATTCCCCTTAAATCTGCAAATTCTGGGAAAATTAGACAAAACAGTTTACATTCCATGAATAAGAAATTACTAATTGCTTATAAAACAGGCGTATCTTTATCTACACAGGGCTTTTCAAAGTTGCTGTTTAATCTTTTTTCTTTTTTAATCACTAAATAAACATGTCTCAGCAGTCACTGGATGTGAAACCAAAACCTGGATGTGGACAAAAAGCAAACACACTACACTAATTTTCATTAGCATATCCTATCTCCTAGAACATTTATTTTTTCATCTCCTTGTAAATTGATTTTTCGTGTGCCTGTGACTGATATTTGAACTGTGTGTTTGTAGTAACTGACTTATGTAAAAGCCAGGTCCTGGATCTCCCAACATGAATATATTATGGAGGTGACCTCGTGGGTTCATAGTTAAGGTTGCACTGAGTTTTCACTTAAAACGAGGTTTAAATCCCTTAATTAAACATTAAAACTCACATGAATTCTCAAACATGGACTGTTTCAATAAAGAGGATAAACTTTAATTATTTAGGTACTCAATGTTCTTCTTAGAGCTGTATTTGCAGAATTCAGAACAACTTAAAATTATTCCTTCTGCAGGTTTTTCCAGAGTTCCTGGTATTTTCAGTTTCTCAGTTCTTTTTTAAATCTTTTGTGTAGGCCTTTTGTTGCTGTAATTGTCATATCTCTGTTGACTTCATCAAACGATGACAATTTTCATACAATAATTTCACTAAAACCAGTTCAGCTTTAACTATAATAATGCATGATACAAAAGAACATACAGAAGATCAGAAAGCTCTGTACGTTTTATTACTTTTTTGCCATGGGAGTCAAAGTGCATATTGGCTTCTTGTAGCTGATACCTGTCTTTGATTTGGAATGAGAAGAAAAGACTAGAGAGCCTATTTAAAAAAAAAAAAAACACATGGAAGAAAAATCCAAACTCAAACACCAGTAGCATCTCTTCCATGCAGGTGATTTTTTCCAAGTCAGTCAATGAACAACAGCTACAGTAGTCCCAAATGAATGTAAATTTCACTCTACTTTTCTACTTTTTCTTATTCTTTGAGGGCTCAGTTCAGACTTTTCTGAAATGGGTTTCTTCACTGATTTTGGTGAGCTTGGATTAGGCTGAGTAATTCTTAACGTTCGTTCTACCCAGTTGCCACCCTGTTACTCTGTATCAGTGTCTGTTTTGAGCCCCTTGGACACAGTCTGCAAACCTGTTGTACACAGCAGCGTGTGCTCTACCTGTAGTGACCAGAAAATATGGCTCTCCTTGCTAACGTTTGTAGCCTTCTGCTGAGCTATAGCGGCATCCTTCAGCACGGGTGGAAGCCTTGCTGAAAACAATAGATTTGCAAAGCATACATAAATGAAGAAAAATTCTTTTAGAAAACAACGTTACATAGGTTAGTAGTATCTTTATTCAGAGCTCTAAGCCTTCAGCCGTTCCTGTGACGGGCTGGAAATAGAGATAAACTGAAGAAAAAAACACCTCAAATTCTCATTAGCTTATGGCCCATGGAATGTTTTTTGTTAAAGTCTTTTTTAGGTCAGGATCTCTGTTCTTGCATCATGTTCATCTGACTGTGACTATGGTCTCGTATGCCTATTAGTTAAGGTCTTCTGTCCATAGAAGCACCACAGCTGGTACTTCAGAATTATTTTTGAAAAAAATTCTTGTCCTTGTTAACAGCAGCAGCTAGGGCCTACAAAAATATTTACTACTTACATGAGAAAGCATTGTTTCAGAGTATGTTAGTTCTTGAATTTTGCAAAGCACAGGCACTGTAGTCTGAGATTGGTTACCAATTCCATAAAACTTCAAAATTGTTAATTTGAAGAGTTGCTTACTGCTTTAGACGTTGGACGAAGAGCAAAATTCACAGGAAGTTCTTACTGTCACTGATGTAAGAGTAGGTTCTCAAGCTCTTCCAGAGTAGGGATTGATACGATGGAAGTGAAGGAGTTTGTTGCACTTGCACACGGCAAGATTCGTGTAGAAAAGCATGTAAACAGAAGCTACTGGGCCTGAAATGTTACTTTGTTGGTGATGTTCTTGCGTTTCACTGTCTCTACTGTGTGTATAGTTGAGCAGTCTGAAACAAAATGTAGCGGGGAGGAATACATGAGAGCAGCTAGTGGTGAAGTAAAGTGAGAGTCTAATTTATATGGGTTGGAATCTTTGGCAGTAGTACCATATGAGTGGTATTTTTATGTTTTTGAGAGGTTACTAGCCTATGCAAATTCTCTTAATTCTTTTTGGTGGGGGACGGGAAATGTTAAAAACCCTAGATCCAAGCACAGTATATACATTGAGACAGCAAGGGGTTAAAGATATGTAATTATGCATTCTTCAGTAAGTGTTCTGCAGTCAGCAATACAGCTAGCTGTGCAGGAAGCAGGGGAAAAAAAAAAGATGACTGAGGGAGAATATGGAGAGAAGGTCAGATCCAAGGATTCTCTTAGGGTTTTCTTGTGTTTGCTTTTCCTTTGTGACTTATTATACTCTCTATTGGTAGAAACAGAAGAAAGCATTATGGCCTGTTGGTTCCTCCTACTGATAATGTAAACTTAATACTTTTGCTTTATGGTAGTGGTAGTGGTGAATATATGGATTTAGTTTTTGAAGGAGTTCTGGGTCATCCCAGTGCTTGCCATGGTCCTTGTTCCCCAGCTCTTAGATATTGCACAGAGTTTATTGCAGCCTGCGAACACAGAGCATTTCAACAAATGCCGTTTGTCAGAAGTGGTTCACCCGTTCTCTTTGAGAGGATTTGAATTTCCAGCAAATCCATTTACTAGAAGCAGTTTGGTTTGCACTTTTTCAGGTGGTTTGGATGGATGAATGGGAGTTCTTGCACAGTCAGGGTTTCAGGCTGACCTGACTGGTAAAGGTAAGCTTTCATCACTCCTGACTTAAGCTTTTGGGGGATCAAGGAGGAACGCCATACATGATCATCACGTTCTTCACAGCTGAAACAGGAGTTTGTGGAGTGTTTTGGGACAGTTGCACTAACAAGGGCAGAATATCTGAGTTGTGCACTACCCCCTTACTTCTACCTGTGAGTTACCTGAGGTCTGACTTGCTAAGCCACTCAGTGCACCAGACCCTTCTTTTTAAATTAAACTTAAGTAATTTCCAGTTGGATTTCAAAATAGCAGCAAAGCCTTTCTTGGAGATGTTTGCGTGTTTGGCAATACTGTAGTCTGAAAGAGGTGTTTGGGGATTCCCCCCACCCCCCCCTTTTTTTCTTTTACAGTTTTCTTTTTTTTCCTTTGGGTACTTTGCCGGTTGAATTATAGGGAAAAAAAACTGAAGACAAATAAATGAATGGGATTTCTCCCTTTGTCCTTGAAAACAAAACAAAACAAAACACAATAAACACAAACACCTCCAACCCCCCCCAATAGCTCTTCTTTCGGAATAAAGATCCTTAGCCTTGCCGCTGACCTAATGGGGACAGGCTCTTCTGTTTCCCCCAGAGAGGGGAGAAGTGTGAGTCAGTCAGTTTACATTCTGGTGTGGCATGCCTTGCAATAAGAACCTTTATGTTAAGTTAGTTAATTGCACAAGTTGACTGAAAATGCAGCATTAGGGAGTGGTCTACCTCTAAGGACAACTGAAATCTTTCCTCCCACCCTTGTAAAACACCATTTTAGAGCTATTGAGTCCCTTCTCCTAGAAAAATAAAAGTTGGCTCCCATCATGCTTCTCCTCCCCTGCTCTTAACTTATATTTTTGTCTGTGTCTTTATAATTTTAACACTGCAAAGTTCTAAAAGGATTACTTCAAGGAGGAGGGGCAGTCTGATAAGTCTATTTCCTAAAGCTTTTGGCCTTTCAAGGTTTCTCTTATGGTAGGTTGAGCTGTGCTGACGACTTGGATTGAGATGACAGGGGAGTAGTGTGCAATACTTTCTGCTTCCGATAGCTCTTTGTTGATCTAAGAGAGAGCACTTAGAGAGTGGTAGGTCATTTATGTGATTATGAAGAGCACTTGGTTCTCTCTTATTCAAGATGGAAAAATAATAGTTTTTGAATAAGAGGTCGCTGTCAAAATGACATTGAATGTGACTTTTCTTCCCTCTTCATTCCCTCCCCCACTAGAAGAAAAGCAGCACGAGAACTGCTCAGGATAGGGCTGGATTCTTCCAACTCCGTGTGACTTTTTCTTTTCTTCTGTTCTTTGTTCATTTTATTTCTCACCATTTCCTCTCCATGTAATGTTTATACTTCTTGATGATATTTATGGTAACTAGAAATTTAAAAATAAATGTAATGCATGTAAGACTATGTGGTTTTTTCAAGTCTTATTTTTCCACTTTGCAGAATTAAGCTGCGAATGTGTGATGTGGTATCTGCTTGGGTGACAGATGTCCATTCCTGAATGATGCTGTGTTCCCTTTATGCTTTATTTATGGAGTGATTTGCTTCTAAAATAGTCTCTTAATCTTTCTCAAACTACATTTCTGCATGTGCTCTTTTTACATATGCCATCATTTAGGGTAATGGACTAAAAACTGAAATTACTCCTAAAAGCTTTGTTTCTAAAGCTAATAATAGTGATATAATACTGTCATTTTTGGTTTGATATGTCCTTTCAGAACTAGGTTAAGTGTCTTCTTCAGTTTTGCTCTAGTGGTTTTTTGGTGTGTTTGTTTCCTGTAGCGCTGCCATAATTAAATTGTTTTTTAATTTCATTCACTTATCAAATGAAAAGACAACACTAATATGTCCTTTTTTATGTTAGGTTTGCTTTTATACCTCAGAAGAGGAGCTGCATCCCAAATTAGAATGTGATTGCTCAGAATACAGAACATAATAATATATTTTATGAAAATAATTAATAGTTATTACTCTAGGGTTAATTTATTTAAACCAGTGTTGAACATCAGTAAACACTCTAGTTCATCACAGATTTCCTTTTGGTAAATTTTTCGAAGTGTGGTTTCAGCTTGGGGAAGGGCTGTTCAGTGGAATATGTATAATTCCTTACAGCAGGGAAGCCTTTTTAAAATTCTCTTATTTGCAGTCTAAAATTAAGTCTCTATAAAGTATGTTAAAATTTTCAGGTGTTTGCCTATTTACCCATTGAAAATAACTCAGCTGGCATTTCAAAATTCTGCTTTTTGCAAAAGCAAAACTGTTTTGGAGCCAGTTTGGAGAAAGACATCACTGAAACATTTTGTTTATTTTCTTGCTGAACTGTTGGGGGGAAGTATTTTTTATTTTGTTTTATTTCATTTTTTTATTCTTAAATGTGAGTGTTTACAATGAACAGTGATTTGAATTAAATAAAGATACTTCCAAGTTAAGTAGGAGGTGTTGAGAACTTATCTGATTTATTACTCAACGATTCAAAAAAATGCAGAAAATTGTGTGCAGGCCTGAAATAGCATAGCGATGCCATTGATCTTCGATTACCAGACTGTGGAAAGTTCTGAAAGTTGAACTTGGCTTCTCATAGAAAGTAATCTCGCTTACTTTTAGTCCTAGATTTAGAATTTTTTGGACCGTAGTATTTCATTATTTTTAATTATATATGAAAGCACTGGATCCATCGTGAGTACAAGATGATGAGTATTGAGAAGTCAGCACTGAACAAAAGCTGTAGTTCTGGCTCTATACTGTACTCTTCCTGAGGGCACTTGCTGTGCTGCAGCTCCCGAAGTCCACAGTTTTTCTGGAGACCTCTTCGATTCCTCTTAGGGACCTTATTTTACAGAAACTTGGCCTTGCTCTTTCAGTGGCTGCTCAGGCTGCCCTGTGCTGGAGTGGAACTGGATGAGCGTTTTAGTTCACATCAGGCAAAGGCTTTTGAAGCGACTCGCTGGGTTGGGCCCTGTTACCATTTGATTCACGTTACCCAGCGGGCAAGGCACAAGCTGGATTCCTTTTGGATGAAACAAAACTGAAAAATGTGCCCCAGGAGCCTGCCTAATGCACTCCAGCTGCTCGTGGGTACTCGGTCCATGGGCCAGCCTGACAGAGAGCCCTCCAACAGGGGTACAGCCTGGTGTCAGGTGCTCAGCACAGAGCTCTCCCACCCGCGCCAGGTCCTGCGGAGCCACACCGCTTGCTCTGGCAGGCGCTGCCTTCCCTTCAGTGCAAGGTGCTGCTGGGCCACATCTGGATGTTTTACATAAGGTCTGGATCCAAAGCCCTTTGAAGTCTTTGAATGACTTCCATTGACTTTAATAGGCTTTGTGGAAGGCCCTAATGATTTGGTTGTGATCTGAAAAGGGATGTTCAGAGATTTTTCTATAATGAGAAAATGTTACCTTTTAAAGAACTGAGTTCAAATAGTCTGATCAGTTCTCAAGTGGAAGTGAGCTTCTTACTATCTCCTGGAATCCTTTTGTCCCTGTCAAAAAAAAGTCAGAAAATTATTGCTCAAGTAAGGTCCAAGGTTGAAATTAGCAGAGGAATTTTAGGTCATGGATTGAACTGCACTGACAAGCAGTGGAGAGGTATGCACAGTGCAGGTGTCTGCTCCTCTCAAAATCATGCGGTAAGCCCCTTGTTCTTACCAACAGCCCCTTTCTTCACAGTTTTGAAGTAAAAATCCAGGAGAGAAGAAGGAAAAACTTAATGTTCGTTTGTATTAATAGTGTTCTGAGATGAGTGATGCCATACGTCTAAAAACAGTGCTAATGAAAAAAAATCTCAAGTTTGTTTTTAAAAGCAAGGACAGAAAAGAAGGCATTTCACTGTCCTACTAACTGGCATAACAAAACTACCAGTTTTTTACATTTCCTTGTATCTCACACGTTCCCCTTGAAATTTTCTCTCTCAGCCAGAATTTTCACAAACTACTTTTTTTGTGTGTTATTACATTTTTTTTCACATAAGGTGATTTTTGATCAGTATTCAGAAAAGCTTTCATTTTCCTACTTCCTCTGAATCCTTTCATGTGAGGTAGGAAGTCAACTTACTGCTTTAACAAATTAACATGGACAGGTTGGATCTGTTGAACTTCTTCTTTATTTACTGTATTATTTTGTTTACTTAGTCTTCATCTTTGTTAAACTGCAAAAATCTGTGTTCTTTTTTTCTCGCTAGAACAGGTGTATGTTATAATAATGATGTTTAAGCAATCTGGGAACAAAATGTAACTCCATTTCATCATTGGATGCAACGATCTAGTAGAATGTGCAGTTGTAGTTATATGTAATTGCATGTGTCTTCCTGTCACGGTTTATCTTAATATTTTTATTTGTACATGTGCACGGAAGATTTCCTCTGAATTTGCACTGGGACTGATTTATCACAGTTATCCTTGTTTTACATCTGTGTAATTACTTTGAAATCATTGAACTTACACTGATAGAAAATTGCAGTAGTGGTGAATTAGGGTCGCACTCTTGATGGCACTTTTTATTCCAGTTGAAACACTCTGCTGATCCAGGTGAGGATGAAATGTTGTACTAAGCTGTGAGACGTTTCACTGATTGGGTTCATGCTGCTTATCTGTCAGCACTTCCGTTCCTACGAGCTCTATTTAATGCAGTTATTTCTGTGTGCCTTGGAAACGCAAAGGAGTGGGAAGAAAAGTTAAAATCAAAAGTCCTTGGTTTTCTAGTATTTACTTGCCAGCTATAGCTGAACAAAGTAGTCCTGAGGGTCTTGCACTGTATTTTTGGTGAAGGCATTATTCTGTCCTTCATCTTTGAAGGCATTAGCTTTAATAAAAGAAAAAAAAGGAGAGAACATCTTTAAACTCTTTTCATTTTTCCCATCTGTTTTGAAGCAATAGATTAGCGTGTTAAAAGGAAAGGATAGGCTGGTGTTACCAGGCTGGTGGTTTGTGTTATCAGGACGTGGAGGGTGCTGGTGTCATTCAGAATAAATAAAATGCATAGACAGGACACACCTGCACTTGTGTATCCATCAGCCATTCATGATCCCCGTGTTCCTCTCATCTCTGATCCAGACCTTGGAAGGGATGGAAGTAGCCCAGCTGATAGTCCTCAAATAAGCCAGCCCCGCGTACCCTGCTTTTGTTTCATTTTCAAAACCTCCTCTATCGGAGGGAAGCAGTCGGAGCCTGCATGCTGTTGTGCAGATCTGGAGGGCGTTTTTTGATGCTGGGGCCTGGTGTTGGCATGGTCTCAGCTGCCTGGCTTATTCACTCATCCCGGGACCACTGGCTTCCATGGCTGGAAGTTGTCAGGGTGCTGCCGGCCTGACACTGGGAGTCTGTGCGGCTGGAAGGGTGCTGTGTCACCACCAAACTGTCTTGTTTCCGCCTTCTCTTCAAGATCAGGAAAGCAGGTGTTAAGTCTCATTTCGAGAATTTATTGTTATCTGTTGCTGACGCTTTAGAGACCACTCTGCTTACCCGCCTAATAGCCAAATGCAAGCTAATAGTCTGTACAGGCCATTGAAGCCTAAAATCCTGCTAATTCCTTCCTCTAATGAATAATCCCTGATCTCTGTATGTGCCTTGACTGTGGAAGGGCTAATTATGACACTCATTGTAAGGAAAATTTCGGACTCATGATTTCTGTGCCTGGGATTTGTAAATAAATAATGCGCCTGCATGTATACCATGTATAAAGTATAGCTTTCATATGTAAAGTTAAATATCCCTGAAGAAATATAGTTAAAATGAATGGGATTGTAAAACATTTCTTTTGCTCAGTGGATTAATCCCTCATAGTTTAGGGAATAGGTTGCATATTCTGTATGAAAGGTTGTTCATTTTAACCCTTAGGAGAGACATCATATGTTGTGCTGGTGAGTAAATTTGTTAATAGCTTTGAAGAAAGAAGCTTCTTCCTGCTGCAGAGCGGGAGGTGGGATTCCGCTCTGGGTCCTGGGGGCCCCTGTGCTGGGGCCTGGAGAGCCTCCTTCCTCCCCCAGCAGGTAATTCAGAGAAAGTGTTACCTACTGTTCCTTTCCTGGAAATGTATGGGAATGGTAAATCTGGTTCTCTGGGTTTGAAGCATGCTTGTAAGAAACAAGTCTAGTGATCTTTTTATTTCAAATTTAAAAAAAAAAAAAGAAAAAAAAGGCAAAATATCTAAGCAACCGAAGTAGTGGGGTAGAGATGTTGCATATATATTATAATGAGCACCAGAGGACACAGGATGTGTTCATTCCCAAGCTGCATGATTATTTCGTGTTGTGAAGGGTTAGCTTTTCAATTGCAAAGCTTAATCACTTTTCAAATGAATATTTCATAACAGTTATTTTTTCATCAAATATACAATGGCATGCTTATTTTGTGCCTCATGTGGTAGACATTAGTTTTCAGCAGCTTTAAATTCCTTTTATTTCTCCTCATCTCCTATTCTTGTTTCCAGACATGGAAGGACAAGAAAATGCTTGGAAATGTTTCCTGATGAGTGGCTAATCTTGTGGCTGAGAGCTAGGAAGAACCCAGAAGTTTTATTAAAACTGGTCCTAAATTGTGAAAACATTCTAATTTATTCCGTGCTGAGTGCAGCTTTTGTGACTGATTTAAAATATTTTAAATTTAATTTAAAATGAAAACACTACTGTTACTGTTACACTCTGCCACTATGAGGAAACTCAGTTTAGTGATACAGCACAGCAGTAGTGCTCTTACTACTTTTTGTTACTGGATGATGAAAGTTATCATAAAAAAGCACAAATGGTTGATTACACTTTAGTACAGCTTCTTTTTGCTGGAAGAGTTGAGCAAGGGGGGTCTGTATAGCCACATTTGCACTTCTATAGCAACTTGTATAGGTATTTGAAAATTGCTGTGACTTAGGCCAAAGGTTGGAGAGCAACAAGGGGGTGCAATTGGCCCGTTACATACCCTTCAGACCTTGAGTTGGGGGAGTTTCTGTAGCGTGCTAAGTTGGCTCATGACTGCTTTCTGGATCTCTTTGAGCACTTTGGCAGATGGATGAAAATTAAACAAACTTGGAGGTTTTGAATAATATTAACAGGCCAAACTGGCTTGAAATTATGAGATGTGCAAAGCTGACCTTAAGGCACCCTCACCACTTTTTTCTGTTCTTTTATTCCAGAATTCCATTAATACTCACCTGTCCAGTCTGTTTAAAATTAAAATTTTCTTTTCCTTTGAAGTATGCAATAGAAGAAATATATTATAAAAATATGAAGTGTTGTTTTGACTAGACAGTCTACTTATTTTTCTTGTCTAGCTATTTTGTTCTCATACTTTAAACAGAGTATAGTATTTGCCTTTTTTTTCTACAAAACAATAAATCTCTAAAACTCATTTAGTCACATATATAAGGCACAAGATAGTCTGGAATTGAGAGCAGTACAATGTATTTTGCCTGCACCTACATGTATTGAACCAGTACTTTGAATGTAAAAGCTGCACACAATTGGTGCTCTTCCTAGAAGGACTATTTTACGGGATTTTCCAGCCATATACTCCTCTGTATTGGACAGTAATGTTCAAAATTGAAGGACACTGGAATCTTTCGTACATAAGTATGTGATCTGGGCTTAGAACTTCCTGACTCTTTCAACTCTCATTAGGTGGTTGGTGGTCATGAGCTGCAAAGTCCATAATACACCTTTAGTGTACCCTGTCACATGGAGAATTCGTGTGTCTTAAGAGTTTTGTGGTTTTTAGTGCATAAAACAATCTGCAGAAATAGTTGCCTTGCTGTTTGGAATTATACAGTGTTGGGTTGCTGCTGTAGTACTCTGATGATACAAACAAAACAGAGTCAATCTATATGACCTAAGAGGGAGTGTGCTGACCTCACGAACATCAGCAAATTTCTTCTCACAACAGTCCTGGGAGGTAGGAAGCTGTATTATTACTATCCCTGCTGAGTATCTATGGCACAGAAAGATGAATTGATTTGCCCAAGGTCGTGGAGGAAGTGAGAGGCAGAGGTGGGATTGTATCCAGATATTCTGCCTCCTGGTCAAATGCCTTAATCACAGGACCATAACCCCTTAATATTTGTGATTTTGTTTGCTTAACTAGGTGGTCTTCATGCTGCATCTTACAAGCCTTATTTTGCCTTTTGTCAATCCTCATCCCATATGCCTTTTGTCCTGAACAAAAACTTAGTGAAAAGGATTTTTAGGGACTTCAGGTTTAAGTGCCATCTGTTCTTTCATATATATGTATTAATTCTAAGATTATAGACATTTGCACTTTGTTTGGTCAAGTAAATCTGAATGTTGAAACTGCAGTAGAAGCGAAATACATTCTGTTATTTTATTTAATTAATATAGTTTCCCCCCAATGTTTTTGTGACAGAGACTTCATCACAATAAAGGATTAAACTGCCAAAAGAATATTAGCTGTTAGTGGTGTGCTGATTCATTATATGCCTTCCTGTGTTTGGAGCCATTGTGCTCCACAGCGAGCAGGAGATGGGGCTGTCCAAGGGGAGCACCGCAGTGACCATTAGTGGTTGATTAAAAGGGAAGTGTATGCAATGAGGAACTGCTCATAAATTATGTCCTTCCAGCTGGAGTTTATCTGTGTAAAAGGAACTGCCAGCATCCTTATTTGTTCATTTGGCATCTGAAAACACACGTGTAGTCAAAAAGCATTAGGGAGTGGTGTGTAGTAAGTGTCTGCACACAGTTGCCTCATACATAGTACAGGTACACGGATGACTTGTGGGGGACTTCATCTGGTAGTGAGCCTTGGGAGAGAAGAGGATGTGGAGCAGCTGCTGGGACCGGCCCAGGCGCTGGCCTGCCCCTGAGGTCTGACTGCTTGTAGGAGTGACCATACAGGAGCTTCCCTCCTCTCTGTCCAGACAGTGAATGATTTGGCCATGGGGAAATCTGCATTCAGTCTTTGCAGCTTGTGGTCAAAGTGGGTTTTCAATCACTAGCCTGAGGCACACACTTAATATATAGAGTGCCTTGATGTGGTGCCCTGCTTTGCCACTGACACGTTTGAACCTCAAAGACATCTCCTAGCTCTATAGATGATAGAGAACAATAACGTAGAATGATTTTTTTTTTCCTTCATTCAGTATTTATATTCAGTTTCTCTTTACACTAAAAAGAAAGTACTGAAAAGTTACATGAAGTGAATTCAAGTCAAAGGTGTTTAACGTATGTGAAGGAAATGAAGCTTAGATTTCAAGCAGTGATCAATGAAGTATAGTATTGTATGATCATTACCGAGCAATAAAGCAGGAAAGGAATTATCACAAGGATGTATATGCCATTCATCATACCCTTTTAATACCCCTTTTTCTTGCTTGCTTTCTTTTCATTGTCTCCTATGTTTTATGTTCTTTGATCCTATATATGGGAATAAAGTTCCCTCCTTCTGTCTGACATTTTCACCTACTGTTATACAATGCCAGCTTAGAAGAGTACTTCGGGGGAAGAAAGTCTATATACTCTGTGCTTTAAAACTTTGAATGGAATAAAAATACCTTATGCTTCAGGTTTTGTAAATTTTGTGAGAAATCCCGCTATGTTGCATCTATTCTGAGCGCTGTCAGAAAGTCAGTGGCTTTGCTGAAAAACAAACATTGAAAACGGGAATAAAACGTCAGCTCTAGATTTGATGCAAGTGAAAATTCTGTAATATCTAAACATAAACTGTACCTTACTTGCTGCAGAAGAACAGTGGTGGGGGAGGCATCAGGGTTTCTTCAATTCTGGGGGGTTTTGTGCCCTAATCAGTGACCAAGGCTGCCAAATATTTATCCCTGTATGTCATACAAAAGTAACTAGCCCTGAGTTGTTCTGCATGTAAAGAGGCTCGAGAGCCTGAGACGAAAGATGCAATGCTGTAAATGTCCTCTCATGGCTTCTCAGGACAACCTTCCCGAAGTTCTGGCACACTTTGCTCAGATCTGATGTTGGCATTGTCCAGTGAATCTGGATGGACATCAGTCTCTGAAGTGATGCATCACAGCAGACCTTCTGCCGAGGCAGCGAGGTTAAGAATAATCAGTTCAGGGCTTGAAGCATAATATTAAGCAATGCAAGCTGAGACGTAAATTACTAAAGTTTTTGTTTGACGATGAGCAAGTGCACAGGCCCATTCTCAGAAGGAAGGGTGACTCAGCTGTATCCTTGAATTGATGTATCAGGCTTCAGTGACATCCTAAGATTTGATGACAGGTCCATTAAGGAGAACAAAATAGTAATTTATAATTTCTGGAATAAATTAGCATGTACTATTATACCCTAGAAGCTTTTTCTTTGCGGGTTCATTTTTTTTTTTTTTTTTTTTTTTGTGGTGGTGGTGGTAAATAGCATTTAAAAGATATTTACAGCTTCATTCAAAAGAACAGAACTTTAAGGAATCTGCCTTGAAATGTTCTTAATTAAGATGCAAAGAAATTTATCTCAGTGCACTGTGTAGATATTAATCAGCGTAGGTGGAAAACGGCAACATACATGATTAGTGATAGTATTTTACCTTCAAACCTTGAAAACGGCTTAAAATGAAACACTCTTAAATCCCTTGTCACCCCAAACAATATAACACACCATTTTGACTCTCTAATTACCAAGCCTAATTTGTTAATTTCAAAGGGGAGCACAGCAGCCTATGAAGGCTCGCAGGACTCTTTTGAAAAGAGCAATGCAGTATAATTAAAATGATCAAGTGGATCTAATTCCGGTTGGGGGAGAGATGTCTTCCCTCGTAAGGTTACTTCAAATTGAATTGGAGTTGGCATATATAGCCTTTAATGAGGTAACATCCCCAGATAAAACATCTGACTTGCTGTTTATTTTAGCCTACATTTATTTGCAGGCTTTTATAGTGAGAGAGCTCTGTCTAATGGTCCTACGAACCTGAGTGCTGCTTCCAGCGTAGCAACTGGCCTGCTGCATGGCTGTGGGAGAGCATTACGCTCTCGATGCTGAAATTGGTTTATGTATGTTTCTGATGCATCCATCACTGTGACAATTATGCTTGAGAAAAAGCAAAATGCAGAAGTGATGCTCCTTGTATCTCTTTCCATGGGTAGTGGTGGTGAAAGCATTAAAGAGGCCGTTTCCTTCCACTGTCTGCCTCCATAGGGTAGCTGTGTCACAGCCAGAGTTAAGATTCAGCTGCATTTTGGACAGAATTTTCCTGGTAAATGCTTTCCAGCCATATTTTTCTGGGCTTATACAGATGTGATTTCCCAGTGGACACCCATCTGCCAAAATGTTCCGGTTCATTCAGGAGCTGACAGTGTCTGCTTTGTGGGGCTGGTTTTTGGGGGTGGGTTGATTATTTGTTGGTTGTTTGCAGAGTGGGTGTTCATTGGTTTGGTTTAGTGTCCCCTCCACCCCTCACCCCAAGTGAGCATCAGTGTGCATCGTTCTGGGCTTTAAACTCCTGTATGAATATAATTCTGTCTGTTCCATGTTAAAAAGATAAATACCTAATCTGGATTAATTTCCTGATCAAAACACTTTAGATTGACTACAGTAGGAGATTTCTTGTTTTGTTTTGACTATTCTGGGTGTTTTATCTTATAATGCCCTGTAATAATAAAGCTGTATGAATCCTCAGCTTATTATTCATATTCCTCTGTGTGCCACAAAGGAGGAATTACGGAGCCTTGCATTTTAAAATAAAAGGTTCTGTGAAGATGAAGCTTCTTTAGCAAAGAGCCTTGGTAGTGAATCCCATGGCAGGAGGACAGCAGGGAGAGGGAGGGAGGGAGTGGCTACCGCAGGGATGAAGTTTGAGGGGGTAATGCTGCTCTCCTTTTGTTTCTGGGCAGATCTTTACACTTTCACTCCCACCTATTTGTTTTGACCCGTGTATTGGTGGAGTGGGTAGGCTGCAATTAATAGATACCTGAGCTCAGAGGAAACAGAAGCGAGTGCCTGAGAGACACTTCCTTACTTAGCTTGGTGGTGGTTTTGTATGGAAAGGCAGTACTAATTCTGTGACCAGTTGGTATCACCTGGGAGAGCAGAGGTTAATATTTTAAAGGAGGAGGAAAAGCTGTTTGTATGCAAGTGACATTGAAAGGAGATATGAATATTTTAATACCCGTGGTCAAGGCCAGTGGGTTGTACTACACGCACATGTTCCATTTTGGCTGGACCCCTTCTGAGCACCATTTGTCTGGACTGTGGAAATACAGCAGAGGTCTACATCAACAAATACATTATAATCTTCCTCTCTTCCTTTTTTCATGTACATAGTAAAACTTTTATAAAAGAAGGGGCCAGAAAAAAGTGGGTAATGATACATGGCTTCTTATTGTTATCGTCTTAGCAAGCCAGTGTTGCCTGTGATGTCTGATGTGATTGTAAACTACTACTGTATTTTCTATGCAGATTGAAAAATGGACATCAGCAGAATTATCAGCATCTCTAAAGGTTTCTTCTTACATTTTTTTGTTTCTGTTGATCTTGAACAGCGTTAGCAGCATTTGCAACAGAAAACAAATCAAGAGTAAGCATGAAAAGGAAGTCTCCTGCTTATGTGGTGGGTTTTTTTTTTTTTTTCTTGGCTTGGTTTTATTGTATCATGCTCAAGAAAGACACCATTAAAGAAAGAGTGATTCTGTCTACAGCCTTCTGAACTAATTACTTTCCCACTACTCAGTAAAAAGCTGAAATAGGTAGCTGCAGTAAAACAAAAGTAAGTGTGTGTGTGTGCGTGTGTGTGTGTAGAATATTAGTAAACATTTCTAATACGCCAGTCCTGCATCCACTAGCCATTTATTAGAAGCTTTTGATGTCCAGTGTTCTCCAAATTATTCATGGAAAATGTTTGAAAAGAAAAGAAGCATAGTAGAGGTGGAAAGTACAAATTATGAAACAAAAGTATAAAGCAGATCTGTACAATTCAGTGGACAGACTATTCAGTGGATATATAATTTGTCTGTAGATCAATAATTCAGTGCAATGTAATTATTTTGTGCATTCTGTATTTTTTAATTTCTTGTGTGCGATTTGATGTAGGTAATAACAAGAGTAATGTTCACAACTCTGCTTCATAATGGTGTAAAGCCTGTACTTGTTGATAGGAAAAATGCTGTGTAAAACAAGTGGATTACACTAACATTTGAAATCTTTTTGTTTCTTTAACATGTCTAGCAACTACTGAGCCAAGTATGTAGAAGCCTTTACCCTCCTAGGTCAGATTCCAGCAAAGCCGTCTCGCTTTTATAGAATAATGCCATACGGCAAACTGACTCAGCTTTAAGCACCGCATATGGTCCCGAGGGGAGAAATTACCCATCCAAATGACGGGTGGATGGCAGGCAGGCAAGTTAGAATGTAGCTGCAGTGTGCTCATATTCTGTTTCACTAGGGCTGCAAACATTCAAAATAGCTGCTTGGTGTATTTGAATTTGATCCTCATAACAGTAAGGAGCATGAGGGGATTGGAAATAAAATAAGAACAATAGCAATTTCTCTTTACGCTGCTTCTGTAAAGTACTTCTGATACATTGCAGGGAATTAATGTCTTTTGGCATGGTTTATTTCATTTTCCAGAGTGGATCTGGTAAGTGAATGGGAATCAAATACAATTATAATAGCCCATTTCTCTTCCCTAAATAAAGTTTGGTATGCTCATATTAACTCGTATGTCAGTAGTTGCTTAGTTCACATGAGTAAAAGTCAGTTTATAATAGCTGGGAATTTGACTAATTTTCTCATACTGGAGCTTTTCTTGGGAACCTACAGCAGTAAAGAATCCTAGTTGTGTTTCAGTCAACATTAAATGACTAGAATAGCAAAAAGTGAATTACACATTCTGTGCTCTGAAAGAAACAAGAAGTAAATATCAAGCCCTAAATGATGTGTTACAAAACAGAGAAAACATTTTGGGGACAAACCCAGCCATTTTGTTAATCTGACAGTTCTATAACATATGCTGTAATTACCGTGAAATTTGAGTAAACTCAGCCATGTTGTTTGATAAATTCATTAGCTGAAGTGCATTAGTGGTAACTGTCTTGCAGTCTTGCACTGCTCAAACTGTCACTCATCCTACCTGTTTGGTTTGATTTTTTTAAAATAACTTCTGCTATTCTGTTTTACCTTCTTACTGTACAATTGTAAATTTGGGTGAGCTGGCAAGGTGATTACTGATAATTGTCTAAAGAAAATTATGCTTCAGTGAATGGCAGAATCAGTGTAGTCACTGAAGGACTGTGGTTGGAGTTGGGGCTGAGACTTCAAGTGAAGAAGGCAATGAAGTTGTTTCAGGAGGGCTGCTCAGATCTGAGAGGTTCAGGATTGCAATATGCCCTCCTCCAGCTAATCTCAGTGGCTTTTCTATTCCTGGCTGGTTGTCTGCTGGGCACAGTGCAGGAAGCCTCCTCCTGTGGGCTGAGGTCTGAGAGCCATTGCCTCTCCAGCACCCCTGCTGAGGTACACCTCTGCCTGATCCTGGCAGTAAACCTGTATGAAGCTGTGAGGTAGATTGTGACGTTTCTTCCTGTCACAGGCATGACCAGGTCTTTCAAGTGGTCTTTGCTTAGAGAAGCAGTTTATTGAAGAATTGATATGCTGCTTTGATTTGCTTGTGTACATTTTAATTTCCAGGGCATTCGGTCTTGATTTTTATAACATACTGGCATACTGGCAAGTGAAACCTTTGGGTTCAGTTGCATCTATAGCAACGTCGACTCCTCCCAAAAATCCTGGAATGTGTAAGAACTATAGAGTACACTCGCTCAAATTTTTCAGAATTTGTCCAGATGTGCAAGTAGCGTTGAAATGTTAAAGAATTGACATCACCTGTTGAGGGGCAGAATGTAGCATGCTATTCATATTGCCTTGGTTTTTGAACTAGAAAGCCATTCTTTGCACTCCTCGTGTGGTACTTGTCAAATCCTAGAATTAACTGAGTTTGAAGATACTTCCATTTCTAAAGAGTCATGCAAAACCAAGAAATTTGTAGGTATTGTAGGGAATAACACCTGTTTCAGTGCAAGCTTGAACATTTGTCATTCTCATAGTCTTAAGTAAATAACTGCACCATCCTGGAAACTTTGTGAAGAAATGCATCTAATTGAAAAAATATTGTGGGTTTGGACCAGCCTTCTTTTCCCCAAATTTCATATGCTGTGTTTGCAATGAAATGAGCATATTTCTGAAATAACACTGTCATATGCAAAATAGATTTTTTAAAAATTAATCTATTCAGAGAAATGTTATTTATTTTAATAAGCAGAATCTTGTATACACTGAAGTATCAAACCTAGGCTACAATAATCATTCAACACCTTTTTCCCATCTCCAAGTTGCACACTGTGTGGTTCTTTCAAGTGTTTGTAGTAAATATTACTGTGACTGCAAAGTATTTAGGTTCTCTCCACATCTGTTGTTGCACTGAACTCCTGTATTATCTGTACTCATTCTTCTTCTGGGAGGCAAAAGGTGGGGGAATCAGTTCTCTGATTTCAGTATAGCACCAGCTTGAAGTTGTGTATTTTCTTCTTATTGAAGTAAAGCTAAAAGCTGATAAGAGAAGTCTTTAAAATCCTGTTTTAGACTGAGTACTAGATTATATGCTTGAAAGGAACTGAATAGGTATCTTTTACTGATGACAACCAGGACAGATGGAATTCACTTTCTAGGTTAACCTAATTTTTCAGGTTGCTTTCAAAAAAGCACTGCACTTGCAACCATTCAAAGATATTACTGACCAAATCCATGGAAAGGAAATTATTTGTATAAAAGGCACAACAAAAAATGACTCTAAAAAATGTTACTGAGTTTTTAATATATTTTTTCCTTTAATTTGATTTCATTCACTGCTGAAACCTGCCTCATTGGAACTTAAGAACATCTCTAGATTGAGTGTTTTATTTAAATTTTAGACAGATGGTGGAGGGAAAAGAGCAAGGTTTTCTACGTGAATTGCAGAATGAGATGGAGGAATTTGTGCATTCTGATTTAATATCTGCATTGAAAACCTTTATGTTTTAATTTCCAGCCATTTGAAAGTTTCATTAGCTTACTTAATATCCAGTACTGATGCTTTCTTGTATTCGTAAAGTACTTGATGCTTGTACGTACTGGTTATTATGAACGCTTGGGTGACTCGTAACTCCTTCCTTTTTCTCACCTTGCAAGCAGGCTGGTAGTTGTCAGAGCTTTTCATTTGCGTGTTCCTATTTCCAACGAGGGCACACCTAATAAAGACTTTCTTGTGTGCTTGATTTACATTTGCGCTTGATTTACATTTGTGCTTACTCCCACATTTCTGAATGTCTACATACAGTTAGCATTGCACATAATCCATTGTCTTTTTTTTGAAGAGACATTGCCATTTCTTTCTGGAAAGAGCTGGGGACTGTTTGGACTCTTTGAGTCCTACTGCGTGTCTTTCCACGCATTCCTAGTGAGAGCTGGAAGAGAGCTATTAGTACTTCTGTACTGTAGATACTTAATCCCATTGACGTCTTCTAAAGCTGGTAATATTGTTTCAAAAATCCAGAAAAACTGGGGTTTTCCAGGAAAGCTTGAAATTACTAAGCTCATTCCTGAAGTGCCTTGCATAAGCAATAAAACTACACTATGGTATGTTTTCAGGGAAGATCCATCCTGGAAAAGTACAGCTTCTGATTGTCTTCTGCAATCCTGCATGGTTGGTGGGTCTGCCTGATTTCCGCCCTACTCTGCTGTGTGGTCCTTACCTTCAAGGTGTTCACACAAATGCTGGGCAGTTGTGCCGTCAGAGCCCCATCAGATGATTCCTAGTACATGTTACCAGATTGCTTTGATGGTCAAGAGAATTAGGAGCCTGATTGCCTGGGCCTGGTGGTGGATTTCACATGGAAGTTTTTATGTGTCTGTTTGTAGAGAGCTCATTTATCACCCATAATTCCATTTTGGACAGGCCTTATGACTGTGCACTGAAACACGGGCGTGTTTTTCTGCTCTCCTTCTTGTGAGTTTTCCGAGCTGGTGGTTCCAGAGAAGGCTTGTCTCAGTGTTTTCATGGAGGAAGGCAAAAGAGCGATTGACCGACTTGAATAACTGACTATTTTGCAATGGCCATGATACAGTTCTTGAGAGAGAAATATGCTTTTATGCAAAATGCTCTTATTGTCATTAGACTGACAGGAATCATGCCTTGAAAGATACATTTCTGGTGCATACGGTTTACATTTATCTGACCACGGATTTCAGTTTGGGCAGATGAAGGGCCGATTTGAGCTGATTTGTCTTTTAAGGGTATCAGGAACCTCTGCCTTGACATTTGCAAGCTTAGTGCTGCTCAAAGGATCTTCCTCACCTTGAAGCAGGGATTGCATGAACATCCTTTCTTGCTCAGCATGGTAGTAGTGTGTCTATGCATGTAAACCAAGAAAGGGTCCAAGAACATCTTTGCTAAATTGGGTTGCATCTCTGTATTGAACAAATTTGAACCTTCTGTTCCTGGAAGAGAACAATAACATCCAACTAGATACTCACCTCTTTTAAAACCTGCCTGTTTAGATGATAGCATGTTTAAATGGAAAAGTGAACTCCTCCCAAAACTTCACACCCCAGTGATCAACAGGAAGGGGAAAGGGGAATGCTTACACAGTTGTAAGCAAGATCTTTATTTCCAATGGCAGTTTAAAATAACTTGGCTATTGAACTTGTTTATGAAAATGGTGAGGTGAAAAGGCCAGGATTGCTAGTAAAGTCCTTTTCTCTCTATTGACCTCTTGAAAAAAAGTTATAGTAGGCACTGTTTTGTTTCAATTAAAAGGCAGTCCTCCCATGCTGTGCCTTAATCCTTGTAAAGAACTGTGACACAGTCCTATGTGTATGGGGCCCATAAGGCAAGCTTACCTAGGATACTGACGTAAGAGGGGAACAACACAAACTAAGCAAAAAGAACAAGCACCCCAAACCCTCCTTTTTCATCATCTTTTGAGGGTTAGGAAAAATCAGAATTTATGTTTATTAAATAGATAGCTCTGTGTTAGTAGCACACAGGCTGCTGGGCTTCCCCTGTTATTGTTAGTATAAAATGCCTATCAGCTGTATCTGCTTTATGTCCTGTACACTGAAAAACAGAAGGATTTGTATTAAAAATAAAGAAATAATAGTATATTCCAGGAGCAGTTTTTCGTACTGACATTTCCCTCTCTGAATATTTTATGTGAGCACTGTACAGTGGCCAACACTTTGCTTTCCTGTAGTTGGTACATTTTACCTGTTCTCCTCAAATTATTTTTTTCCAATATATGAGAAAGAACTATACTGTTGATGGGTGCTCCAGCAGTTGGCTTTTCCATGAAACTACAAAGGGTTGTAAAAGCTGAGTGTAATCCATGTAGCTGCTTTGCTGTTCTCAGCCTATGTATTTTTAGACTGTGGCTCTATGTAAATTCCATTCAAGCAGTATTACTTAGAGGGCAGGCATGAAAAATACCTTACCAAATTTTTTTTTTCCAGACTTTCATTTCCATCCATACAAGGACATTTTTTTATGGTCAGCAAAACACTGTGAATTTGTGCTAATGCATGTTGTGCCTTTTGTGTTTCAACATATTAAGCTGTGGGGTATTTTTAGAGCGAAGAGGTGGACAAGAGCTTTGTCTCCTGTTCAAATAGAGAAGTTCAGCATATGGTTTCACTAGTTATAGATTTACCATTGGAAGAGGTAGGTAGGATTTAGCAGATCAATGCTATCATTCTCCAAAATGTTTAGAAAAATGAATGGCAAAAAGGAAATCTGAAATTTCTGAGTACTTGTGACAATTTAGATAAGGAAATTTAAACTTTCGAAGTGTAAGGAAATGTGCGTGTTTGCTAGAGACAATATATACCCTAGAAGAAGCAGAAATAAATCTGTGAAGTGTAATTGCAAGGCAGTATTTTAGCATTTAATTGATATTTAAACATTGGCTAACATGGATCTTTGCCATTGAACTGACATTAACGACCTTGGTTAACTTGGTTTTGGCTTTTTATTTTATTACACTGGTTTGTTTGTTTTATGTTAATTTCACTTTAGTGCTTGTGTCCTTGTAAAATAGATTTTTTTCTTTGTAAAAACAAACATCAAACATCCAGAATATCTGTTTTGTTTTAATATTTAAACATTTACACACATCTTGGGCATAATTATATATGCATTTTATAGCATGAAAAAGCAAACCATATTGATTGTAAATCCTAAACATCTGCACTGCAAACCAAAACCATACATTTTTTGTGCACCTTGCTTTTTGTTAGTTTTTCTTCTCATCATACTTTGAATATTTCATTTTTATTAAGTAATGGCTGGCATTGCTTTTGGCTTACCCTACACCATTTTTTAAAATTTTTATTTTATTCTTTTAAACTGTTTCTCTTTTCTCCCCATCTGTTCTCTGCATTGGTAACTTGTTTGGAATAAACAAACCTTAAGACAGGCTTTTGGACCACAAATCTGTTGCTTCTACAGTCAGGTAGGTGCAGCGAGCGGCGCGCAGCACCTGAAGGGCTCTGCTGGAGCAGTGTCCTCTGCAGCATCCGTGTCCTCCCTGCTCCCGCGTGCAGGCACATGCCCCGCTGTACCTGAAGGGATGAGCTTGTGGTGGGTTTCCAAATCTGTCCCTACTGTCCATTAACACGCATCGCCGTTAGTACCCTGCACTGTTGCTGTAGCCCTCAGCAGAGGAGGGTAAATGACTTCTGGTGCACAGCACCTTGCTCATGTGTCTGCGCTTTGCTTTCCAGGGCTGGGCACTTGAATTTGGTTAGATGACTTCTCATTGTCTTTGGAATAGGCAGAGGGACGTGCTTTCTGCCCCGAATGCCACGTACCACCTGGATTACATTAATGTCCATCAGCTGTTAATGATAGTGGCAGCTGTAGTTTAGCTGCATTAAAGTACCATTGACAAAAGGAGCATGTCCCCCCCAGTCAGTATTCTAGTTTTTCAGTAAAGCAGTCCATATGTTTACTTTTCCTGGTTTTAGCAAGCTTTGAGATTGTCACAGTATTTTAATCAGCTGGGAAGTTGTCCCCTGCAAGGGAAATGGCTGCAGGTAAAGCTTCTTCACATCAGCAGCAACATTCTGCTGCCTCAGGACACCTGGATATGGTGCTGATGGGAAGAAATATTCCAAAATTTGCTAAGCAGAACAACTAGACACAGCCTCATTTCTTTTCTCTCTGTCCATTCATTGTCTTTTATCCATCAGTAATCTCAACTCTGGCTGAATTTCTGCTTATATATTTGCATTTTCATTCGGTTGTTTACGAACTCTTCTTAACCCAAGGTTTTGAGGCGGTTGGGGTTGAGGGGTTTTTTTTTATGATCATATGTATGGATTGGCCTATACATCTGTGGTTACAAGGCACAGTGAACTTAGAGTAAGACAGAGAACATGTGTGCTGCCACTGCTCATTTGTTGTACAGCCTTGGTTGTGATAGAACATCTGATGAAGTTGCCACACAACAGAGCAGCTTTAGAGCTGCCTGAAGAAATTTTATTCTCTGTCATTTCTCTTCCATTCCTCCTTGTGATCTTTCACAAGCTTTGTCTATTAAAATGCCACAGAAAGCCTGTTTTGATCGATTTAGACACTCAAGCATGAGGACGTCATGTTTGGACATGTTGAAGTAGCTGTTGTAGCAGAAGAGTGATGGAAACCAAGGACCACTGTAGGCAGCTGGATCTTATAGGTCTTTTCATAGATTGATTGAGCTTGGTCTTTAAACTGGTTGCCTTACCTTCACCTGCTCTGCTCTGTTTGGATAGCTGCTCCAGTATTTGCCCAAACTCATCTCTCCTGTGTTTTTGTTTTTATTTCTATAGGTTTGTCTTTGAAGTAGATTATCTGCAGCCTTCACAGTGAGGTGTTGTCTGTCAACACTAATTAGGCTTTTGCAACAAGTAGGAATTAGAGTACATCTGGACTTTGAGCATTTCAGGTCGTGCAACTGTGTTGGTCCACCCTGGATGTTTGGTGTTTCAGTGGGAGAAAGCTGCTGGGTTTTTTTGTTGTTCCTCTGTTCTTGTTTCCTCATGAAAGGTGTGTGTTGTCTGTTGAATTTGTTAGTGCTGCCATCAGACTTAAATAGGTCAATGTACTACTAACAAACATTACACGGCATGAAATGTGGAGGTATAGATGCCTCCTGCACTTAATGCCCCCATCCCCTCCCACATTATTAAAGAAACCCACCAACCCTAAACCCTTCAATTCTGTTATTTTCTTGGCAGTATTCATAAATTCTTTCAATATTCTTTTATGCTGTAGAATTTAAAAAGTGAATAACTGAAATCTACAGATGACACATTTCTTCAGAAATCACTTAGTCATGGGTGTTCAGCCACATACCAGAAACCACATTTGTAAATGACACACAGAATTTCTAAATATGTTTATGAAACATGGGGTTAGGTCTTAACTGATGAAGTCCCACAAGTGTGGGACTTTCTAATCACTGTTTACCTTCTCTAACTGGTCTTTATCAGTTCAGGGGGGAGGGAGGAAGAGGGGCGTTAAGTAATTAAGTTTTTAAAACAAATTCCCTTACTGATAACAGAGAACGAGAGTATCTTGACAGCACCTGTATCTTTGTGTTGCCTGATACAGAAGTGACAACGTTGCAGCAATAAAACAATACAAAGTTTAGGGAGAATTCCATCCTTCAGCTTTTGTTGGTTGGTTGGTTGGTTGTTTTTGTGATTAACACATTTTTTTGTTGAAAACAGTTTTTGAAAGACTGTTTCTTCTTATAAATATACCATTTTCAAATACTGTTTACTTATGCTTTAGATGCCTGTGTTCTTGTTTAAGTGTTGCTTTTGATTTTGAACATACTGCAAAGAATTTTGCTGTTTCTGGTCTGAGACTTGGAGACAGTCAGCTCTTTACTGCTTTATCTTGACTTTATGCCTACTGGAAATCCTTAATGAGAAATAGGTTTACTTTTTCAGGAGATACTTGGTAAGTTTTTTGTATACATTTTGATGTAATTTGCTGAAGCAATGTCGATTTGTCTTTAGAAGTTGGTACTGGCCACTTTCACTTATGGTGTTGGACACTGCGTAAATAGATTTGTAGTCTTGTTTTTCATATATTGAAGACAGTTACTTAATTTAATTTTTGAGAAATGCATCATTAAAAAGTTGTCCTCAATATGTACATATATTAGAATACCAAAATCACTGTGTTTAGATGTAAATAAAATAGCCAGTTTTGACCTGGATGTATGATTTATAAATTCTTGTAGACATCTTGGAAAGTTCTAACAAGTTTCACTGCAGTACTTGTTACTAGCTTTCTTGTTTCTTAATGTTATATTTTCACTTTTGTGTACTAAATATGTTTTCAAATTAAGGAAGTTGTGAAATTAGTTTGAAGCTGCATTAACTGGTTTGGGACTATATTTTTGAGATTACTAGCATAAATCAAGAATGCTGATATAAATGTTTCTTGGTTGTTACAAAGTTGATTTTGAGTTCTAAGAGCAAATTACCTATAAGAACATAAATTAAGGTTTATACTTTCCACAGTGGACGAGTGTAACTTGTGCAGATAACAGTCTAGATACCTTCTTTGCTCAGAGATAGGCAGCTTTTTTGAGTTGCAGAATTTTCTCCTACAGCTAAAGCAAAACAGCTTCAGACTTAGAGGTTTATGTGACATCCCTTTCAAGAGGCAAGAGACAGGGAAAATTGAGACTTCTATGCACCAGGCTGGCAAACTGTAGCATTTCTTTCTAAATATTGTTCATATTTGTGCTCACAGAAAATTAAGTGAATTGTAAACTTGTGAGATGTAATATGAGAGAAACTATGTGTATTGATATGTAATGTCTGGTACAAAGTCACTTGCAATGAATGCAAAGGCTGCCATTGACTGCACTGAGCCTTTGGCTGTGTAACGATCTGTTAAGAGAGCTTCTTTCTTAAATAGAAGCAATAGGGTTTCCTTTTTTTTTTCATATACTGCTGTTCATAAGTGTAGCACTTCATACTTCAGTGTGGCATGGTCAACAGTAAAGTGTCTTTATTCTGTCAGTAATTAGGTAGGTGTTTTCCCTTTTTCAACAATTTTCTGTTTTTGTCATTTTAAAAGATTTTTGATTGCTACAATAAAAACTGTCAATGTTTTTGATCTTGTTGCAACCCTTTGCCTCAGACAATATATCAAATATTTCTGGAGCAGGCACAAGGTTCATGACTTAAAAGTCAAATGGACATTACCTGCCTTGTCTGAAACATGGAAGCTCCAGTTTCCGCTGGATTGAGTTGGGGTATGCCTTTTTTCTGATATCCGTGACTTTTATATGGATAGATAGCCCAGAAGAAAGTCAGTTAAGTCTGAATTCATCTCTACAGTTATAGTCTCTTCTGTCTTTTGTGTATCTCTTACTACAGTCCTGATGCATGCAGTTTTAATGTCAGCAGGTAATTCAGTTCTGGTGGAAACAAACATCATCTGTCAGAAATCCCACCAACTGCAAATCCAAACCAAAATGAAGCATTTTACCACAAGTAGCTTCACTGCTGTGAACCAGCTTGTGCTCCCAGAGCAGCTGAATTGCTTAAGCTGAGCAGCATCCCAAACGAGGCGCGTGTATTTTTAAATGTGATTTTGCCCCTCGTGCATATTCTGTGTCCGCTTTCGTGTCAGCGAGCGCGGGGTGAGCAGAAGGCCGGCGCGAGGGCCACGCGGGCTGCAGCAGGAGGCTTCTCCAGTGGGCTCCCATCTGTCGGGGCTGCGTGCTGATAAAGCTGGCAGCAGCTGGCTCGGCTCGCCACTAATCCATTCATCCCGGCTGTGGATCAGAAGGTGGTCTGTCCCCTCCCGGAGGCCTGTGGACCTTGGAGAGTTGCTGTAGCCTCTGAGCAGTCCCATTGGAGCTGGCAGCACATATAATGACAGAGCACACGCAACTTGAGCGAGGGGCATGTGTGGCGGCTGTAGGGCATTGTGCTGGGGACAAAGCCGCTCGCTCTCCTCCCAGCTGACCTGATGTGCCTTCATCAACAGCAGTGTGTTTGCAGTTGATGTGCTAGCTATGGGTGGAGGATCATTATTAATGTGTTACTTGGGGAGGAACTGTGAAGTCCTGGAATATTTTTCTACGTGTCGTGCAACTCGTTGCGCACAGACTGCCGAGCAGAGTTAGCCGCTTGGAGCTCCAGATGGCACCGACAACTGTGAGAGACCACGACTGTATGTGATCTTTCCGACTGCTTTTTGGTGTAGGCGTATTATTGCTGTTGCAAATAATTTATGAGTATAGTGGTTATTTAAAACCATGTAGTAGGTTGCACTTTCCTCCCCTATCAAGGGTACATAGCTTGTTAACTCACAAAACTAGTGAGATAATTCCTGCCCTAAAAATTTACAGCCTTTTGTGCACAAAATCTGTCGTTGAGCCTGGAAGGTCTGAGAGGAGGATTGCTGAGAACAGGAGACGCAGCAGAAGATAAGAAGTTCAGAGATAACAGGAATAGAAAGATGACAGGCGCGTACGCGCAGCAGAGCAGCGTAAGAGCTGAAATGCTGTAAAATTGTCCAGCACGTAAGGCCTTGTAGGTGAGGGACGGAATCTTCAGTCATCTCTTAGGAATGGCCGCTCTTTCTTATACTAAAGAGGACTTGAATATTTTGTGAAATACAGGATGGCCACACATCTGGACAATAAAAAGGAAAGATGTAGGCAGGAGTGATTAACTGGCTTGTCCCCTGTCATGGTTCCCCAGTAGAACCAGCACATCCTCAGCTACCACATCTCTTGTAAGAGCATCAGTAGTTGTGTAGCATTTCTGTTTATTTGATGACTTCCCTAAAAAAAGAAGAAATAAAGCTAAATCTCAGAAGTCACAAAGTAATTAAACAGCTCAGAAGAAATTGGTTCTATCACACAAAAGAGGTGCCTGAGAATTTAACAGAATCCTGGTTTAATGATTGGCATCAGTTTCAAAAAACGCCTCTGAGGCAGTCCAGAAACAAAATGGGCACATGCTACTGCTTGATTTGATTCCCCAATCAATGGCTGACATGACCTTCCTTCCATATCTATGACGTATTAGAAGATGCAGGACACAGCAAGTTGAACTGATGTGGAGGATGCAGCATAAAGAGAACAAAACAAAAACTGCTCAGAGCTCTGTCACAAGCTTTTTACACCAAAGTTTTTTTACAGAGTTGCAGAGGCTACAAAAAAAACAACATGGTATTCACAAATGTCTTTATTTGAGCTGAGAGGTGGCTCATCTTCACAGATGAACCGCTTTAAAAGGATATTTAAATTAATACTATACAATAACACAAAATAAATGGATTTTGCTTTCCTTTTTTATGATGAGACCCCTCTTCAGCGGTATACTTTAATCATTGTGTTGAAACTCTCAGAAAGGAAGACTCAGTTTTAGAGCAAGCATAAATAGAGCACGCAGTGCAAAATATCATGAGCAGAAGCTTGGATAGGAAAATCACATTCACAGCTTGGTGGATTGGGCTCCATGGTTTTGTAGCTCTGCAGTGACCCCAGCTCTGGTTTGCTTCAAACATGAAAATCTATCTCAAGTAGCTAAACTGAAGTCCAGACTTACATGAACAGTTAAGCTCTCAATACCTTAAACACACTGTGGAAATATGGATAGATGAAATGGAACGTTGGATAAAATTGGATTTGGCATAGTAAATTTATATAGACTTTTTAGGCTTGTGCTATTTCTGTGGGACACTGTTCTGTTTTGACTCTAATTTTGGTTCAGAGAACTTGTTCGATTTCCTTTTTCACATCCATATGTGCTCATATGGTGAATTTATAGTCTTTTTACTAGGTTTTCATTATGTTAACTCTAATTATTATAGCACTGTGGAAGCAGTGCCATAGTTCATACTGAGATATAAGTTCTTATGTTTATTCAGTAGAAGTGGGGGTTTTTGTTAAACATTTCAATATCAGGACTTAGGAGTTTAAAACAGTAATATTTTAGAGGTATGTAAATGGATTCAAGAGGAAGGCGTGGTAAAATCTGTTGATGTGAGAATTTTTTTCTGGATTAATCAAATAATTCAGAGTGTCCTGAAATTTCCTACCATTGAAATAGAATTTATATTAATATACACTGCAGATGTTGAAATACTGTTTAACTAATAAAGAAGTTTTAAAACCACTGAAAATAGCTTCCTAAAAGAATGTGTTATTTTGTTCCCTTTTAGTGAGTTGATAGCTCTCAGTACATCTTTTTCATATGTGTACAAGAGGTTCTTCGCGTTGGGGGCTTGTCCATGTGCCTTATTTGTCATTATCTTCTGTCCTTAAGGTGAGACTGGAATGGGAGCAGCAGCTCTGACAGTGGCTTTTACTTGGCTGTCGATGCCAAGGATTAAATTTCAAGTGCTCTGTGAAATGCCGTGTTCTGAGGAGAGTCTGTTATGAAAAGTGGAGGATTTATACAAATACAGCCTGACAGAGATGTGTTTCTCTAAAAATACTGGCTGCCTTCTCCTTATCTACGTTGTCTTCCTGGCTCAGTGGTATTCCTTTCCTCAAGGAATCAGTCTTTGGTGTGAAACGCTGTGTCCAAGACTCACAGATCTCTCTTGGAGAGATGACAGAAGATGAGAAGAAGCTCTCCCAGGAGCACACAGAAGTTACTGGAGGTGGGCTTATCACTGGGACGGGATGGACAATGGGAAGCCACAGGAGGAGAAGAGTTGAGGAAGAAGGCTGATGGGGTGGATGGGGGAGAACGGGAAGTTTGAGCTCCGATGAAGCACAAAGGGCTTTCCAGGGAGAAGAGTTTGAGTTGAGATCTAGCAGCAGAAGTTTGTTTGGAAAAAGTGGAGGACGAAAATGAAGATGTGAACATGGAAAGGCACAGTGAAATATGTTCACTGATCTTGCTGATGAAGGAGAGATAAACGATGAGGTATTAGCTGATGAAGTTGTCAAGCAGTTTTGTTTCTCATGTGGTAGAGGAAAAAATTGTGTGTCTGTTGTTGAGGACCTAGGTATAATAGCTTTTTAATACTGGATAATTCTTCATCACCATCTCTGGCCTTGCAGATGTTTCTGTGAAACCTCTCCCCATTGTGCTAACACCAGCGCATGCATCCCAGAGCTTTTATGGAATTTTCTGTGACCTGCCATAAGCTGGCCGTGTGGTCTGGCAGGGGTCACATCTGAGCACTGCCTGCCCCAGGTTTTTCACCAAATACAGCGTGACGAAAACTGATTTCAGTAAGAAAATGACCATGTGTTTGTAGTTTGCATCAAGACAGAACGTAGTGTTTGTCACATATTTTGTAGCGGCATTTTGATGTTCACATGTTTGTATGGATCATTCTTTTGGTTAAATTCTGGGATGTGCTACAGATGAGCATTCATGTTTAGTGCACTCCTGAGCCACAACAGCACTCCTTTTTTGTGGTCTTACAGTTGCTCCTTCCTCGGCAGTGTACGAAAGAAAGATCTCTATCATCAACTTTTCTTTTGCAATGAAGAATTAGGTGCAGGGAAATAAAATGTAATTGCATCATTTGGTGGGCAGGCTTTGACCGAGCTTAAAGGCTTAAATGACTAGAAAAACCTACCTATTGCTGTTTGTTTTTTAATTAAAAGCTTGTGAATGGAAGACATATCCTATCCTGGTGCATAATTAACAAAATGTGTTTAGCCTGAAATATAATAGCGTAAATGGATGAACAGAAGCAGAAACATCAAGTCTTGCAAAAAAGTCACCCAGGACTTGTGGTGTTTATTGATATTTAAAAGGAAACTGATACAGTAGAAATAGATTCAGTTTTTAGCCTAAGGCTGAAACACAGATCTTTTCACCATTCACAGCTTTTTAAGAGGATCCATTTGTGACTGCATCATGCCTTTGAGGAAGGACAGGCAGTTGTATGTATCACTTCAGTATTCCTTGAAAAAAAAAATTGTCTGTAGACATATAGGGAACCATATTCTATACTGGAACTAATACTTGTAATTCAGGCTTTATGTTTCTACGTGTGCTTAAAATGTCTTTTAGCTTGTCTTTCCTCATGCCTTTTTTTCTGCTGCCTTCTTACCCTTCTACCGCCCGTCCCACCCTTAACAAAAAGGGAAAAATAAGAGAGAAAAAGAGAAGGAAACCAAGGAAACTCAGTTAATTTGCTATTGCTTGTATATGTGCTCTGAAATAAACATGACAAGGTCAGCAGCAGAGGCACACTTCTAGATGATGGAATTGCTCTGCAGCTGGGACCAACGAGGAACCTTTATGCTGTAATCACAGATCACCGCAAGATCTGTTACTTGGTTCTGTGCATGGCATGCTGAATGCTCTTTCTCCAAACAGGGCCCTTCTTGCATTCAGTTCCCTGACTGGAAGGTCATGCCGTTACTTAGGAACTTTTTCTCATTTCCAGCTTAAGCACAACTATTATTGAGAGTTTTTACCCATTTCTGCTTATGCCAGACTGACCTTTCTCGTATTCAGCTGTCTTTTCTGTCATGTTTATCTTCCGATCATTTTAATTTGCAGTTTATTTTACTGACACTTTTCATAGGTATGCTTCACCTGTAACTAATAATGTACGTAAAATGTAGCAGTCCTAATTTTTCTGCAGATTAGGTGTAGCTATCTCTACAGAAATAGTTTTGGAAACCATTCATAATGCAACATGCAGTATTTCAGAACTGGTCGACTTCCGACATCCTTTCTGCTGTCCTTGATTATTATGTTATCTATAGCATCTGATTCCCAAACCGTTAAAATTTATTGTACCTTGGGAAGTGATGTGGATTAAATATGAATAAATACATTTTTATGTATAATCTTCTCTCTTTCTCGCAGTGATTCTGTATAGTAAGTGCACACAGATTTTATCACTGGAGACCAAGTTTTTCAAGGAGCACATGCAGTGTCAGGCTCAGGGTCCAACACACTGTTATCAAAAGTTATTCTTTACATGTCATCTCCTCAAAACTTTATTTTACCCATTTGAGAATTTCATTAGAGTTACTTCACATAAGAAAAAATTCCTTGCTGATGCTAGGTTGCCCTACAGATAATTTTCATACACTATGAAGTGGGCGAGATACGTAAACCAGGTATTTCATGAAGAGAAATTGATTTAAATGTGTTCTGCATTTAGAAAGAGAAAGCACCAAAGTTCGCAAGTTCAAGTCCAGGATAGTGACCCTGGCTGCTCCGATTCTTGGCTTTTGAGGTAAAAGACTGGTGATGCCTTTTGATCTTGAGGTTTCTGGTTTCATACAGCTGTGAGAACATCCCGCAGATGCTTTCTTTGTCTTGGGAAGGGCAAAACCATTTCTAATTCCAAATTGTCTCTTTTTCTACTACGAGTGAGCACCTTAACAAAGCTGTTCCCACCTCAGGGGAATTCACGATCTTCTTCACTTAGTCTGAACAGCTGTTCAATCAAAGAATCCTACAGCCTTTCTGTAGGAGCATTTTATGCCTTAAGAGCTGGAGGTGTAACAATAAATGCCAAAAAGCAACAGGTTAGCTCCATCCAGGCTTTATAGATTATTGTAGAGAACATGGAGTCAGTAGCTCAAAGGTTATGCAGCAGCATAGGTTCTAGACCGTATGTTGTTTGTCTTGTCTTGATTTCATTTTCAATCAGTATGGTTCTGTGCAACCCTTCTAAACCATGTAGCTTCATAAACAGACGTGAAACCTAAAATCCTGCATTTAGACTATTCCCTGATTTGTGAGGAGTGGTTGGTTCTTTTAATATGCAGAGATATCTCAGTTTATGGACACATCCCAGCAAGGAAGTCTGTTCGTCAGGGCTGGAGAGCCCCAGTACTGGAAACCCTTCCTCTGTTTTTTTGTGACACATACTTGATTTTGAACAAGGGATCACATTTTGGCTGTGAGCACACAGTACTAAGGGAGCAGGTGACAAGATGATGTGAAAGAGACAGGCATTTCTAACTTATTTTAAAAGTTAAGTTATTATATCGTGTGCTGATGGATAAACACACCTCCATGCTCTTTGGTCTGACCTTCAATCCGCAAGAATTTTTTCTTGTTTCATCTTACTGTGAAGGGGATGTTCCTTTTGCAGTCACCTTTTCTTGAAGTTGAAAGAAATCCAGGCCCTTATTGCTGATGTTTCCCAGCCAGGCTGGACAGGGTGCTCCTGTAGCACATTCAGAGTTTCTCTGCAAGGTGGCTTTTTAATTCCTCTTAAACCCATCTGTCAGCAGGTATGGTTTTAACCTGCTTCCAGTGCCAAGGCCCCTGTTTGCATCTTCAATGTCAACAGGTTTGTTCGTGGACCCCTACCAGGTTTGTGAGTGTGAATGGGGCTTGTTCCTGGACCTCTCTGCATTTGCCCTTTGTGAATGTAACCGTGGGGTTACTTACTGGTAACTGATGTTCTTTACAACAGCAGCGCACGTGAACATTCATGGTGAGCATTCCTCTTCCCCTCACTGCACTCTCTCCCCTGAAAGTCCTTTTGAAACTCCTGTCTTGGGGATACTGCAGTCGGATTAAAAACTGGCACAATACGGACACGCTCCGGCTTACACCCACAGGGAGAAAGCGTGTGGGAGGCCCACAGCCGTGTGCCAGGCAGGTGCTGGTACAGGCATCTGCTCCTGAGTGCTGGAGTGTATCCGTACCTGCCGTGGGAGTGTACCTGTGAACTGGGGGTATCAGGGAAATGGAGTGGCAAATAAAGCCTTTTTTTTCCTCTCGAAATGTCCTTCTTCTTTGTCTCTCACTGTCTTAAGTGAAGTTTCTCTGCATTCAGATTTTAAATTCAGGCAAATCTGTCATTGGTTGTTAAAACATCCAGTTGATTGTAAAACAAGGCTCTCCTGCTCAGACACACCGTCCCATTTACTCCAACATGCCCAGCCATGTTTCTGAGCTTCGCTCATGTTCTTCTAAATGAAAATGTCACACTTCCTTTTCTAGCAAACTTGTGAAACTGGTCAAACTAGACTGACACAGCGGCATAATCTTACACTCACTACTTCTTTAGCTCTGTAGACAAAATGCAGCCCTGACAATGCCTGTGTATGGCTTGGGGTAGATTAAAGCATGTGCTTTCTTGTAGGATAAATGATGTGGAAATGTAACTCACCTTGATGTGTCCTCTCTATCTCTTTCTTTCTCTCTTTTCTTCCCTCTCTCTCTTCTTTCTTCTGCTGCCCCTCATCTCTTTTAAAAATAGTGGAGACAAGTTCAAAGAGATTGAGACTCTCTTCCACCATGGGGAGTGAATGAGGAGTGATAGCTGGGGGAATGAAGAGAGAAAAACACAGCGCAGGTATTGATGTTGGAATGGCAGCTTTCTCTTTTTTACTCTTCCCTGGCTTTTTGAGCCTGTGAAAGATGGCTGGAGAGAGCTCATTTCAGGAAAAAACAAATTCCAGTATGGGTTACTGCAAGCCCAGCCTACTCTGGAGTAGTTTGGGATCTTCTTTGGCATTTGTTGCATTCTTACTATTGGTATTTATATTTGAACAGTTTTCCCTTCTGACTGTTAAACCCAGGAAGGTGAAGGTCAGAGGAGTGATTGTGATCTGCAGCCCCCCTCATTTCTCATATATATGATAGAGCAGAGCAATTCCTGGATTTCAAAAACTGGTAGAAACCCATTCTCAACAATATATACTTACTTTTTTTTTTACCTACTGTCTTTTACTGTCTCCAGGATATTTATTTAAGGTACCCCCATGTTCCCCTTTGTCCTCTTCCATCCAGCAATACATACATTACATACACATTTGTGTAACAAACCAATACATTAGAAGTAAGTATTAGTAATAGAATGATAAAATGAGCTAAGATGGCACTTTTAATTACAAATGTCCTTTGTAAACTTAACTATTTGGGAATGTAAAAAAAAGCTTACTTAGCTGACATATTTATAAGTATAGAGATTAATGTTTATAATATTAGAAAAAATGGTGGAAGGGAAGTAGTAAAAAGCGATGTGCAGTGCTGAGGGCAGACTCCAGAACACGTTTTAAAGTAAAACAGTAACTTCTCACATGTGGTGATCAAAATGGCGATGGCAGTGACACAACCGACTTCTAATTGCCTGATTCACAAACCAAAAAATGACCATGAAAAATATCTGATAGGATTATGAATCCTACTGTGGATATATTCCTCTTGTAGATTAAAAAAAAAAAAAGAGCAAAAACTAGGTTTTTGCCGAATGTCAGACTGTTTAAAAAACACAGTAAGTGAAAAAGAATAGGTAGATAGGGTATTGAATGACAAAAATGGTACATTTATATGTTTAAAGTGTATGCAAAAAACACACCCCCTCCTTTCCCCCCTATTTTCACTGCAGGGTAATAGTAAATAAAAAAGATCTCAAGCTTTCAATCCTGTGTTTTAGTTTATTAAAATTTATAAAAGTCAAATAGTGTTTCTTGCTGTTTGTTTCATGTTCCCAGGGCTGGCTTGTTTATCCCCAGGAAGAGGTGGGAGTGTCTCTTGGGATGCTAGCCTCATAGTCTGAGTCTGGGAACAAATTCATCTAACACAGCACTCCTAAATTAAAAGAAGAGTTACTGGTTGGTGGTTATGGAAATCTGTTTAGGTAAAGATATACCACAGAATCTAAATTTGATTTGGAAATTATTATGGGCAGGCGCGATAGCACTAATATTCAGGGTGTCTGACATTTCTCACTGTAGAAGCCTGCTTTAAGTTTTGCTTACGGATAGTTTTTTAAAATGTTGAAAATATCACAAAAAACAGCAATTTTTTTTTTAATGGGTTTAAAGAATATTTTTAGACACCTAAAAAAACCCACCATAGCACAACGTCTTCTCTTTAAACAGACCTTGCAGTCCCATTATTTTTAGCAGAAAGTTAAAAACGATCTGACTGCTGTCGCACTTGGCATGCAGGGTAGGTCACTTGCCATTGCCATAAATCTGCCCCTGTTACCACACCTGGCAGATGTGAGTTGGTAACACGGCCTGCTCAGTCCTGGAGTGCACCTAGAGGCTCAAAGAGCCTTTCACCAGCGGCCTGGGCTGTGCCTGGCAAGGGAGACAGCAGGCTGCTCTGAAAGCAGAGGTGAGGCATAAGACTGAGCTGAGGATGTGGCACAGAAGAGACCTTAGCAACAGCAGAAAGGGAGCAAAATCCATTATGGAGGTGAGAAGAGAGGATGACTGGCTGAAGGAAAGGACAGAAGTAGGAGGGAGAAACTGGGGTCTGTTGAGGAGCCATGGGGAGGCTGGAGCTGCACTGTCATAGGGCAGGAGTGAGTGGGACATCAGCTGGAGGTGAAGCTGGCTTTAGGGGAAGGCAGCAAAGACACGACAGAGAGAAGGAGGACGGGGGACATTGTCTGAGCACAGGGGGAGCACAGGGTCTGGGTCCCCAGGGATGGATGGGCAGGGAAAGCAGAGGCTGGGAGCTGTAGAGACAGAAATTGGCCAGAGGAGAGGAGAGGAGAGTGAAGCCTCTTGATCTGCCTTGATATTAAGGCCAAGAGATTCACATGGGAAAGGTAGCAGGACTAGGCAGAAATGAACAAATGGGAGGTGACAGGGAAAGAAGACCACATCTGAGTTGACATCAGCAACCTCAGTATTCACATCTTAACTTTTGATCCTATTTTTGTGACCTACTATAATGTTTTAACAGACAGGGCTCTGTGCGTAGGGGTGTTAAAAATATCTGACCTTGGAAGAACGTAGAATATCCTTACTGCATGAGCATTTGCAAAAACAGCCTGTATTTCACAAGTACATACTTCAACATCCATGACCTCCAGTGCTCATATTCTAAAAATCATGACACATCTTGAGGTTTGTTTTTTCCTTTGAGAGGGAAGGCTTCATTAAAATAAGCTGACTGCAGTCTGAAGGACATGTACATGAAATTCTGCCTCACAACAACTGCACATCATTTTTATATCGCAAAACTTCAGTTTTGGTTGGCTGTTTCTGTGAAGGTGCTTGTAAACTGACATAGAGGCTTAAGATACAACAAACGAGGTTACCAAAAGACTTTCTGAAGGTGGCAAAGCCGGGTGTTCAACATGATTATTAGACTTACTGGTACTGTTTTCAAAGCTAGCTATGAATCTCACTTGATACCAGCTTTCAGTATGACTTTGGCACATAAAGAAATCTTTTGTAAAAGAGGTAGGATTTCATGCAAGCTTTTTTCCCTTCCTTCCAAATGTTAATGTAGCTCCTTTCAATTCTTAATAAAAAATTTAAGTATCTTAAATATTCCACTGATAGGCTGTTACTCACAGTGGGAGCTGAATTAATCTGTGCTTCAGAAAACTCACTGAAGTAAATACTTCTGTCAGGAATGAATGTGGGCTTAAGGGTTAACTGCTGTCTCTGTTAACACCTGTTACATAGAGCAAAGGCAGAAAACTTTTATCAGTTTTGACTACAGCCTTTTATACAGGAAGAAAGTCTTTGCCTTTTTACAGATTTTTAAAAAATATTATTTTAACCTTTAAAGTACCTGACTTTAAGAGGGTATCCAAATGTCTCTCCGTGGAGACGTAAACAGCCTTTGTGGATGTATTTTGAGCAGTGCTAATAACAATGGTTCCTGGCAGCTGCAAAATGAGATCTGACCAATTTCAGTATAACACTGGCACTAAACCCACCAAGCTTGCGTTTGAAATGGTGTTTCAGTTTGAACTGAGTTAAAGTGATTTTTTCAGAAAAAGTTTTGCACCTCGCTAGAAATGACAGACAGCTGCTAGACAAGGTAATGATCTGTCTTCATGTTTGATGCCTTCTTTTATCAGTCTGAGGCTTTTCACTGAGTCAGATCTATTGATTAGCATTAGTTTCCTTCTCGGGAAGCCTGCTTTGCATGGAAATGTCATGGGCTGGGGATGCTAACTGCATGCCAAGCAAGAGCTTGAACTCTGTCTAATGCTGCCAAGTAAATTACATGTTTGCTGAATGTTTAGCAAGGATAATAGCTTTGCAGCCCCCCAAAACATTAAATGGGGTCGGTTTTGTCTCCTGTGAACAAATACTGGGAGAGAAAATAATGGGAAGATGGAAGATACCCCGCGCTTTGCTTTGCTCTGCTTTATGGAATATAAGTTTATGGAGTTACAGTTGAGTGAAGCTCCAGAAAGTTTGGGGGAAAACCGCTGCTTCACAGTAGCTGGTGCATCTGTATTGAAAAGAATGATAATGGAAGAATGGGAGGAGAAAGAAGATCTACATCATTACTATTAATGAAATTATCTTACCTCTTCAAAAAATTTTAAAAAACCACACAGAAGCAACTTGGAAAGACAGGAATTTGGTTGAATGCAATGTTTTAATCCAAAATACCGTGGACTTGTTTTGTTTTTCCTATTTTGCTCACAGGGTTCCAGGTGCAACATCCTACATATATATGGTCACTTTGAAAGCAGAAGCTTAAAAATAACACTGCTCGGTAATTATGCTAACTGCATTGGTGGAGGTTTGCAGCACGCTAATAACCTTGGGGAGGCAGAAGACAATCTGGATATATTGAACAGGATTTTTAAGAGTCCATTATTTGAGAGTAATTTTAACTTTTTGCAATGTAGTGAAAATCTATGATTTTTCTAAAAGTTCCTGGAAATTTTATTGTAAGAAAGACAGGAATGTAAATACTGATACTCAGTGATTCAATATCATGTTTCATCTTCTTGTTTATTATAATGCCTGTGTATTTTCCAGACAAGTCCTACACCCCTTTATTCCTTTCCTGGTTTTTTTCCTAGCTCTTTCTTCCGGAAAAGTTTTTATTCTTCACCAGACCATGATAGACATTAACAGATTGGGTCAGTGCTTAATATTTACATTCTGCACTACTTGTAAATAAGGAACTCACATTTTTCTAATATTTTAGGGTTTTTTTCAAGCTATAAACAAACAACATATTTTCTCTAGTCATTGTAAGAGATGTACTTAAGATACACTGTGGGAGATACTGATTCCTTAAAATTTCTAGTACTGTCCATTCTGCCCTGGACTCTTCCAATACCCAGGATTATAACTGAAAAAAATTCAGAACACAAGTTCAGGAAAAAAAAAAAAAGACAATTTATGGTAAAGCAGTTCTTTAAATTAATATGGCAGGTGTGCAATCTTTCTCTTATGTGTTTGTTCAATGGTTTAAGCCATTTCCAAGAACTATGCTGTATGCTGCACAAATGTGCAGTAATTGCTTTGCAAAGAAATGTTTGCTTCTGTTTAATACCTAATTTTAAATAATAAACGACATAGTGTTCCTTAGCTCAGAGATAACACCATCTGAGAAAGCTGGCCACTCATTTCAAAGAGATGATGTGATCAAAATAAGAGAGAAATGGGGAGGGCATCTCATGATGATTCTTGAAGGAAGATGCTTCCCGTTTTGTATATCTGTAGAGAAAACTGAACTGCAAATGCTGAAATTTCCTAACAGTTTTAAAGTAGACTAATGTGTGGCATGCCTTGGCAAGCTGTATCTTGCCAATTTTTCTTCATCCTCTAAAGCATATGCCTTGCTTGCATAACCAGTTTTTTAGCCACATGGATTCAGTGTTCCATGCTGCACGGAGGCTGTGCAAATTTATTGCTAATACTAAAAGAACATTCATGTTAAGTTGTTTTGAATAGCAAATTCAATCTAAAAAAAAAAAAATCCTGGGTATTTAAAAAATAAAGAAATGATCTGGTGAGCAGCATGGATATGCCACAGCGTGTGTCACCCATCTCTGCATTCATCAGCTCTGCACTCTCACAAAGAGATCTTCCCATTGTGATGAAACTCCCTCCACATCTTGAACTACCCCTAAATGGTCTTTAGCTTGGCCAGATTACTGAAGGCCATATGGCCCTATAACATTTTGTTAATGCTCTTCCAAATCTCAGTAAAAGCCTTTCTTTCCAGCAATGCCAGTATCTTGCCTGAATAAAATTAAATTTTAGTTCCTTGAAAGAAAATGTTATCAGCCTTCCTAGCAGCTGTGAGAATTGTGCTATGCTGATTAGATGTGACACATAGAAGAAAAACTGCTCTAGCAAGTGGTATTTGTGATTCAGTAGGTGACACTGTTCTCTCTAAACCCGTGCAGAATCAATGCCCCTGCAGTGTATCAGGGGACAATACACCTTTTGCTGGCCCTGTCATTTAGATGAGATGTAAAACCAAAGTCCCGGACACTTGCAGTCATGACAGGTTCCACAGTAAACTAGAATGGAAGACAGGAGATTGCCCCAGCATCCAAGTTTGATTTATTGATAAATAAATGTAATGGAAAACGCATGATGACAGGTGGGCATGGTTCTCTGTCCCCTCTGCGTGTTGTACACGGCTCCTCTGTGCTGCGACACTCCAGGAGAGGAGTCCCACAGCCGCACACCTGGCAGCAGCCATGCATCCTGCTGCTTCCAAGCAGTGTGTGGATAAACAGGCTACACAATGCATCCGAGAAGGGAACCGGGATTTTTTCATTGATGGAAGAGGATGATCAGCATTTTCTGGGCTCGGACAGCAGTTGCCATTTTTATGGAGTCCAGGATGAAGGCTTTCTGCTGTTAAGCCCTGAGAGTCCTAAGTGCAGCAACTAATTTTTCCCTTTGAAGAACATTTCACTTGAAGATTGGTATCTTAATTTCTTCATCTGTAGAAAACCTGCATAAGAATTTAATGTGAGCCTAGGTTTTTAGCTTCTATATAATTGTGAAATATTAATTAATAAAATGGTATTTACAGAAATAGGAACTGTTCTGAAAATCCTTCCTCACATACTTACTTTAAATTTGATAACAGACTGCACGAACTTAAAAATTTCCAGACAATTATATGGAGTGCCAAGAAACTGGTTTGGCTTCTTTGGTGGTTTTTTGGTTTTGGTTTTTTTTGGTTGTTTTTTTTTTTGGTTTTTTGTGGTTTTTTGTTGTTTTTTTTTATTGTTGTTGTTTTTTGACTGGAAAATGTGAAGTATGAGTTTTAAGATATTCAGAAATTGTGTACTGAAGTACAGTTGGTAGTATTTGCAGAATGGCAAGAGAGAGCTGAATTATGTATTTTGTAGGAATCTATTAATCTTCCTTGGGAATACCATATGCAAACAGGAATACTTTTAAAATTAAGCAAAATGTACATACTGTGCAGTCAAGAGGGGGAAGGCAAGTATGAGTACTTCAAAAAGTGTATATAATACCTTCAAAATGTGTATAATAGGAAAAAGATTATTACAGAAGATTACAGTCTCACATATTACAACATTTGACTATCACGGAGATTAAAGCTTATTTTGTTACGTTTAATAGAGAACATATGTGACTTACAGTAAAAGTATAAGTCTGTAAAAGACTCTTTAGAAATGCAGTTTAGTTATGTCTCAAAGAACTCATCAGGCTTGTATTTGAATTTCCAAGGATATTATTCCTTTTTCTCACACAATTTGATCCCACTGGACTTTTTCTAGCAGTGGAGGATGAGTGGACTCTTTATCCTAAACCTACCATTGTTTTTGTTTTTTTTTTTGAGCTTAGCTTAAGTCTGGCAAACAATAGAAAAGGCACTTGCTGAGCTGGAATTTTTTTTTTTTTAAATGTATCATTGCAGAAATGTAACTGTAGTTACAAATGACAAATTGAACATTAAAACAGAGTGAGCCGTGGTGAGTGAAATGATCTCCCCCTGAGCCCTGATGCCATAGTCATGGAGTTTTTTCAGAGGTATTTCTTATGCAACTTCTGAAAGATGTTACAATAAATTTTTCACATTTTGTCAAATCTGACTATAAGGGAGGCATGGAAAGAGGGATCAAATGGAGGAGGAGGAGGAAGAAAAGGTGAATTATGTTTTCATATGAACCAGACCAGGCAACTAAATGGCTCTACACATGCTCAAATTAAAATTATTTTGTTTATTAAAATCTAAAAAGAGAAAATAATCAAAGTCTGTCCTCTTGCTTCTTTCACCTGTGCCCACGTGCACCTGAGTTTTTTACCATGGCCACAATATTGGTGGCTTCATAGTAAGTCACTGAATAAAAGCATGGTTGCTCATCCCAGATCAATTTGATGTCCTAAATTGCTGTCTAATTCTGAACAACATGCATGCAGTACCCACCCTCTTGTCCATGAGAATTACCATGTATTTCAGATGCAGCCAAGCTTCCCATCAGTTTAGTTAAAGCAGCTTGTGCAAATTTATCTAAACCAAGCGTGTGTAGAAGCGTGTGCATGTGTGAAAATGAAAAATCTTTTCTCTGAGCAGCTAATCCTCAGTGGTGGGGGACTAGGCACGGTTTCTGTTGGTTTTTTTCCTATGAAAAATAATCAGTGGTGTTTCCCTACAGGCCATTTTCCAAATGCTGGGGAAGAAAGGAAACATCATATTCCTTTCCCTACTGTCTCTTCTCTTCCAGTATTTTGTTATTGCTGCTGCTGTTGTTAACAAGTACAAATAACAATGTTACGTTATTGGGCTGCCTTGGCTTTTTAGGAAATCTGCAAATTATGAATTACCTTTGTTCTTGAGCATCAAAAAACAAACAACAAAAACAACCCCACCAAAAAAAGAAAAATGCATCCCCCAAACAAGCAAACAAAATTCAGCTCGTTTATCTGTTAATTGCTCTGGTTTTTTTCAGGGCCTGAGGAAGCCCCCAAGGCTAACGTGCCACTTAGGAGCTAACTTTGTACTTGCAATATGTGTTTTACAAGCCTGTCTCCCTATTCTCTTTTCATTTTCTTGCCTATTTGCTGACACAACACAGCTGTAGAATTCACTTCTTTGGGGGCTATTGTGTAGGAGATACCAAGGTGAGAGATTTTTTCTGTTAGATTTCTCTTTTTAAAGTTACTGAAGTAAGTGATTAAGCTTTCCAAAAAATAGTCTTTATAAAGGACAAAGAGGTTTGGGTTTTCTTTAATTTTTGAACATGGAGGCTCTAGAAGCCAAGGCATAGGAAGATGCTGATTTACGTTGGCTGCTTCATGTAGGATAGACTGGACTGCCGTGTTGAACTAAGAGCTCTCCTGAGCCCTCAGCCCAGCAAACCAAGGCCTTGCCAGAACTGGTACCATAGAAGTCAGTCTGTAGCAGCTGCAGGTATGAGTCAAGGCAAATATCAGTACTATTTAGCCTAAAAAATTGATTTTATTATTGCTATAGAGCAAAATATGTAGAATAGGACAGGTTTGCATGCCTAGAGGTTGTCAGATTAAACTATCAGGGAGACATGGTTCTTAAGGACTTTGGGAAGAGTACTTAAAAAAATTCAGAAGAAAGTTCAAGTTTTCATTTATTAATTCCATGTATTTACAGCTCAGATATTGTGGTTATGCTGTTAATTCCAAAGACAAACAGAGCCATCATTTATATAGCCTGTCATTTTGCACCCAAAAAAAGTATTTTTGTCCTCTTTTGTTTGTGAGAAAGTGTATAATGTTTAGTACATCCCTGTTTGTGGGAATATATTTTCTGACAAATGCTGAAAAGTGAGTATGAATTAGTTGCAGTCTTCCTTTAACCTTTTCTTTCTTTGTTTTCTTCCTCTCGTGAATGGAGTGTCCCATGTACCGGTCACTTGCGTGCACCAGCTGGGGAGTGGATGTGAAACGAAAATGGAGATGTTGATGTGATGACTTTTGAAGCAAAGTGAATCATTAGCAGAACTGTTCCTACTCATTTTATTCTTCTAGGTGCTTGTGTGAAAGCAGAGGAGGAAAAAACGACATTTTTTTCAGACTTTTAATCAGTGGAACACTTTAACTGTGCAAGTACCATTGGGAGGAGAAGTAGGTGTGTGTGCATGCATGTGCCTACGCACACAGGACTAGAGAAGGAAAAACAGAAAATTCAGTATCATAGCATATATCACAAAGTTGTATTCCATTGCTTTAATACATACAAAGGTATAAAAGCAATGCCAGGTACGAAGAGATCCAACAACATTAATGTGTTGCATCCCACTTCAAAAACAGCAGTTATTTAAAACATAACAGCTTTCATGAATAATTGCACAAATTAGTTTTCCTGTCCTTGTGTCTTAAAGCTGACTGGATTAGATGATGTGGGGTCTTTCGGATTAGTTGGAAATACACCTTTTCCTGTATTATGCAAACAGAAGCTGTTTTTACCCGGATTTACATTAAGGCAATAACATACAAACTCTGCAGAAAGCATGGTATTTACTTGCTGGTGTTTGTAAAATGCAGCAGATCTTGTGTAGCCGCCTGCTTTTTCATGCTGCAGAGGTGCGGGATGGAGGTGCACTGTGTGCTGGGACATGCACACTTTGCAGGCTACAGCTCGTTACTATAGACGATGCTATCTCCGTGGTAGAACTCCATGGATCTCATTTTGCTTGCTTGTGGTTTTGAGATTTTTGCCTGGATGTTTTTTAAGTAAGGTAATGTGGACTTGCACCGTTGTTACTGAGAGATGCAACGCAAGTTTTATGAAAAGTGAACATTTGTGAATCACGTTAACTGAGTTCTGTTGAGAAGAACTCGGTGTGTGTGTGTGTGTGTGTGTACATAAACAAAGCTATTTTACCAAGAACCCAACATTTGCTTCCATTTCTGTTCTGACTGAGTTCAGAATTTGCATTGACACATCGGTGCACCAAGGCTAAGGAACGAAATCCAGCCAGGCCAAATGTAGTTAATTCCTGTAATTGAGACTCAGAGCCTTGTATTTGTACTTTTAGTGTCAGCTGCCTTTTGTGAAGACAAGTAAATTATGTGCCCTGGAGAACAGAGATGATTTTCCACTGAAAGGCAGTTTTGTGAGATCCAAAGCCAAATGTAACGTAAATCTCCCTCACCTTTGTAGTCATCATCCTTCCTGGCCTAAAACACCCTGCAAATTGTGAAGTGTGTTGAACTGTAGTTTCTGTTAAAGAAACGCATTAAGAAGTTATTTTTAAGTGCATATATATATATAGACACATACATAGATGCAAAAGCGGTGGAGGTGAGAATACATCTGCCTGATAGCACTGAGCTGTCGTAGTTGGATTCGAATTAACATCATTTCTGTAGTAAATTGTTGTGTATTTTACATCTGTTTTGAAGGGCTTGTCCTCATTATTAACCCAAGAAGTCTGGCAGTATAGCCTAACAGTTATTTTTCCCCTTCAAAAGAGGATTAGGTTAAAGTCATTTTCTTTACAGTCAGAAAGCCTCCTTAAAGACAAGCAACACAAGAAAGAGCCAGAGGAAGTTTTCTTTTCTTCCTATTTAATTTGACCTATCAAATTTAAAAGTTATTGCAGTTACTCTTGGTGAAAGTGTAACTGGGATGGCGGGTGTAAAGTTAAAATAAAAATAATCTTCGTTAATTGTAACAACTTCTCCTATACACTGTCTCTCAGTTGATAGGACTGATATGCATATTTTTTTCCTTTAGGATTATGTTAATGAATTCAGTTCATCAGAAGGTTGTTTTTTCTTTGAAAAATGTATTCTGTAAGGAAATGAAACACTGGCAGTCATTCCAAAATTTTGCTAATACTTTAAGAGGTACTTACCTTAACTTGAAAATAATGGTGAACTCAAATTTTGGGAAATAACATGATTTAAACTGTCAAAGTAAATTGTATTTTGCACATAGTCAATTAGTGCATGTTTAACCGAGGTATTCCAACAAATGTTCTTCATCTGGTAAGGGAAGTGTAAATTAGACATTGTAACCAGTTCTAGTAGGGAACTGGTTAAGGGAAAAGTTAAGATAGTTGTTTTGTCTCAAATGCCAAAGTGACTTAACCTTGCAAACTGTGTTTTCCAAGACTGAAAGGTTGGCTTTTCTGTAAGGGGCTTTCTGGATATACAAAGAGTGTCATTTTTTTACCCCTTCCTCAGATTTTCGGCATGTGTTTTGGTCTCTGTTCGCTTGTAAGAGCAGCACCGTGGTGTTGGGGTGCCAGTTTTGGTGTTGGCAGTTGTTGTTGCAGACAACAGGTGCAGGAACTGTGCTGCACCTGGAATCTTCTGATTCCCAGCTAACATCTGCACAAAAACAGTCCCCTACTCATAAAAGGTATCATTTTATTTTTATTTATATATGTGTGTGTGTGTGTGTGTGTGTGTGTGTGTGTGTGTGAGTGTGTGTACAATATTGAGTGCTTTAGGACTCCCATTCATGTTTTCTTCCATTCTGGGATCAAACATGCACATGCAAAACTCCTATCTGGGGGTGCCATTTTAGAAACACCTGTGAAGTCCAGTCCAACCTCAGTCTCTTTCAATGCAAGGTACCATGCTGAAAGTAAACCAAAAGAGTCATGTTAAACTGTAGATATTTTTGCTGAAAGATATTACACATGCCAAAAAAGTACGTGGACTCAAAATAAAGATCTGATAAATCAGTAGAAGAAAACTCCATCAAATGCTATTTAATACAAAGATGTGTGACCTTTGGTTCAGCAAGTCTTGAATTACAAATCACTGAAGATTGAGCATATATCTTTAATTAATGTATATGGCTAAATAAACCACATTTTTCAGCTTGGTGGGTGGTTGAAATTCTGAGTGAACCCATATGCAAGCACAGAAAGCCAGAAAATTTTATTTCCTCAGCAGTATCTGCAGAGGAACAAAACAAACATGACCCTGTTTCAGGTTGCTCTGCCCAGTATTCTGGATTACTTGCTTGAGCTGAAAAGAAGAGGGCCTCTGTTAAGTTTTCTCAGGTTGCACTTGGTCTCCCTCTCTGCCTAGAACTCCCAAGTAGACATTTTTTCAGTGCTAATTCACCCCACCCGATCCATGCAATCTCTTCTCTGGCTTAGGAGGAGGTCCCTTCAGTGAATCAGCCTGATGGATTACTCGCCTGTTACAGCCAGTGTCCACCTACCCTCTCTGTTATTTTTGCAGAGTTGTCTTCATGTCTGTATAATCTTGTCCAAAATGAGAGATCCAGGGCCTTTTGGTGGACTGTTAATTTTTAACTTTTCAGGACAAGGTAACTTCTAGAACACATACTAAGGTTTCCCCTGAGGCCATGTCGGAACTCCAGTCACTTGAGTCTCCACAGCTCATGTGCTTCTGTTCAGCTCTAAAGGCTTTAGGCTTCCTCCTACGTCTTACATGTTTCATCACCATCATCATCATCATCAAAAAAAAAAAAATCTAGAGGATTCCCTTGGCTTTCTGGATCTGATCAGAAACTCTTCATGCCTGGTATTCTCAAGACAGAGAGTGTCAGTCAGATAGTTAAAAGATGCTTTGAGGGTCAGTTGGGAAAGTGGAAGGCCTGGGATGACCCAGGCATGCTCTACCATAGCCGGGGCAATGCCAGCATGTTTTCTCTCTGAAGTTTTTTTCCAACACATTACCTAGGACAGGATTTTTACCACGTTTACCAAGCTCTGCACTCTGTTGAAGCCTGGCTGATTGATGGTGATTTTGGGAGAGCATAGCTTCTATCTCCCATAGAATTTGGAATCCTCCTTTAGGAAAATGGTATTTTGTGTGAAGTACAATTCGAAGCTCACATGAGGAGGCATTAAAAGAGATGGAAAGGTTATTTACTCGCAGCTATTCTGCCTCTAAAGTGTGTTATTCTCCTATATTTTCATAAACCCCCTCCTTAGAGTCCCTTAGAAAAAAAATCTTCTCAGGTTAGGAACTGATGAGGAAGCACACATGCCATTGATTTCATAGCTGTATGCAGGGCACAGGGAGGGGGTCATATTTGTCTCCCTCCCCTGCAGATACTGCTGAGAAAATAAAATTTGTAGGCTTTCTGTGCTTGCATATGATCTCACTCACAATGAAAATGTATAAATACACAATATTTATACAAGAGCAGTTACCTGAACTGTAAAACACAGTTAAAAACAATTATTGATGAATTTTATGCTCGAACATTTTCAGATAAAGTTGTGTTTATGAAAGGTTGTGGGGAACCTAATGAAGGTTGTTTCAGTCTGATGGAATAAATTAGCTTTGTTACAGGTTTCTTGTTTCAGAAATTGGTCCCATTGTGCTATGGAGCATGTAGCACTCCGTTTGTAAATCTCTTGATGCACGGCAGATGAGAACTTCAGTAGCTTGTTGAATCGCTAGGCTGGAACTTCTTTGGCTTTCCTCATATGGATTTGGGTGCTTGGCTTTTGTATAGTATTAAAACAATCCTAGTTTTTCAGTCCCTGAAGAAGACTCAGCTTCCTTCAATGACCATGAATTCTCACTTTTGCCCACGTCTACTATAATAGGTTTCTTTTCAGACAAACCCTGTTAGGGAGTCTGTGTAGTCTTTATAAGGATTTTCCTTGCATACAGTGGATTTGGTGTGATCAATTTGTAAATGCTTTCTGGTTTAGGGTGTTTCCCACTCCCCACGTGAACAGTGGTAATGACACCAGTTTGAACTGGGGAGGAAAAGGGAAATATCCAGGAGCAGTAGCAATTCATCTCAATGTTAATCTTTTAAAGTGCCCAGGGTTGCATCTGCCTAACCAATCTGTTGCTTGTATGCTGATCATTCATTACTAAAGAGTCTTTAGATACTTAAACTATATCGTAAATAACCGTTTTCTGTATCATGTTCCATCTTTACCCATAACTTTCTCAGATGTAGCTTTTCAGTGTTCTGTACAGTACGACGAGTATCTCTGCTCTTTTTCCTTCAAGAATTGTTGCCCAGTCTGTTAGTTATTAGTTCCTTTGCTAGAGGCAGCACCATGCCTTTCAAACAGTATTCTTCTGATATGGGTTGCATTTGGAGGACTGCATTAACTGGCTTAGTCTCTTGTTTCAATCTTGCTTTATTAAGTTGATGATATTGGGACTGACACTCTGCTAATGACAATTTCATTTAGTGGTAAAAGGAAGGGAATGGAAGGCAGCACTCATCTAATCATGCAGGCATTCATCTGGGTTGGCTCCTTTCACGTGTTCTATATTTTCATACGTTTCTAGAGGCTTGGACCAGTATGTCAAATATTTATGCATATATACCTTATTTTCCCTTTCAAGTCTTCCACAGCATGGAAAGAGATGTGAATAATTCCTGTGAGGCAGTACAGGCTGTCTTAGAACTTTAAAAGCATTTTTCAGAGCTTTGTGATTGTGTGTGTTGAATGTTGCTATTGGATCTTGGAAGATTTGGAAATAGAGATTTAGTTACCAGCAGGGGAATTTTCTTGCTTTTTCTAGAGTTTTGGAAACCTTATTTTAAGGAATTGGGGTCACCTTCTTGTTTAACAGGCACTGAAATGGATGGCATTTGTTTCTTTATGCTTTGTATCTCTGAATGGTCTTGTTGGCACTCTAGAATATCATACATACAAAGCATTTGTGTTTTCATTTGAAAAGGTTGTAAGCCAATATAGTCTACATGTTAAGTATTTGGTTTTTCCAAGTATAAACAGACCATCTGCTTTCTGTATATGAGTTATAGTTGCATCATTTTCCAGTTGTTGTTACGGTCCACAAAGTAGTACAAGACTGAAAAAAAAATACCTTCTTCAACCATATTTAAAGCTACATCTGCTGCTTACAGGTCATTCCATTTGAACTTGTACTTGTCCCCATTCAAGTACTGATAAATTGCAGACAGTGGCCATTCATTTGTGGTCGCCCTTAATCAGAGAAGCTTACTAGATTTTTCCTCCACTATGTGTTTCAGTTCCTCAAATACCCCTCTCCCAGCCCCCATTCCCCTGGCCCTCAACACTGACCATTAGTTTAGATAGACTTAAAAGCCTGCAGAGCAACAGCTCGACATTGCTGCAGGGCCTGCCAAAGCTGTTAAGGGGAAAGCAAGTACAGCGGCTGAGATTCTGCACTGTGCCTTTAAAGCACTTGTCATCAAAGAACAGCATTCCTAGCAAGTTAACTACCATGAGGTAATACGATGAGGATGAGATAATTTGAGGGTTTCAAACAATTTAGGATGCCGAGGTAAGCCATAGGTTTCTCCAAGGATCTCAACGAAAAATTTTGCCTTATGCTGGCCATCCCAAACGCAGTGCTCAACTCACCCTTGCTCGCCGCCTTCTCTGGCCGCAGTAGGTCTGGGACGTGAATTCCCTCCTGCAATCTCTATGCCTAGGAGGCCTGCTGACAAGGCGCGCTAGGACTCTGAAAGCCACTGCAGCTGATTTTTTCCCACATAAAGGATTTAGATCGAGCTAAAGACACTACCGAACTATTAGAGCAGGTCACCCTTTTTGGTGGCCACGGCAGAAGGAGCCATCGTTGCTGCTGCCCCACACGGGGGTGAGGCAGAGGCAGCAGCCTCAGGGAAGCCTGGCTGCCCGCTCCCTAGGCATTTGAACTTGGGAATTTACTTCAGGGTTTTCATGGGAGGGCAGAGGAGAAGAGGAGATGAGGACGGATCAGGGAGTGCATTTTTGCTTTTTGGATAATTTGAGAAAACGAAACAACAATAACAAAACCCTTCAGCCTCTACATTCCAGTGCTTGTAGGGGGGCATTTTTTAGCTCTTGTAAAATGGTGGGGGAGGGACGTGGGAATAATTATCTAAGCACCTACTCTACAGGTTCAAAAATTAGAAGACGTATAGAACGAATCCAAACTTGTTTCCTAAAAATTTCATGTTCTGTAAAGCTTTTTTCCTTGTTTTGAGCCCAGACACAGGATTTTTGAGTGCTTCCGCTTGGTAAAACTGACTCCAATTCTGGCAGAAGGCAAGAAACATGATTATTTTTGGCATTTCTCAAGAATCCTTTTTCCCTCTGTTTCTAATATTCCTCTTTAGAGCCACCCCTGTGCCTTGCTCAAACTTGCAGAAAAGTTCACTTGAAATTGTGGGAAAAACAGCCTTTGTACAGTTAGAAATAGCAGTTAAATTAGATGCAGTGAGGAATATTTGCACATGCGGTCTTTATCCAGTTTGCATTTTCCCCCTCTTTAAAGCAGAAGTGATTTTTTTTTCCCCTTTAATTCCTTTGAGGAAAATATGCATTAAACGTGATTAACATGGCCAAATGTTTGGGGTCAGTCCTGACAATTTGTAAATGTGTGCTTTATTTTCTGTTGGGATACAAGTTGTTTATTTTTTCTTCCACAGCAATAACTGAAGCCAATCTAAGTGATTCAGATAAAGCTTTGAACGTTTTTAATTCAATTGTCACATAGCTTCTGTAGCACTAGATACCATTGCTCAATAAATGTATTTTCCTTTTCTAGTCTCTCCATATCTAATGTTAAGTAATTATGCCAGAATTCAGTTGCAATCATTCTGGGTTTTTTCTGTTTCAGAGATACAACCAGAATTTTCAAACCTAGGTCAAATTTAGATATGTAATGGCCTAATTTTCAGAGATGTGAAATTAATTGAAAATGTGAGTGCTTATCATTTCTGAAAATTAGGCCAATTATTTCAGTGACTAAATATGAACATAGGTACCTAATAGCAGGCAATCAAGTTTGAAAAATTTGTAACATTAGCTTTTTACGTCTCAGAATCAATTCCTTGCTTGTCTACGGTGATCTCAAAAGCTAAACATAGGTGAAATTAATTTGTTATGGTGTGTACACAGGAAGATGTTTGGACATTTTACAAATAAACAGCTACAAGGGATTAAAGTTTTATCTGACATTTCTAATATCAGAACAAAGAGCACAAATGTTTATCTTCCACCTTTGCCTATTACAGTCAATTACGAGTTTATTTACCGAACTCAGCAAAGTCTTTCCATGTGCATTTTACCCTGGTCTCCTCTTTCTTCTTCCCGTCCTTGTCAGAACAGCAGTAGTTCCCACCCTCTGTCCTCCCTCCCAGTCTTTAATTTGTAGTTATGAGGGGGGGCTGTTGCGGGCGGGTAGAACGGGGAAGCTGAAGGGCTGCGCTCCTTTTTAACTCCGAACATTTGATCTTTCCCTGGCATGTCCTTGTTGGCTCTCGGTTTGCTCTACAGCCTTTAATTAATTTCCGAGTCTTATCACGACGCGCAGGTAGCTCAGGAAAACCTCACGAAATTTCTGTGAGGCGATCCTGTGTGTCCAGGGCCGGTCGAGGGGGCGGCCGGTCGCTGCCTCCCATCGCGGGCCCCTCGCTGGCTGCCCCCCATCCCTCCGCTCGCCTCTCCTCCCCCGCTGCCGGGCCGGGCTGCGTGTCACGCCGGAGCTCGTCGTTCATGGGCACGGGAATTATCTGTTTGTGTTGGTTGCCAGGGCCGAGATTTTGAGCCGGGGCTCGGGCAGTGTGAAGGAGAGGGAAGGACGAGCCCCTGCTCGGACGCTATCGCACCGCAGATCTGCAGCCGTTTTAAAGAGCTGGAGTGGTTCGGATTAACCCCTTCCCTTGCCGAGGAGCCGGGGAAGTCGACTCGGAGAGCGTGAAAACCCCACTTCCCCAGAACTGCGAGGACTTAGTTGAGCAGAGCTTTTATTTTTTTCCTTTCCCCCTCCCCCAAGCTGGCAGGATTAAAAGGGATTTTTGGCAAATGGTGCGAGGCGCCCCTTGACGCTCCCGAGACCTCGCGCAACAGCCGCGCGACTACAAAGGTTGTAGCCTTAAAAAAAAACAAGCCAAGAGCGCGGAGAGAGAAGGAGAGAGCGCGATTGCGACACCGAAAGCCGCCCTGGGAACGCCGACCCATTCCCAGCACATTCCCGGCAGGCCCCGCGCGGCCCCTCCCCCGGCGGCTCCGCTGCGGCGCGGGCTCGGCTCGGCTCTCCTCTCCTGCTCNTCCTCTCCTGCTCCTCTCCTCCCCCCGCCGCTCCCGCTCCCCCTCCCCCGCACGTAGGCGCTTGGAAGGGGAGCGGGGGGGGAGCCCTTCCAGCCTGACTAGAAAATCAGCCTTGTTTCCTCAGAAACCGCAGCTGCTGCGAGCGGAGAACACGTCAGGCCGGCCCTCCGACAAGCACAGATGTGCCTTTGTGAACGCACACACACGACGGGGAGGGAGGAGGATGGCGAGTGAGGGCAGGAGCCCGGGGCCGAGGCGAATGGCAGGCGGCTGCTCCTTGCCCAAGGCCGCCCTCCTCCCCCGGCCCCCGTCTGTTAGTGGCCCTTGTTTAATTCCTCGGGGTGGCTCAAAGAGCAGCGAAAGCTGGAGGCGACCTAAATAGGGAAACTTTGGAACTCGGAGAGAGAGAGAGAGGACCCGATCCTCGGAGGCCGGCCCTGCCCCCGCCCCTGTACACCGGGCCGAGCGCCGTCGGGCGGCCTGGGTGTACTTGGCCCTTGGGGATTTTTTTTCCCCCTTTTTTATTTTTTCTAGGCCGTGTGTTAAATGGATGGCCTCCCAAGATACTGATCTTTTTCTGAGGGGAGTGGGAGAGTGGGAGAAACACGGAGGGGGGGAAGTTTCTGCTGACCGGGAGAGAGCCCAAAATAAAAGGTCGCATGCCCAGTGGCAGCGCCGAGGCGCAGAGCGCCCTATGCCATGCCCTCGCCGGCCCCAACCCCGCTCTCAGCTGCTCTTCTCCGCTTTCCATCCCCCTCGTCCCTCCCGACCTCTTTCCCCACGCTTCGCCCGCTCTCTTTTTAATATATAACTTTCAGCCTGGATGAGTTGCGACTCGTTCAGCGTAATTGGGACGAGCGGCTGATGGCTGCGAGGGGCCGGGGGATGGGACGGGGAGGGGGGGGGAAGGAGCGCTCACAAAAA